>JAKTUG010000026.1:0-199412 GCA_030556545.1 Kodamaea sagamina | reverse complement strand
TCAATGGTGACGCTGAAGTTTCAAAGAGAGGCCTTGGTCTTGGAATCAACGCCAACGTTTTCGCTCAATTGTTGGGTATTCTCGGTGTTGGTGTTCATGCTTCTGCTGGCGCCGGCATCTACAAGAGACTGACTGAAATCTCTGAGGATGACTTCAACCAGATTCTTGACTTCCTCAACGGCGATGCTGAAGTTTCGAAGAGAGGTCTTGGTCTCGGAATCAATGCTGATGTCTTTGCTCAGTTGTTAGGTATTCTCGGTGTTGGTGTTCACGCTTCTGGTGGTGCCGGTATCTACAAGAGACTGACTGAAATCAGTGAGGATGACTTCAACCAGATTCTTGACTTCCTCAATGGTGACGCTGAAGTTTCAAAGAGAGGCCTTGGTCTTGGAATCAACGCCAACGTCTTCGCCCAGCTTCTTGGAATTCTCGGTGTTGGTGTTCACGCTTCTGCTGGTGCCGGTATCTACAAGAGACAAACTGAAATCTCTGAGGATGACTTCAACCAGATTCTTGACTTACTCAACGGCGATGCTGAAGTTTCGAAGAGAGGTCTTGGTCTCGGAATCAATGCTGATGTCTTTGCTCAATTGTTGGGTATTCTCGGTGTTGGTGTTCACGCTTCTGCTGGTGCCGGTATCTACAAGAGACAAACTGAAATCTCTGAGGATGACTTCAACCAGATTCTTGACTTCCTCAACGGCGATGCTGAAGTTTCGAAGAGAGGTCTCGGTCTCGGAATCAATGCTGATGTATTTGCTCAATTGTTAGGTATTCTCGGTGTTGGTGTTCACGCTTCTGCTGGTGCTGGTATCTATAAGAGAGACACCGAAGACTTCTTTTCTTGGGACCGTTTGGCTGACACCTTTGGAAACAAGGACAACTCCCTTGTCTACCACGTTTTTTCTGCTGTTCCAAAGGCATCTTTCACCGTTTCTGACGTCGCATTGGTTGAGGACGATTTGTTCAAGGTTACCATCAACTTCGAAACCGTTGAGTCAGCTAAGCTCTTTGCCAAGTTCCAAGACGAGTTGAAGTCGCTCACCTTGGAAGGTACCAACAACGGAGACATCTTGTTGTGGGATGGTTCATCTGACAGCAAGATCGACAGCTTTTCCAAGTGGTCTGCCACCGTTTTGGTGAAGGGATCCAAGCACAACGACTTGTACTGTCTCCCAGACGACTTTGCCATCAAGTTCGACTGGGATGCCAGAGACTCCAGTGAATTACACGCCCAATGGAGCAAATACTTCGATACCACATACGAGTACACCCTCGCGCAAAACTTCGGGTCCCAGTCAACTGAGGAACTGTCCTCGTCCATCAAGTTGGACACCAGAGGTTTCCTGTCCTCTTCAAACGCTACATCTTTGGCTGACGCTGACTATAACGTGGGCGAAATCGAACAATGGGTTGCTTCCTCTAACGTTTTGCCAAACTTCTGCTGGTCCAGCGCATGCACCAAGGCTTAGGGTCTTTGGTTACCTTTACCTTCTCCTTTCACAATTGGCTTCTTGTCATTGAAGTTTTTCCTCAACAAGTTTAAATCTCTTTAGTTTAGTTAGTTATATTTAAATTTCCGATTTTGTAGTGGTATGACTTTCAAGATACAGTTCATGATTGTTTCCAAGTTTTTTTCACAGCCATTTCAATGTAATGGTTGAATGGAAATAGATGAAATCAAAGCTATCAGTGAGGCAATCCTCAGTTTTCTCTGGCGTTTCATCTGGTGGCACATCAACAGAAACATAACTCTTCAATACCTTAAAACATTATAGCGGCTACCATTGACAAAGTGATAAAGAATAAAGGTGTAATTTCGTTACAATATTACTTTCCCATCTTCACCTTTCTTCATCTACTATCCCGCGATACTTAACACTTACTCATTTTCCTTTTCTTGTTGACCTTTCCCTTTTCTCTTAGTGGATCATTTCCTTTCCGCTTGGTGGATCTTTTATCTTTTCCTTTTCTCTTGGGAAATCTTTTCCTTTTCTCTAGTACAACCTTTTTCCCCAATTCTCAAGGCTGCTAATTTTCCAACGTCCATGACAAAACTGCACTATATACACTCGGAGCGGAACTCGAAAACCGTTGATAATGATTCATAATTGAGTCATATGTTTATTTAAAAACCAAGGTCCAAGTTTATAACACCAGGACAGATATGTCGCTCACAGAACAACAAGTTTCTATCGAGTTAAACGTTATAAACAGAGCAAAAGGAGAGCCACAAGAGTCGAAAGCTGTTTTTCAAGCTCCGTCTTCACGAGTCCTGGAAGAACAAGTTGGTACTTCTGCTACGGTAAATGACACGAGAGTTAGCTCCAACGGATATGAATTTAGTGAGCCCGACGACGAAGATAACGATTACCCCGACGGAGGACTCAAGGCATATCTCGTTGTTCTTGGATCGTTTTTAGGATGTGTCGTTAATTTGGGGATCATCAACTCGATTGGTGCGATTCAGGTGTATGTATCCACGCACCAGTTGGCGAACGTCAAAACTTCGAGCGTGTCATGGATTTTCTCCATCTACCTCTGTTTGGCGTACGCCTTCACGCTTGTCACGGGAAACTGGTTTGACCGTAACGGTCCCCTAGGGTTGCTTATTGGGTGCAATGCCTTCATCTTCTTGGGGCTAATGAGTGCTGCAAGCTCGACCAAAGTGTGGCAATTTGTGCTCAGCTTCATTAGTTTGGGTGTCGGGAACGGCTTGGGGTTGGCACCGTTGGTAACTGTCATCAGCCACTGGTTTTTGCAGAAGCGCGGCAATTGCACTGGGATTGCGACCAGCGGCGGGTCAGTGGGCGGCCTAGTGTTCCCCTTGATGCTTCGCTACTTGTACCTGCACTACGGATTCGAGTGGGCGTTGAGAACCATGGCGTTCACCTGCTTTGGGTTCATGACAGCTGCGACGTTGCTCGTCAGAGCCCGCTTCACCAAGCCCAAACCACCCAAATCCTCCACCGGTTTCGAGCACAGCAGGTGGAAGCAGGTCAAAAACGGACTCCACAACGCTGGTTTCAGCATCTTGCGAAAGCCCAAGTACCTTTTCATCATATTGGGTGGCTTCTTTGCCGAATTGTCTCTTGTCTTGTTGTTGACCTACTTTGCTACTTATGCCATCGCCCAAGGTGTGTCCGAGTCCGACTCGTACCTTTTGCTCACGGTGTGGAACGCCACAGGGATCATCGGCCGATGGGTTCCAGGCTACTTGTCTGATATCTACGGCAGGTTCAACGTCAACATCTTGATGTTATTTATGTTCAACGTGTGTATTTTTGTTATTTGGCTACCCTTCGGCAGCAGCCTCAAGGCTCTATATGTGTTTTCGGGGTTCGGAGGGTACGTGCTGGGTTCGATTCTTAGCTTGTTGCCTGCGTGCTTGTCACAGGTGACTCCGGTGAACGAGATTGGAACAAACTACGGCATGCTCAATGCTTGCCTCAGTTTGGGCAATTTGTTTGGAGTTCCGTTGGCGAGTGTGGTGATCGGAACGGGGACGATTCATTCTTACAACATGTTTGTTGTTATGGTTGGATGTTTGTCTGTACTTGGAACTTTATTTTGGTATTTGGGTAGGTATACGTTAGTTGGGAGTAAGATGAATGTTAAGGTTTAGGATTGTTCAAGGATATGATTTTGTTGTGTGGAGTTCTAATATTATCTAAATGTCATTCCTATGTCATTCTTAATGTCACTCTTAATATCATCTAAATTTCAACTTATTATCATTTTAATATTGTTCTTAAAATCATTTTTGATATCATCTTAATATCATTCTTAATATCAACTTCATATCATCTTAAGTTCATTCGTAATATCATCTTAACAACATTCTTAACATCATTCTTGATATCATCTTAATTTCATTCGTAATATCATCATAACAACAATCTTATTATCATTCTTAATGTCGCTCTAAAATCAATTCTTTAATGACTATTCTCAATATCAATAATATCAATACTTTATATCAATAGTCTATATCAATAATATCAATACTTTATATCAATAGTCTATATCAATAATATCAATACTTTATATCAATATTCTATTTCAATAATATCAATACTTTATATCAATAGTCTATATCAATAATATCAATACTTTATATCAATAGTCTATATCAATAATATCAATACTTTATATCAATATTCTATTTCAATAATATCAATACTTTATATCAATAGTCTATATCAATAATATCAATATCTTCATCCTCAAAATCAATATTCCTCATTTTTAATATTCCTCTATTCCTTAAAACAAATCCATTACCAAACTCTATAACATCTATCCCTCACGTACAACTTCCTCAGATTCTCCATTCCCACTAAGATTACTCATCTCATGACCCTCAGGATTACTGGTAGCACTACTAGTGGTGGCTCTCTCCACCTGAGCCAAATTACTCCGGTGCTGTTTCCTCTTCTCCATCACCTCAACATACCTCACACGTCTCCTCTCCGTCAAACGGATCCACGTATAATAAGCACCGGGAATGTACAACAACAAGGTGGCCTTAATCACCATCTCATACCCCAGGTCTTCCTCAACAAAATTAAGACTCAAGAACAGCAACACCATCTCCGAGACCACGGCCAACGGAAACGTCAAAAAGTAGTTGTTGTACTGCAACCACAACAAAAAGTGCGGAGACGACTTCGTCTTCACCCTGAAGGCATGGTACGTGTAGTGCAAGAGGTTGATCAAGCACCACAGGAGGATCAACAACAGGTACGAGGTGTGCTTTGCGATTTTCGGGTGTGGGAAGATCACCCCGTAGCACATCCAGGCCATGCGCACCGCGTTTCCCAACCCCCACAAGTCCGTCCACCTGAAACTCCTGCTCACTAGAAGCTTCAAGAGAAACCACCCCACCAACGGGATCAACGACACCACATGGAAGAAGTCTGCGATGCCCCCCGGCAAAAATCGCCTGCCGACAAGCGGCAACAATATAAGAAACCGTACCAAGCAGCAGAACCAGAGCGTCACCGCTGCTGTGTTGTAGAAGAAAATGAACTTGAGATTGGGTGGAAGTGGATACAAGGCCATTCTGTCTGGTAACTTTTTTAACACGAAATTCGCAACATTGCAAAAAAACACCAAGAGTGAAAAACATTTGTGAAGTAGCGAAATGAGGTTGTTGCTGGTGTACTTGTACCTCTTTCTTGCCGTTCTCGTTGCAGGATCGCAGTGGCTACCTGAAGACTATGAGATCTTCAACTTGAACGACAAGATCCAGAAGGACTTGGGCAAGGACGTGGACTTCTACCTGTGGTTGGGCTTGGAGCAGGGCCACAAGGCCACCTCGAAGGAAATCACCAAGGCCTACAGAAGGTTGTCGCGACAATTGCACCCGGACAAGCTCACGGGAGTGTCGAAAAAAGTCAAGAAGCAGGCAGAAGAGCGGTTCCAGAGGTTGTCGCTGGTGGGCAACATTCTTCGTGATCAGTCTTTGCGTAAGAGATACGACTACTTCTACAAGAAGGGTTTCCCCAAGTGGAGGGGCACCGGATACTACTACACCAAGTTTCGTCCTGGGTTGGTTCTTACGTTGGTTTTCCTCTGGGTGCTTGTGAGTGGGTTCCACTATGTGGTGTTGAGGATCAACAGAAAGCAGGACTACAAGCGGTTGAGCGAGCTCAAGTCGCAGATCAAGAACCAGGCGTGGGGGGAGTCGTTTATCCCGCCTGCTGACGGATCTGACAGGAAGTTGACCAACGAGCAGACTGGAAAGACCTTTTTGGTCAAAAACAGCGGCGAGGTGTACTTGGTTGAGCAAACCAAAAAGGGCGAGCAATTGGTGCACTTGGACGAGAACGAGATCAACTTGAACCCTGGGTTGAAGGAGACGTTGTTTTTCCGGCTTCCTGCTGGGTTGTGGAACGTGAGTTTGGGAAGGTTCACCAAGAAGATTGACACCAAGGTTGAGTACAAGAGTGCCACTGCCGAGATTCCGCAGCCTGGAGCTGATCCAAAGAAGAAGAAGAAGCTGACTCGGGGTGATAAGATTGAGTTGCCTAATGGGAAGGTTGTGTTTGGACGTCCTAAGGGTAAGGGTAAGGGTAAGAAGAGTTAGAACCAAGGGTGTGAACCATTAAGACAGTTATTTATTTCATTTGAGAGATTGAAGAGTAGGAAAGTTATCAAATGAGAGATTGAAGAGTAGGAAAGTTATTATTAGATGAAGAGTAGGAAAGTTATTAAGAGATGAAGAGCAGGGAAGTTATCAAATGAGATTTGAAGAGTTGGAGCGTTTTCAGAGATGAAGAGTAGAAAGTTATCAAATGAGAGATGATGAGTAGGAGAGTTTTCAGAGATGAAGAGTAGAAAGTTTACAATTTGTAGATTATGAGCATCTGTGAAGTTTGGTAGTGAGATCTGTAAAGTTTTACTTCGAAGGACTGTGTCAGCTTATTATGAACTTTTCGTACATTTAAGAGAGTGGGTCTTCACGCTCAGCCAGAGTGCCGAAATATCAAAAATTAAGTAGGTGTTTTAGGACTAAACTTTTTGAGTGGATTGACATCATATATTATATTAACAGGGTTTTGTTGGACATTGGTAACTGATTAGGCAGCTCAATTTCCTTTTATTTAACTAACCAGAGGACATGTTAGCTCTTTATATAGACATTCCTTTACTCTTGACTAAGTGGCCAATCCATTCATCCATGAGTAGGGCCAGTCTCTTTCAAGAGTTGGCCAAAACATATCCTATTGTAGTGGTAGCTCACAAATTAGTCGTCACGTAGCATCTAACAAAGCTATAGTGGTCCTAAAGGACCACCAGTGTCGCTAGTCCTAATATTTTTCTTGACCAGCATCTAAATCAATTTTTTTCATTATTTCTTGCTTGCAAAACGGCTGCAAAATGGCTGCAAAATATGAAAACAATGAATGCGAAATGCAAAATGAATGCAAAATAAAACCATCAGACTACCCATCTAAAAGTACAACATTATACGTTCATTTGAATTTTCTATCTATTTAGAGTCATAAACATTAGCTTAGGAATCTTAAATTCAATCATTAGAATCGTTATCGTTATGCTTAGGTACCCTACGCAACTCATTCGGGTCTTCTGTTTCCTTGACCTTATCATCGTCCTCCTCATCCAGCGAACTGGAACCCGAAAGGTTGTCTTGGTAGGTTTCTTGAAAATGCTCTGCGTGCGGATCCTCCTCGTCTTCGTCCTCCTCGTCGATTTGACTTGCGATATTTATGCTCGGCGACATGCTCTGCACCGACACCTCGGGCATGTGCGTTTCCTCCATGGCATCCTCGTGCTGCGCGTTGTCGTCGTTGATGAACATGGCGTGGTTCAGAGTGTCGCCTAATATGATCAAGTTCTTCTTTTCCGGCGTGCCGTCGTAGTCCATGTCGAGGTACCCCACGGTCAGCGAGTCGAAACCGTACTCCCTGTCGTCGGTGTCCTTGGCGGTGTCGTCGAGCTCCTCGAGCTCCTGCCCCAAGACCACATTGTACACCTCACGGGTCTTCAACAAGACGTCGTTGACAAACCACTCCCAGTCGTCGGACAGGATGGCGCGCACAATGACGGGCGAGATCAAGTCCGGCTTATACAACAGCGTGAACTTGACCACCTCCTCGCTGATGAGTATGAGATGCCCCATGTACCCCGGCCTGGGCTGCACGCTCGTGCGGTACAGCTTCACGATCAAGTCGGCCAAGTCGCAGCGGTCGGGCTTGAAGAGCTCCACAATCAAAAACGAGTTGTACGAGTTGAGCTTGCCGTTGAAGATCTGCTGCACCAAGTCAAACACCACGTTGTGGAAGAAGTTGTTCCAGGGGAACTTGGTGAACTTCAAGATGATGTCGACCAAGATGCCCAGGTCGATCAACTTGATTTTGTAGTAGTCCCCTACATGAGGGTCCAGGCGGATGGCCGCGTCCCTATCCAGACACACGAACGGGTGCTCCGGCGAGATCATGGGCTCGTCGTCGTCCGAGTCGTCGGTGGTGTCCAACAGCTCGAGAAGCAGCAAGTAGTCGTTGTCCTCGCCCTTCTTGCCCGGGTCGTCAAAGTGGATGTCGTCCAACGAGACGTCGTCTAAGCCTGTAGTGACGTCGCGGATGGCGCCCTCCTCTGAGTCGAACGCGATGGTGTCGTTGAGCGCTTTGCGCAAGCGTTTCTGCTGCTGGTCGCGCACATGGTCGCGGATCTTGATGATCTTGCGGATTTTCTTGGAGTTGAGCAAGATCATGTTGGAGCAGTGGAGGAGTTCGGCCATTAGTTCGGAGAGTTTAAATTTGGCAAAGCCAAACGTGGATTCGGATTCTAAACGTTCATCTTCCATCAAGTTTGCGAGTTGTGGCAAGCTATCCGAGAATATTTCAAGCATATCGCCAAGATATATGGCATCTCTCGGTCCTGGCGGATTCTGCTCGAAATCCTTGAGCCACTGGAACATGACGAAGGAGTTCATTTCCGCGGGCGCACCGTTGTCGCCGTTATGCAATATGGACGAGTAGTTGCCGCAGTTCAAGTCGTAGTCCGAGTTGTTCTTGCGGATGAGCTCGATGATGATGCACACGCAGTTGTTGATGCCGTGCTTGTTTGTGCGGTGGGGTGCGGGTCGGTACAAGATGATGTCGTTGATCATGGTGTTGATGACGGCGGGCGAGACGAGCTCGCGGGTCAACTGGTTGGGCCCGATGTTGGTCTCCAAGACCACGGCCAAGGCGGTGTTGGACGAGATGGTGACCAAGGCCTTGATAAAGTCGGTTGCGGCGGTCTGCCGGAAGAACAACGCGGGGTTGGGGATCTGCGCCGACGGCACAAACTGCGACGCGTGCGGCTTCAACATCTCCACGAGCTTGGGCACGAGCTGCTGCAGCGACAACGTCTCCAAGATCCCCGTCGGGGAGTCCGACTTGTCGGTCTGGATGATCCGGAGGAAGAAGTCCATCAACATAGGGATCTCGATCTTGCGCAAGAAGGTGTCCACCAAGGTGGTTTGGCGGCGCACAAAGTTGAGGAGCTCGATGCTGTTGGTGTCCATCAACTGGTCCAAGATGTGCACTAGGTATGACACCAGCGGAGAGCTTTCGTCGAGGTGTTCCAACAGCAAGATCAGCCAGAGTTTGGACATGATGCTGGGTGTTTCGATGATTCGGTTCAGTATTACCCATAAATCACATGAGAGAATATCTGATGATGTTTGGATACATCTGGTGAGTTTATCTTGGTGAGATTCTTTTTTCGGTTCATCTTCGTTTTGGGGTTCGCTTTCGTTTTTGTCTTTATCTTTTGTATCTTTGTCTCTGGTGACATTTGTATCTTTGTCTTTTGTATCTTTTGTATCTTTAGTGACATTTTTAGTGGCATCTTTTTTGACATCTTTGTTGTCAACATTATTGACATCTATGGCATCTTTAATAACATCTTTAGTAACATCATTAGCGACATCTATAGAGTCATTAATCTCCCCATCATCACTAGTTACCTCATCTTGAGTCCCCCCTATAAGCCTCTCAAGTGCCTCCTGCTCCTTTTTAGCCTCCTCGTTGAAAAAGTGCACACTCTCAATCAAGTAGTCGAGGAACCCGTTCAAGATATGAGGCTGGATCAACAACTCCAACAACTTGGTGCTGCGTGCGTCCTTGCTGCTCTGGTTGCCGTTGTCGTTGTTGGAGGAGGTGAAGGACGCGGCGTCGCTCGTGGCGAACGAGTCGCCCGTCTGCGCGGCCGCCGCCGTGCCCGCAGCGCCGCCAGAAGTGGTCCCGGCGCCACCTCCGCCCCCCTGCTGCAGCAACTGAAAGCTCGTCAAGTTGTAGTTGCCCTTGATGTTCTGCAATTCCTCCAACAACTCCTGCGACACTACAGGATCTGCGAGCAACTCCTCCACAGAAACAGCAGCAAAGTCCTGGACGCCGTCCAAGAACTTGTGGAGCTGCGAACTGCTGTTCATTGAATTCATAAAGGGCCAAAAAGACATCCTATCTCTCTTTGACCGACGGTTGGCTTCTTGGTGTGACTGTTGGGTGGTTTTGATTTTTCCGTTTTTTTCGACGTTGATAAAGGTTGGGTAGGGTACAATGGGTTGGAGATACTCTTTGGATATTGTGGTTGGGTGTGTGAGTGGAGAGGAATGGGTGAGAAGAATATGAATATGAGTGATGTAAGTTTGAGTTTGGGTAGAATTAGTAATATAGTGTAATTTGACTGTATAAATATGAGCTGTATAAATATCAGTATAAAAATGAACAGTAAATATGAACAGTATAAAAATGAACAGTAAAAATGAACAGTAAAGATGAATAATAGTGGAAACTTAAAGGTATAAATATGAACAGTAAAACAGATAAATATAAAGAAGTATGAGTACAAACCAAAATCACAATTTAATAAGACTTCAATCAACTTAACGATTCGCAGCCAACACGTGAGCTGATAAGAGCTGGTTACGAGAATAAGTCAACGGTCATCAGTGGTGTCACCAGTCGTTAGGCACATGCCAGAGAAACGTGAAAGCATGAAATCCACATGACTCTGACTGCAGGGCCACCACACACGTAGCACCACATCACAACTGCCAGGGACTTGCACGAGTCCACGTGAGGGCCATCGGCCGCACCAGAGCGATACGAGGGCCGAGGCGCGCCACCACCTGCCGCCTCAACCGACGGTTGCGTCCGCCACTAGTGTCTTGGATTGTTCAGTGCGAAGTTGCAGCCATTGTTTGGTTCTTTGTTGGGGAAGCAGTGGATGTTTGGAGGCGCCTCGTATTGTGAGGGAGGGTTCTTGGTTTGTTATGTGGTACAATAGTTTGACGAGGGTCTGATGAATGTACGGGTGAATTGATAACCATGCAAGGGAAGGAATGAGTAAAGAAGTAGAGGAATGTAAAGTAAGGAATTATAGTAATGAATAGAGTATGGAATGCAAGCTAAGGAATACAGTAATGAATAGAGTATGGAATGCAAGCTAAGGAATACAGTAATGAATAGAGTATGGAATGCAAGTTAAGGAATACAGTAATGCCTAGAGAATGGAATGCAAGTTAAGGAATACAGTAATGAATAGAGTATGGAATGCAAGTTAGGGAATACAGTAATGCCTAGAGTATGGAATGCAAGTTAAGGAATACAGTAATGAATGAGTATGGAATGCAAGTTAAGGAATACAGTAATGAATAGAGTATGGAATGATGCAAGTTGAGGAATACAGTAATGAAATACAGTAATGTAATGAAATACAGTAATGAATACAGTAATGAATACAGTAATGAATACAGTAATGAATACAGTAATGAAATACAAGTAACGAGAATATAAGTAAAGGCAACTTAAGAAGGAATGTCAATTTATTAAGGAACTGCTACTTAACAAGTAACTAGAATCTAAGTTAACAGACAACGAGAAAACAAGTGAACAAGCAACTAGAATTCAATTCAACTAGTAAGTATAGAAACAAGTAACGACAAGTTAACTAGTAACGAGAATATAAAATAACAAGAACGGCAAATTAAAGTAACGAGATTACAAGTTAACTGGTAACGAGAATACAAGAAACAAACAACTACAACTTAACAAATAACGATAACTTTACAGCAACTTCAAATTAACAACTTAACAAGCAACAACATAACAAATAACGACAACAAAAATTAATCACTCGTTGGCATGGCTTGCAAAACTTTCAAGGCCCGCTCATACTCATTCTTATAAAACTGTATTGCCTCATCAGCATACTCTCGAATAATCGACCGACTATTCGCCGCACTATACTGGATCCACTCTTGGATGCTCATGCACTCCTCGTTCTCCGGCATCGCCAGGATAAAGTTGGTGAGCTCAGAGTCGTAGTCGTCGTGTAAGTCGTTTTGCGACTTGGTCAACTCCTTGAGGTCCATCGACATGCCCTCCATGTTTGTTAGTGTTTCCACGAAATTCAGGAGCGACGCTGACTTCCACAGCACCTCGTTGGCTGGCGCAGCACCCCGCTTGTTCTCTGTCTTCGCGGCGTGGTGGTAGGGAGTTGAGGCCTCGAGAAGCGACCCAGATATTATGTCCGTTTTGAAGAAGGGCTCCGACGACCGGGTGTAGTTTGCAAGTGGCTGCGGCGACCGCTGGTTCACTGACAGCTCTTTCATTATTCCGCTCTGCGAAAGCTGGGCAAATTGGTTGCGGAAGTCCTTGCTTAGGTCGTATGATTTGTTGACTATGTAGCTTGGGGAGCTCTTTATTGCGGTTTGGTGTGTGTTTCCGTTTGTTTCCACTGCTTCCAAGTGGTTGGATTCCTCTGGGATAGGTACCATAGTTTCTTGAGCTGCTTCCAGGTTAGGAGCAGCAGGTTCCAGTTCAGATTGGATCTGAGGTTGGGTTGAGGGATTGACTTTTAGGACGTCCACTGAATCTGCAAGAGAATCAGATACCGCGATCAAAAGCGAAGTGTTTGCGTTGGGATCAGATTGATCAGATTGAAGATTAACTGGGGGTTCAGATTGGGCATCAGCTTGGGGTTCAGATTGAAGATTAACTTGGACTTCAGATTGGGGTTCAGGTTGAACCTCGTGTGCTCCTGTTTCTAGATCTGATAAAATCAGAGGTTTCTTGGTTTTGGTAACGTCTGAAATCGTTTTAACCCTCTCAACTGACTGGTTTTCGCCAGCAAGAGTTTCTTCAATCTTATCTTCTTTTTCTTGACCTTCATGAACTTCTATCAAGTCATTTTCAGACTCTTCCTCCGGAGGATTTTCTGATTTCGCTCTCGAATCGTCAAGCGAAACGTCATTAGGTACACCTGCTTCAGCTGCTGAAATTGACTGCTCATCAGAAACACCTTCGCCAGGTTGTTTACTCTTAATTACCTCATCTTCTTCTGCGCCATCAAGATGTTTTGATGTTTCAGTATCTAAAAGTTCGTCCTCAACTTCACCAATATCATTAAAACTCGATTCCTGTTCAGAATTCCGTTCTTTAGGACTTTCCTTTCTAGACTTCTCCGTCACAATAAAAACCTCATCAATCACAATTGATTTTTCGAAAGGATCCTCTTTTTCAATCAGCTCCTCTTTCTCAAACAGCTTTTCGTCCTCAATCATCTTTTCATCCTCAATCATCTTTTCGTCTTCAATCATCTTTTCATCCTCAATCATCTTTTCATCCTCAATCATCTTTTCAACTTCAATCATCTTTTCATCCTCAATCATCTTTTCAACTTCAAGCTTCTTTTCTTCGTCAAACATCCTTTCGTCCTCAACCAGCTTTTCATTCTCAACCAGCTTTTTCCTTACAGCTTGATCCGGATTCTGAACCAAGTTAGAATTCCCAGCTAAATCCTTCACAAGTGAAATCTCACTCGCCTCCAAATCAATTTCAGATAAATCATCACCTTCCAGAACTCTGATGCGAAATTGATTCTTCTTAGTGTGCCTAATCGATCCGCCCCTTGTTCTCTTCCTCGCAGGAGGAATCTCTATCATCTCCATTGATTTCTGTACCTCTGCACTAAGTTGTTTGATATCGGTAATGTAACCCGAGTAATCGAAATCTACGGCTTCCAGATGCTCGTCACTTTGTTCAACCAATTTGCGAGGCCGATAACGCTGCCGCTCCGTTGGAGCGGCTGGGGACTGGGAGGCGGATTCTACTTCGGCAGGAGCTTCGTTTTCATTGTTCTCCTCAGGTGCTTTGACTTCAGCTTGAGTCAGTGAGGCCAATTCATCGTCAAACACACTCAACACGTTCTTGTTGTCTATTGACGGTGACTTAGTCAAGTCAAACGGCAGTTTTGTGATCACAATTGACTCCAAGTCTGTGGAAACCGAAACATCGGCCGGTAGTTCGTCCTGAATAGGACTTTCGAAGGGTTGTTTGTGATTCACTTCTTTAGTCTCCTCTGATAGAACCTGGTTTGGAAAGACTTCATTTGGCTCCTCAAGGTTTGTCTGTTTTTGCTCAACCTTATCCTGCTTTTCTGATTCGTGGTTCTCAGTACTCTTGTTTCTCTTTGTCAAACTCAATTTTTCCTTTTTCTTCAGTTTTGTTTTCAGTATCTTGCTACTTCCCAACGGATCTCGTAAGTTGAATATATCATCATCGAAAGACAAATCGAGAATATTTGGCTTCCTTTGTCTCTTTTTCCCAAGCAACCCAAGCTTCGGTTTGGATTTTGGGATAGTCAAGTCTTCTTCAAGCTTTACAGGTGAAGATTCAGGTTTGAACTTCAGGTTGGGTTTGAGTTCATTGCTGGTAGGGGTGCTTACTAGTTGAGGCAGTTGTCTTTGGATATTCTTCTCCAAGAATTCTACGTTGTCTTCGCCGTAATCGTCAACTTCGTTTTCCAAGTCGATAACAGGAGTTGTTCCTTTCTCTATCTTCAACTTGAGTCTTTTGTTCAGTTTTCGTATTGCTGGAGGTGTAACTTCTTCTATTTCCTCTGCTTTTCGTTTTGCTGGTTTTTGGGGGCTTTCATTATCTGAGTCAGGTATGAAGTCGGACTCTGATTCCGATTCGTATGATTCGTCTGATTGTCTAGTTTCTTCTTCATCATCTTCATCATCGTCGTCTTCATCATCGTCGTCTTCATCATCGTCGTCTTCATCATCGTCGTCTTCATCATCGTCGTCTTCATCATCATCATCTTCATCACCATCATCTTCACCTTCTCCATCTTCTTCCTCACCATCGCCACGTTTTCTATCATTTACAATTTCATCAACGTCTTTAATTTCATCTTTATCATTATCAACCTTTTCCTCTTTTCCAACTTTTTCCTCAAGATCAGAACTCAGATTCCGTTGAGAAACCTTAGAATGACGCTTATACCTCTTTCTCTCGATTTCAACACTCTTCAAACTCTCATCTTCACTCAGATCTACCACTTTCAATTCCTCCTTCTTCAGATCTTCCAATATCTCAAGGTCATCAAAATCGTTAAACTCTCCTCCAGACTCAGCTTCTCCATTTGCCTCAGGTGTATTTCCCCCCGAAACCTGCGGTGTAGACGATACCGGCATACCAATGCTGATATTCGGAGACGGACTTGCCGTTTTGCGCGGAATAACAACCCTTTCCCTCGTTGGTTTAGTCACTACACCCATGAGCTCACTGAAAAGATCATCATCGGGTAACTTGTCCCAATATGCATCGTTAGGGTCAGCTCTCGAGCGTGCTTTTCGTGGCTTCGCTTCTGAGGACACACTAGCCTTGGGTTTCACCTTTTTCACCGGTTCAGTACGAACAGGGCTGGAAGTGGAACTCACTCCTATAGGACTAACAGTGGACCTAACTGCAACAGGACTGACTGATCTCAAGCGTGGACTGATCAGGGCACTCACATTCACAGATTCCACCATTCCGGCTCGCTCCTTCCGGTCCAAAAAGTAGCAGTAATTCTGCCTGTTCCTCTCATGTTCCTCCAACGGCACATCATGCTCCTCCCAATGGTCCAAGGAACATCCACAGTAAATACAAAATACACGGTCATCGGCAAAATCCAATGGCGAGTATATGAACCCAGCTTTGGCCAAAACCTGCGAATTCACATCAATATCTAGCTTGTCCAATGGGTAGTCTTTCCCAAACGACCGTAGTCTAAACTTTGTAGATTCCGCATCAAGAGGTGACAGTATAGTTTTCAACTCGTGCGACAGCCAGTACTTTTCGATCTCGTCCTTAGACGTGTGCTTTTCTCTCACCAAACCTGAGAGCATGCTTAGCGAAGAAATGCACATCTTCTTCTTATCAAAGTGTCTTTCTGGTATATTGCTTAGGTCCGACTTGTCGTGGACGGTTTCAGGTTTGCTGCAGTGGACACATAGCACACGGTTTGCGTTAGTTTTGGTCGGAGCGTAGTAGAAGCCAGAGTCGACAAGTGGATCAATAAAGTTTATATCGCTGTTGTCGGACCAGTTGAAAGTTTGCTGGCCGACAGTGACTGACTTTTGAAAGGAGCCGAGTCTGTTCTCCTTGTATTTCATGAGTTCTTTCTTAGGCGGCATCCTTGTGAGTCTTGTTTAGATCAAGATTATTTTCGCGTATCGTGTTTTTGATTTGATTTGCAGCTTTGAGCAATGAGAAATAGGGAAGAAGAATAAAAAAGTGGTAGGTTGAAGAGGATATAGCAGTGGCATGATATGTTTTAATGTTCTAATGAATAAAGCCAATTCTGTTGTCTAAGGCATTTGCATTCGATTTTAAGGTGTTGTGGTAAAGTGTCTTCCTCATCACTCATGAATTCAATGTTAAATTCACATTACATAACCATCAAGATTGTCTATTCAGCTCTGGAATGCGAGAATGGGGATCTTAGTAAAAGATCAATTGAAATATAGGTAAGATAGCAAACAAAACAAACATTCAACAAATTAATTTATATACTCTTCACGTAAACTTAAGATCAGATTGAACAGAAGAACATATTTTCAAAAGTCATCCTATACCTCATACAACTATATATTCAAGAAATTCATCTACATCCAACACTCTTCATCTACACCGTATATATAACACTTCTATTGTAAAAGAATCGTTCTTGTAATTAGAAAAAGGTAGAATTGAATTTAAGAAGTGTGACCAACCAACAACTGTATAGTTCTCAATGCTTGGTACTTCAACTCGTTATCACCATTGTTGTTTTCCAACAATTCCATAATCAAACGTTTGTACTTGCCATCTTGTTCGGTACTGACAAAGGAGATCAAGTCCTGGCCTATGTTCTTGATCAAGAATTGCAAGTCGTTCAACAAAATCACCTTTTCGATAGTTCTGTCGGTGCTGGACTCTAAAATCACAAAGATCTGCTTGGTCAACTTGTACGAGTTTTCCTTGAACTTGGGGCTGTTCTCCAACCAAAACTCGGTCGACTTGTGGGTGGGCGACGCCCAGCTCAACAAGCTGGGGTTTTCCAACTCCGTCAAGTACTCGTCCAAGGAGGTCAACTTGCTCGTGACAATCTCCTGCAAGATGTCGGCCAAGTACGCCAAGTCGTTTGACAACTCCTCATCACTCTCGTTCGATGCAAATTTACGTTCCTTCAAGGTGTTGATGGTGTTGGCCCCGTCGTGGAACAAGATCAACTTGATCACCTTGAACTGCTCTGAGTTCGACGTGGTTACGGCAACAAGGTTCTTGAGCGCACCAACGGCGACTCTTACAATCTTCAACTTGATCGAGTCCTTGGCGATGATCAACAAGTTACCTACAAGTTGCAGGTAGTTGTGCGTTAAGGTCTTGTTGATGCCCGGGCTGAAGGTCAAGATCCACACACTCAACAACACCTTGTATGATAACTGCAAGCCAAACGAGTTCGGGTGCTTGGCCAGCAGGTTGACCAAGTCATTGACTGCTGCAAAGTTCGCCACCAAGTTGGACGTCTCGTAGATCTTCTTGTACTGCTTAACCACGAGCAATTCCTGCAACAATTGGATACCGATAAACTGGAAGTTTGTGTCCAGCGAGTCGCCGATAAACTCTCTCGACAGTAACAAGTCGAAGATCTTGATCAACACCTCCTTGTCGACTGTGGCAGACTTTTTGGCGGCTTGCACCAACAAGATTGCCAAGTTGTACAAGGAGAGGGCCTTGATAACGCTGTCGCTGTTGTCCAAATGCTTCAAAAATGGCTCGTAGGGTAACGAGGAGTCGACTTCGGACAACTTCAAGGCCGAGTCCAAGAATTGGTGCTCGCCGCCCACCTGTGCGCCATCCTCCGAGGGGAAGTCCAACAATGCGTCGTTGATTAAGGTCAAAACGTTCTTAATGGCGTCGCTTTTCTCGTCCAACTTGTTCAACAAGTTCAAAATGGTGTTGGTGAATAAGTCCAACTTGGACAACACCGTCGTCTTTTTGGTTTCAGGCACCAATTTCTCCAATATCTTCATGTAGTTTGCGTCGCTCTCTGACACCACGTTGGATCTCGAGAGACCCTCCCATGGGATGATGCCTTCCCTGCTCGACTTCTTCTGGCCAGCAAGGAACGTGCTATCAATAATCAAAGGAGTCTGGATGTTAGTATCATTGAACGATTGACCTGGAGGCCTAATGCTTAAAAAGAGAAACGTACGTATTCAACAGACATAATTGATCGATTCGTAGTGTTTTAGTTGATAAGTGAATTTGTTTGATTGAAGAAAACG
This sequence comes from Kodamaea sagamina, assembly GCA_030556545.1. Lineage (NCBI taxonomy): Eukaryota > Fungi > Ascomycota > Pichiomycetes > Serinales > Debaryomycetaceae > Kodamaea > Kodamaea sagamina. Next base: position 181,294 of record JAKTUG010000026.1, on the reverse strand, counting down.
AGTTGGGTTTTGGGTGGGGCACGACTGATAAAGATTGGAGGATTGGGTGAGGGTTGGGTGAGGGTTGAGGGAGAAGTATAATTAAGTAGGAGAGAGAAGAGATTAGGGAATGGAGTGTTTCAAAGGGAGCAGCTTCATTCGTCAGCTACCTCCCAACTGGTGAAGCAAAAAAGAATGCCGGTGCCAAGAATCGAACCTGGGTTTCAACTGCCACAAAGTTGTGTACTGACCACTATACTACACCGGCTTTTGTTGATTTTCAAATTTACAATTAAGTTATACTGCACATGTTTCAAGCACGTGATTTGGCTAATGATTTAAAGCTCCTTGAAGGATTGGATGACAATGGTATGTGGACCATCCAGTGGCTGGATGAATGTAGGAAACCAGCAAATATGCGGAGTAGTTGCCATGAAAGAGGAGAGAAAACAATAGAAGTGGAATTGGAAAACTACCTGCTTTCTCTCTTCTTTTTACAAAACAACTGGAGACATCAAGCTTTATTGAAGAGGTTTAGTAACACGTCAAAGCGAAAACCATTCATAATTTGTATTCTCAAGTGCCCAATATCCTCGCTTATACTTTGAGGATCACACACAATTGCAATTGTTCTCAGCTTTGGGATGTCGGTGCGCAAGAACGATGAATGCATTCTGAATGTGTCCACAGCAGGAAGTTTTCAGGTGAGGCTTGCCAGTGGAATGCCTAATCAACACATACATAGGTATCATTATTGAAGGAGAGTCCATTCTTGATGTCCATTCAAACACTTTTCTGTAACACCTCACTACATTTTCCTACTCATCTGCGAATATAAAGAAGGTCCTAAAACAAAAAAAAGTTAGATTGTGTCATTTGTGCTTTCAAAAGTGTCGCCAAATTTGCTTCTGAAAGGCTCAAAGTTGTATGTGCCGCTCATCGCTCTAACAAAGTATGCTTGCGGAACGGTACCTAACACACCTAGGCGAATTTCGTGATTCAAGAACTCAAAATTGAAATCATGTCTGTTGTGGTGAACTACTTTTAGTTCCCGAGACTAAACGACTAGTTGGCAGAATTTAGAGGACTATCTAGCAGCATATTGCATGATCTAAGTTTCCTATTTAACTCTAGCTAAACTTTCTACTCAGATTGTAAAGTGCAAACTAGAGAATTGTAATTGGAAATGTAATCAAGGGATTGCAAAGTCTATTTGTTTTCACCTCTTTAGGTTGTTTTTCTTGTGAAGACGTTTCGGATCAGATGTGGACTGCCCTAAACATTTTAAGAAATCAACCTTGAAGTCCACTCGAATGTATCTCTTTCGATTTCACGAAGTTGTGAAGGAGTGGAGATAGTATTGGAGGGGAAGTGATAAATCCTTTGCGGAGTACACTCTTTTATCCTGACATATTGTCCTCGTGCTAATATACTATTATGAACGTTGATTTTACCGTTCTTGGCGACGATCTTGATTAGATGACATTGGTTTGGATGAGTTGCGCGAACAACAGTTTGAAATTTTGCACCCAAATTATTAGTGCCGTTTTGAAGTTCGCAGGCACGTTTATAGTTCCCCTAAATCACAACTGGTGTGAACTCACTACAATTCACACTTATTCCAAATGACCTGTGTATCTTCCTCACTACTAGAGAACTGGTACAGAATTCTCACACATCTAACACGCTAATTATCAGATAACCCCGGCAAGATACTACGGTACACTAACCTATTATTGGAAAATCGTCAAAACATCGTCCATACAATCAAGTAAACAGAGTCAAGTCACATATTAGAACCACCAACAACAATCAATTCAATCCTGTAGTAAACAATTCGAATAACAAGAAAATCACACCAAAGAGCACGGCTGCAAATTTTGCATTCACCAAAACCCACCACCAAACAATATCCAGACGAGCATTCGGGAATGCCCGCTTTCAATCCCTCAACTTCACGAACCACTGGATACAAGTCTATACGAGGTGTTGAGATGCAACAATTGAGGCAACAATATGAGCAGATCAAAATAATGAGATCTGTAAACACTCCGAACAATTTGAGATCAAAATAATAAGATCTGTAAACACTCCGAACAATTTGAGATCAAAAAACACTGACATCAAAAACATTGGATCAACAAACACTATGAACAATGTGAAACCATCAGAACCCATAAACAATAAGAGGTGTTCAATCCAACGAGGTGTTTAGGAGGTGTTTACTCAATCCCAGCACCCAATCAAACTCCAACTTGACAGTCCAAACGGTGGGCACACAAAAAGAGCCAATTAAGATGCAACTGGAAAGATGATCAACAAAGATATATTTAGAGAACCCTTCCTATTCGAAACAAGACAACGCAACTGAAAGGCCGCGGTCACGTTCACGCAGCTTTGAGAGAGCCCAGCCAGGAAAGAAACAACACAAGCATTGAAGAACAGCCCGGGAGTTATGAGCACGAAACATGTGAAAACTTTTTCCAGTCTCGGTTGCTTTTTCAGTTTAGGATGCGTCGCCTCCCGTAACCCGGGATCAAGATCGCTTTTGAGGTGGAAATTTCAGTGGTTGGGGCTAGAAGGATCAGGAGGACCGACGGGAGCGGCGGGCGCAGGCCCGAGGTGCTTTTTTTCGGGAAATTCGTGGGCACTTGGCAGGAGGCATGATTGGCTGCAAAACGGGCCCTTGGCGTGGGGTTGTTGAGAAGCTGCTGGAGGTGGCCCTGGCGACATGGGAACTATGAGTGCAACGGGCTGAAAACCTGAGGGTGTGGGGTACAGATGGAGTTAGATATCACACTACAACCAGGGTTATCAGTGGGTGCAAATTGTGAGGGCTCGAAATGAGCAATTAGTTAGAGGTGGAGGAGAAAATAGAGGAGTATGATAATTGTAATTTAGTGGAGTGTTGAGAACAAGAAGAGTATGGTATTGAGAACAAGAAGAGTATGCTAAGAATTAGAGGAGTGTATTCAGTGAATTGCATTATAGAAAGTTCAACAATTTTCCCTGTATTAAAAATTTGGACCAAATAATCTTTTTTCAAATCAACGGTTTATGACAAAATTTAATCATCTCTCAATTTTGTCATCGATATTTAGTTTCACCAAATACCAATCTCTACTATTGTCATCGATATTCGGTCCACCAAATATCAATAACTACAACAAATCAAATCATCGTTTATCTAACCAAATATTAAGAACTAAAATACAGGACCGCAGTCTTTTATGCCTACTCAGAAGTCTCTCTTGCAAATTCCTTAGCCATGTCAGCATCTGGAATCGAACCACAGATAGTCTCAACCATGATACCAGTGACCAAGTATGGGTCAATGTTGGAGGCAGGTCTTCTGTCTTCAAAGTAGCCGAAGCCCTCCTTGGCGACAGATCTTGGGATTCTGACCGAGGCACCTCTATTGGCGACACCGGACGAGAAAGCGTCCATGGAGGCGGTTTCGTGGCGACCAGTCAATCTGAGGTCGTTGTCGGAACCGTAGAGAGCCAAGTGCTCCTTGTGTCTCTTGGCCAACTTGGCCAAGGCGTCCTCAATGTACTTCATGCCGCCAGGCACTCTCATGTTCTTGGTGGAGACGTTGGTGTGGCAACCGGCACCGTTCCAGTCTCCCTTCAAAGGCTTAGGGTGGAAGGAGATCTTCACACCAAACTCCTCAGCGACTCTCTGCAAGAGGTAACGGGCAATCCACAACTCGTCACCCATCTTGATTCCCTCGCAGGGACCCACCTGGAATTCCCACTGCGAAGGCATCACCTCGGCGTTGATACCGGAGATGGTGACGCCCGAGTACAAGCACGCTCTGTAGTGGGCCTCAATCACGTCTCTGGCGTACACCTTGCCGGTACCAACACCACAATAGTATGGGCCTTGTGGGGCTGGGAAGCCGCCCTGTGGCCACGCATACACATTGTCGTACTGGTCAAACAAGGTGTACTCCTGCTCCAAGCCGAACCAAACCTCCTCGTCAGAGTGTGCCTTCATCAACTTGGCGCACTCGTGTCTGTGGTTGTACTTGTTTGGGGTGCCGTCGTTGCCCCAACACTCGGTCAAGACAATAATGTTGTCGCCCTTTCTGAATGGGTCTGGGTAGTAGGCAACAGGCCTCAAGTACACGTCCGAGTCGTGGCCTGGAGCCTGGCCGGTGGAAGAACCGTCAAAGTTCCACTCTGGCAAGTCGTCGACAGAGCTTGGAGACTTGCTCAAAGTTCTGCACTTGGATCTGGTGTTGCCTTCGGCGTCAATCCAGACGTACTCAGCCAAGATCTTGCCTCTCTGGTCCAAGTCCAAATACTTGGCCAAGATGGTAGTTTGTTCAGTAATGGAAACCATTGTGTTGTGTGTGGGAATAATTAGTTGATGCTTTTGAAAAAAAAACACGGGCCAACCCAAGTATTTATATATTTGACTGGTTTTTAATTAATGCTATAAAAAACCTGTGATAAATCAAAATCGATTTTTGTACGTTTCTTTTGCCTATCGAAGCCAATCAGAAAGTGTTGATTGCCGTACCTGTACACTCGGGATTCCTGGAAATGGGAGGTTTGAAATGGGCGAGGAAAGCGAGCAGCGACGTATACCAGCGGTGGCCGTTGGTGACTCATCTGGAGGAAAGCGAAAGCAGTCAGCGCTGCGAAGACAGCGCTGGCTGCGTTTTCTTTCCTTTTCTCGTTTCGTTTCGCTCGCCCAACAGAATGGACACTGCTCGTCCGATCACCCGCCCCAGCCTTTTCTTCTTTTCCTCGAATCGCACCACGGCAAAACACTATATTGTTGGAACGAAGTCACAGCCTTTCTTTATTACAATACCTTTTGTGATAGGATCCGTTGCTTATCTGGCCGGTAGCGGCAGCGGCCCAATAAGAGTATTCTGTTTAATAAGTACCCCAGATAGGACTTTAGGAGAGGAGGTTGCAAAAGTCTCCTCATTCGTTGGGATACAATAGGCTAAACGGGAGAATCCAGATCTTGTTGTTGGGTTGGTGCCTATTTGAGACTTTTTAGTATTGGTATTGATATTAGTATTGAGTGATTAATTGAAGTGTTAAGTATTGAGTGATTAATTGGTGTGTTAAGTACTGAGTATTAATTCGAGTATTAAGTATTGAGTATTAATTGGAGTATTGAGTATTGAGTGATTAATTGGAGCATTAGTGGAGTATTAAGTTACAATTATAGATAATTGAGAGATAATTGACCTATTAATCTACTCCCATGTTTAGCTTCGCTCGCAGGGTGCTCCTCCTCCACCCAGTCAATCAGATAACATGTGGTTAAAATAGGGGACGAAACAAAATTGCTGATTAGATAACGATTAGCTAAAACCTAATTGAATGTTGACGTTTCTGAAACAGCAGGAGAAGGAGCTGCCCCACCGAGTTCAGAACGGCTGCCCATTATTGGTATTCAGGGGTATTCTTAGATAAAGCGGAAGCTTCCATGGCATATAATTAGGTTGTACGCTCGGCATGCTTTCCTTTTACTGCTGATAAGGTATTGGGGAACCTTGGTTATGGACTCTATTTGAGAATCACGATAGTGAAGTGCATTGAGGGTTATTAAATAGGGAGTGCATTGAGCATATGGAATGGAAGTCCGTCAATTGAGCCATAAATGAGCACCTTTCAAAAGGCAATTAGATCAAACGGGGCAATTAGATCAAACGGGGCAATTAGATCAAACTGGTGATTACAGAGCGAGAACTCTTCAGTGAAACAGAAGAATTGATGAGTATCTTTCACTCAACTTGCCTACTTGTTATTCTTTCAAATTCTTAAACCAAAACTTAATGTACTTTTCGAATTGAGCAACTCCAACAGTCAAAATCTCCACCTTCAAAATAACGTTGAATGGCTGCAAAATCAACTTAAAATGCCATTTAAATCACAGTTGCAGAAACCTCTTTTGGGGTTATAGAGTTTTTTAGTATGGCTGCAAAATTGACAGCTTTTTGACTGCTTATCTCAGATAAGAAAAACTTTTGTAAAAGCCAGTTTTTCAGCTGGGCTACTATTAGAGGTAGTGGGTGGTCTTAAACCAACTATATCCAGCTCTTTTGGTCTGCCTACTCTATCATAATAGCCTTATCAGTGGTATAATTTGTCACGTGCACATTCATTGCAGGTCTGTATACTTTCCCTTTGATCTCATTACCTTCTCGTGAACGAACAATCTGATTCACACCAGTGGACACCTTTATTAAACTCGAAATGAAATTTATTGGTTTGCACCCTGTGAGGTTTTATTTGCAGCCAATTCGCTTACAAACTCCATTATTATTCACACCCCACCTCCTCTTAGCTGTCTTTAGATTTGACGAGAAGAACAATACAAGAGGTTATTTTAGGTGAGCCTCAGATTTCTGGGTTAAAGACGAAACTTCTGGAAGTTCCTCGACTTTTTTCAAATTTTTTATGCCAAATCAGGTAGTTATAATATTGTTTGAAGTTTAAGGTTGTTTCTTCTGAAGTAGACCACCTTATAATGTTACCTTTAAAATAGTTTAAGTTCAGACTCTCATGACTATTCTCAAATCTTAATTATTACTATTAATACTCTTTAAACATATTGTATTACTCTATACACTGTGATGTTAATCTGTTCAAGGTCATGTTTATATCAGTTTCTGTTCACTATTCGATACCTCAACCTTTGGACTCTCGGCGTTGTCTGTCTCTCCATTCTCATCTTCGTCTTGTGATTCTTCCTTCAGGGTTTCAGACTTCTCACTTAAACTCTCAACCTTCTTCTCTTCACTCAAGCTCTCATCTTTCTCTTCACTCAAAACCTCATCCTTCTCTTCACTCAAACCCTCATCCTTCTCCTCCCTCAAGACCTCATCCTTCTCCTCACTCAACTCCCCATTCTTCTTCTCCTCTTCAACTCTTCTCACCTCTCCCTCACGCAACTGAAACGCAATGTTAGCCTTCGCACGCACCAACCTCAAATAATCGTCATTATCTCTAAGCAAAAAGTTGATGTGGAACTCCACCTTTCTCAAGTACTCATCCCACTCATTAAGCCCAACAGCCTTGAAAGTCTTGTTGTCCTTCTTGTACGCATGTGCCTGGTCAAAGATGTAGTCCCTGAACTCGAAAATCAGCTCCTTGATCTTGTGAAACCGTTTCCACGTCTTCCACACAGTCTCGTCATTTTCTTCCAAGTCAAGCAAGGCTCCCAACTTCTTCTGGAACTCCTGTATCGTGGTTTCAGCAAACGTCTCCAACACGTCGATTGTGTCCTGGATGGTCCTAAAGTAGCTCTCGGTCAACTTTTCGTGCTTTTCAGTAAGCCAGTCCTGCACTAGAACAGAGCTGTTGAAAGGGATCGACCGTGAGAATTCAATTGCATCTCTGACTTCTTGTCTGGTAACAGATTCAATGGTACTATCATTGGTAGTCTTAACCTTTTCATAGTCCTTGTTGATTTCGGAGATCATCTTGTTCAATACCAGGTAGCTCAGGTAGCCATCCTTCTGGATTTTTTGCAATTCGGCTGAGATTGGATCGAGCAAGGCCTCAATCGACTGGTTGACGATAGGTTTCATGCTTTCTTCAATCTGGGTGAGCGCGAGATCAAGGGTTTTGTTCACCTTGGCGTTCCAGTAGGCGAATTCCTGCTCGATGGGGGAGTTTTCCACCTGGGTGCTCAACTCATCGGAGTTTTCAGCCGACTCGGTTGCAAAGATCTCGGTGATGGTCAGCGTGAGCGTGATAGTAATCACTTCCCCCTCCGAATCCGACTCAGAGAGTTCCGCTTCGTTTTCCTCAGTGAAAACAAATTCCTTCGCTTTTTGGAGCAATTTGAAGTCTTGGTCGCCATTTCTCACTTTTGCAAACTGCTCAAACTTGACTAGATTCTTGACCTCGGCACTCAAGAAGTCGAGCTTGCTCTGCAAGTTGATGTTGTGCGAGGTTTGCGCAACTCTGGAGGACATCTTATCAACCCAATCAACAACCATCCTCACTCTCTCAAATCCATAGGCCCAGTCCAAAAGTGGCTGCACGTAGATCCTGAAGAGCAACTTCAACTTGACCTCGGCGATGCGCAAGTCCCTCCTCAACTCCAACTTGGCCAACAGCCAGTAGTGGTCCAAGTTTATGGCAAGGATGGCAACGGCCGGGGCCACATGTTTCTCGTACTGGGACTCCAAGTGCGGGACGACGACCTCGTCTGCAAACTCCAACGTCCTGCCTGCCGCGGCCGAGACCCGCGGCGCCACCACGCTGTGTGTTTTGAGGAGCGGCGGCGCCACCACCCCGGTCCACACGGGCTTGAGGCCGTTGTGAAGCGCGTAGCACGTCTGCTGGTTGACAAAGTCCAAGGCATGCAAGCTCAGCGATTTCGGTTCCGAGGAGTCGCTGCCGATCGGGCAGGTGAAGGTCGCGGTGAAGGTCAAATACGCAAGTAGAAACTTGGACACCAATATAACTCCGCTGGACATGTTTAGGTAGCCACGAGCTGATTTTGTTTTAATTTTTTTGATCTGCGATCAGACACGAGTGCTGAAGGAAAACGGGCCGTGATGCGAACAATAGTTTGACGTTGGTGCGGCTAAATGATTAGAGTGTGATAAGTTGTGAGTTAGTGGTTAGGGGTTGAGGTGGTGGGAATGCGGTAATGGGATGATGTGTGGTGGGGTTTGGACCACAGGGCAGTTGAGAATTGGTTTGATGGTTTGGGGGGAGTGTGGTGAGGTGGTGGGTGGATGGGTATGTAGGATATAGAGTGATGGATTTTGAGGATAAAGGTGGTGGACAAAGAAAAGAGTGATGGATTTTGAGGATAAAGGTGGTGGACAAAGAAATTTAAAGTGGTGGATAGTGGAGAATAATGGGCGTAGAGATTTATGATGGTGGGGAGGAAGTAGAATAGTGGATGTAGAGATTTAGGGTGGTGGGATAGAGGGTATAGAATGGTGAGATGTTGAGATTTAGGTGGATAGAGGGTATTAAATAATGGACACATAGAGAAATAAGATGGTAGATAGGGGATATAGAATGGTGGATGTAGAGATTTAAGATGATGATAGAGGATATAGAAAGTGGAGAGCTTTAAGTTGGTGTATAGAAGATGTAAAATGATAGACGCAGAAATTTAGGTGTATAGAGGAAGAGTGGTGGACATAGAGATTTAAGATGGTGTATAAAAATATAGAATGGTGGACGTAGAAATATAAGATAGTGGATAGAAGATAGAATGGTGGGCATAGAGATTTAAGATGGTGTATAAAAATATAGAATAATAGACATAAATATTTATGATGGTGGATAGAGAATATAGAACGGTGGACTTGGAGATTTAAGATGGTGATAGAGGATATAGAATTGCGAATATAGATATTTTAGATGGTGATAGAGGATATAGAATTGCGAATATAGATATTTTAGATGGTGAGAGAGGATATAGAATGGTGAGATTATAGATTTAGTAACATGAGATATATATAATGGTGACAGGTTCAGATTTAGAATGAGTGGATAAGATAATATAGAAAGATGGGACACAATTCACAATACACAAACTTTTAGATATCCACACATTTAAGATAACATTATATAGAAAAACGTTCTAACTTTAGGTTAACACCACTACCCCATCACTCTCAAACAAATTCCTTCCTCTAACATTATCTAAACCTCACATAAAAGGTTACGATTTTAGTCATCTCATCTAAGATCTTCTCCAGCTTTTTGGCTAAATGGGTGCAAAAATGGAAGATTACGAAATTAAAGACACATATTCATCTTACCTCGTCTATCTATGAAAATGATGAAGTGGCCACTTTTACTAAAAGAACACGTTCATCTCTTGTGCCTTTTGATGTCCATATGAATTTAGAATCGTTACTTAAAAAGTCGGTGATAATTAGACTTCATATAATCTCCGCCATCTCTTTCAAAACGTGTATTGAATGCATATTCTTCTGATTTTCTCAAAATCCTGATTGAGTGAAATTCAAGACCTATAAACTCAACAAATAGTTGCTAGTACACTCTCCCACCTGCTGATACGTCCATTCATAGCACATACATTCACATTCACGCTTCACTCATGCAAATCTTGGTTGCCAGTTTAATGCACAAAAACACATTTTGCACCCATCCCCTCCCAAAACCTGGACATTTCACCTGAAAGCAGTAGCCTCGGCCGATTCTAGCAGCAAGCATCAGCAAGGGGCTCCATACCTCTCCAGGCCCCTTCGAGCCCTGCACTCCGGCACATAGACCCAGCAATCGCTACATTGAGTGTACGGGTGACCAAAATAAACAACTCCGTTTATTACTATATACTGGTTTACTTTGTCAACTGCTGCACCTTCTGCTGGGCCTTTTCCGCAGCCTTGTGGGCATGGCCGGCAACGTCCTGGGCGTGGCCAGACACCTGGTACCACACCTGCTGCGCGCCGTTCACGAGGTGCACCTCCGCAACCTCAATGTACTTGAAAACCTGTAAGACAACTGGGTAGAGGTACGTGTAGTACTTGTCCTTGACGCAGTCGAGCTTGCCGGCCACCTTGTACTGGGTGTACAACGGGTGCGAGTGGACGTGCGTGTCCAAGAAGCCGTTGACCTGTGCGACGTAGGGCTGCACAAACTGCTGGCCCCTGCTCAAGCCCTCGCAGGCCTGGTTGTGCGCGTGGCTCAATGGGTGGAGAACAGACTCGACGGTGTGCTGCAAGGGCGACTCCTGCAACTTCACGCACTTGTACGACACCAAGTAGATGGTGTACAAGAGAATCAACGAGGTCACGACACACTTGATCTTAGCAAAGCAACTCATATTTAGTGTTTGGAAAGAAAACAACTACCGAAAACTTTAAGATTGGCCACCTTTTTTGCTCTGGATCAACGAAAAAAAAAAATGGGTGCGCACATGCGGAGCCTGTGAAATGTCGACACGTGCGAACGCACGTGAAAGAGCTGTTTTGGTATTACCCGATCCGGCCGTTTTTGCAGCCTATATTTTTGAATCAGCTCAAAGGGGAACCTGGAACAGAAGCAAGCATCTCATCTTTGGGGCGGGTATTTCGTTATATAACGGCGTACTGAGACACTAGTGGGCCGGCAAAATGGACAGCGACAAGGAGAACCAGGGAGTTATTCAGCGCGAGCGCGTCAAGCGGCCTGTGTTGGCTGCAATCAGTGCGAGTGCGGGGCCCAACAAGACATACGGGGCGTTGAAACCGCCCAAGCCGCGCGTGGTGCACAAGACCAGCTCGGTGAGCGAGTTGGTGAGCCATTTTCTGAGGCAGGGGGGGCCGGTGCGGCCGCCTGCTCGCTTGGGCAGCGCGGACCTGGGCAGGGCCAGGGTGGTTAGCGATGGAAGGGACCAGAAGAACGATGCAAGGTACGATCTGGGGCTTAATAAACAGAAAGAAAGACCAAAGAAGGAACTACCATTGATACCAAAGCAGGATTTTCTGCAAAACTTCCACCTGAAACCAAAGTCAAGCTTGCAATTTGAAACAACAAAGTCAAACCAATTCCATCCAGCAAAGTCAAACCTCCAACATGATTCAGTACAACAACCCAACCTCCAACATGAAGCGTCGCAACCCAACTACAAAATCATACACAACACCCTCATAGAAAAATACGCAGCCAAACACCAAGAGCTAATTGAGCTCCAGAAATCCCAAGAAAGAGTCAAGTTCGAGATGTTGGAGATCCTGGCGCAAATCGAGGAGTGCAAACGCAACCAGCACTTTGCGCACATCACCAAGATCGACAACACCGACGTTTTCAGGCAAATACACAACGAAACCAACACCGAACTTGCAAAAGTTACCGGCGACGAGTTCGACTTGCGGCCGCGGTTCAACCACATCACCAAGCGCGCGTCCAGTCTCTTGTTGAACAACTCCACGGTGTCGGACTTGAAGCAGAGGGCGTCCACCGTGTTGCAGACCCCGGAGATCCAGAACTTTTTCAACAAGAACAACGACAAGCTCGACGACTTGACCAACAAGACGTCCAAGTTTTTTGCGGAGGTGGTAACCACGCTTTCGCCTAGGAAAACACCGTTGAGGGTTGCGAATGACGATCTAGTGAACAGTTCGTTCAACTTTGACAACTTGGAGGAGCTGCTTTCGGATAGTGAGGTTTATTTTGTGGATATCGATGATTATGAGTGCGACTGACTTAGAATTTGTTTGGTAGAACTTTTTGACGGGAATTGTATTATATGATAGTTCTATCTTTGGGTAGCGGATTAATAAGAATTAGTGTTTGTTATTGTATGATTGGTTTTTATCTGTGTGGGTGAATTCTTGATTTTTATGGAGATTTCGATTTCTATGATTTGTGTAGAATTTGTTCTATGGATTTTTTAAAGGTTTCGATTTCTGTGATATGAATAGAATTAGTTCTATGGATTTTTATAAAGGTTTCGATTCCTTGTGAATTGAAGTTGAGCTTGTTTCTATGGTTTTTTATGAAGATTTCGATTTCTATGATTTGGTAGACTTGAATTCTTGGAGTTTTTGTTTTCGAAACTGATTTAATTGAAGTCAGTTCGATTTCTATGATTATATGAAGAGAATTGATTTATGTGGTTCGTGTGAAGGACTGATTTTTATGTATTTAATGTGAAGGATAGAGTGATTTAAAGTAAGGAATCGGTTACTATGTGATCTAATTCGAAGAGTCAATTTTTATGTATGAGATCGACTTCTAAGAATCAATTTGTATTTAATACGAAGAGTCAGTTTCTGTGGATGAGATCGACTTCTATGTACTGAATATGAAGAATTCAATGTGCTTTGGAGAACCAATTTTTGTGTGATTGATATGAAGATTAATTTCCATGTATTTAATATGTATATAGATCGATTTATATGTACTCTATATGAAGAATTAATTTCTAATTAACATGAAGATCGATATACTTTGGTAAAAGTACTGGCCCTCAGCCTAAAAGATATCTATTTACTTTATAAGAAGAATCGAATTCTATGACTAATATGAGGTCAATTTCTATGTACTTAGTATAAAGTATCTCTGTACGATTTATTCAAAGAGTCAACTTGTACGTAAGAAGATTGGCTTTGATGTTCTTAAGACTCGATTTCTATGCAATTTTGGACTAAGAATCAGTTTCTATGTAATAATTATGACGTTCAACCAAGTTACTTGATTTGAAGATTTCTCTGTAAATCAAATGAAGATCGGCTTTTAAAAGTCAAATTCTGTGAAAGAGAAACGATTTCTATATGAATAAAACGAATTGAATCCTTATCACTAATAAATTGATTTCTATGGACATATACTTGATTTTCTACATGTACAAAATCAGAAGCACTTCCATGAATTTTATAGGTTGATCTTCTGTCAGTAATTTTAAAGAACCTCTCAATGCTTTTCACAGTTGAGATAAAAAGTTCACTATCAAGTTTTATTATGAAAATACATTCTATCCTTCTAATCATCCTCATCTAACCACCCCTTGGCCCGCTCAACAGCCTTCTCCCACCTCTTCCAATTCTTTCTCCTCTCCTGGTCAGGCAACTCCGCCCTGAAACTGTTCTTGGGGTCGCTCGCACCCGAAATCTTGCCAATAACATCGTCTAAGTCCTTCCAAATACGCTCCGCAGGGTCCTTGAACGACAAGCCCGCCGCAATGGCCGCGCCCAAGGCCGTGCACTCCGCAATAGTGGCCCTCTTGACCGTCACACACGGCCCCAAGATGTCTGCCTGGATCTGCAACACCTCGTCGGCCTTGGACATGCCGCCGTCGACCGCCAAGTTGGACAACGGCTTGGACTCGTTCTGGTTGGTCAAGGCCTCCTCCAAAAAGTCGCCCGACTCGCCCGCGTCGCTCGCCATGGCCCGCAAAATGCCACGCACCTGGAAACAAACCCCCTCCAACGCCGCGCGTGCAATGTGCGACGCAGAAGTGTACTGCGTCATCCCGAAAATGGTGCCCCTGGCCCCCCCGTCCCAGTACGGCGCATAGAGCCCCAGAAACGCCGGAATAAAGACTACACCACCCGAGTCAGGCACCTGTGACGCCAAAGGTCCGATGTCTTTCGCATTCTGGATCATCCGCAAATTGTCTCTTAACCACTGGATGATGGACCCGGCCACCGCAATCGACCCTTCTAACGCATAATGAGGTTTGCCTTCCTCGCCCTCCAACGTGGGAAACCAGTACCCTAGCGTGGTCAACGCACCGTGCTCGGAAATCAACTTGTGAGGCCCGGTGTTGTACAAGAGAAAACAGCCTGTGCCGTAGGTGCACTTGGCAGAGCCTGGCTTCACGGCCAACTGGCCCACCAACGACGCAGACTGATCGCCTAGACACCCACAGATGGGCACACCCGAGATGGTCTTCAAGATATCGTACGCCTCTTGCGTAATTTTATTGTGAAAACCCAAGTTGGACAAGTTAGGTGCCGAAAACGACCCGTAAAACTCAGAGCTAGACACAATCTTGGGTAACCGAATCTTTGTGGGGTCGATTCCCCAGAACTCAAGAAGCTCGTCGTCGTAGTCGCGGGTCTCCAAGTCCATAAAGTACGTTCTCAGTGCGTTGGTGACATCACTGACAAACGCCTTTTCACGAGTCAAGTTGTAGATTAACCATGTGTCGACGGTTCCAAACATCAAATTACCATCACCTTTCTCGTACTCCTCCCTAATTTTATCATCATTATCCAAAAGCCAGCGCAATTTGGACGCAGAAAAGTATGTCGACAACGGCAACCCCGTTTTTTGCTTCAACTCCTCCTTCTTCTCCTCGTCAATCATCTTCTCCAAGTGCTGCACAATCTCCGCAGTTCTGGTGTCTGTCCAGGTGATGCCTCCGCTCAACGGTTTGCCTGTTTTGCGCGACCAGACGATGGTGGTCTCACGCATGTTGGCGATGCCGAGCGCCTTGACCTTGTACTTGAGCTTGAGGTTGGGGTTGGAGTTGATCTTGCGCAAGGAGATCAAGCACGCCACCAAGCACTGCACCGCGTTGGCCAAGATGTGCACCGGCATGCACTCGACCCAGCCCGGCTGTGGGAACCGCAACGTCGGGCCCACGCTCGCGCGGTTGTTTTCAATCTCAATGTCGTCCGTGATCGAGATGGCGATACCCTCTGCGGTGAAAATGGGTTCGTTGTGGCGTAAAAGTGACGAACGGCGTCTGAACTGGTCTGTGTTGCTCGACTCTGCTGGACCTTCAGACGCGGTCGTCGAGTACTCGATCTGCCGCTTAGCGATCTCCACTCCTTCGTCCGAGAACAAGATTGCTCTGGCGGACGTGGTTCCGATGTCTATGGTGGCGACAACAGGAATGCACGGTGCGTTACTGTTACGGCGTGGCATTAGAAGAGTAGCAATTGATTTTATTTCATTTTTTCTCAATTTGGTTTTGATTTTTTGTAGACGTATTGAGTGGTAAATTGATAGGTAGACTTATTGAATGGGTGACATTTTGTAAGAAAAGAGATGTGTACAATGTGGACGTATCAAAGATAGTTCTGAAATGTCAATGTTCATAAACTTTGAAGATTTTATATCCTTCAGATGAATAGATACTTTTGTGTTACAGGGTCCTAAGTGGGGTTGAAGCCGCAAAGAAGATGGTCAACGGGATGATTGTTAGTTAAACAATTGACTCGTTTCACTTACAATAGAAATGGAGGGTGCTGATTGCGGGGATGCAAGTCAAAGAAGATGTCAGAATAGCATGGCCAAACCACCAAGCGTTTCCCTATTCTGTTAGTTTCGTGTGGTTGGTGGAGCTCCAGAAGAATGGGGAGCATCAGCAGCGAGAGACGCGACAATACAGCCTCTATCAGTTCTTCCTCGCCCTATTCTCGTTAATTGGGTGCATGGAACGGCTGCGAAAAGTGAAATTTGAAAGAATTGCGTGAGCTTTGTGCTTTCAGGTCTGCTTAGAGTTTTGCACGATGAGGCGTACAATATGACTCTGGCCACATGTGCTGGTAAATGCCAGCGAGTTGATTTCAGGTAGAGTGGGTAATTTAGCAAAGTTGCTCCTATTACCCCACTAAAGTTTGAGCTGGCAGAGCTCGCAGAGCTGGCGAGAATGTGTTTTAAGAGAAGATTGACGTAGGTATCAAAATGAAACTTTTACATAATTTTCAGACATTCCATCAAATTGCTACTTAGATCTCAAGTCATTCAATTTCCAGCTTTCAACCACCCTTTTGAAACAGACTAATGGTATGGCATGCATTATTAATTTAGTACTCAACGAGAATAGAAAAATTCTCCTGTCTACTCAAACAAGTATACCGTAAACTTCCTATTCAAAATCTTTAGACACTCTAGAAAAATCTTGGGTAGAACTTGGCTCGTGCTTTTGGTAAGCATAAAGATTGAATTTCAATTGAGTTTTCACTTCAGTACCTCACAGGTAAACTTGAAATGCAAAGTTTCTTGAAAATGGATGAAAATTGACATTATGATTCAAATGGACTGCCAAAGGGTTTCTCAAGAAGAGTTTATTAAGTAAATTCTTATGTCTTAACAACCTCTGGTATGAAACTATCGCACCTATTAAACTAAAGAGTCTACCAGTAGTAGAAAATTTGACAAAAAAGCCGTTACGTTAGAGGTTTAGGATATTTAGAGCATGAGAACTCACTTGATTAAAGTACTCAGTTTTTGGTGCTTTTTTTTTGTTTGGCACTCAGGATTTGGCACGTAATTGTTTGACTAGTACTCAACTGGTTACTTACTCACTATTTAGACTAGTTACTCAATTAGCTACTCAACCACCTTCTCATTTACCTATTCATGATCCTAACTGAGTTTTAACGAAAAGCCATAGTGCTGGGACAACAACTTATATCCTCAGTTGCCAAAAATTCTGAAGGGCATTCCAACAGAACTTATAATACCATAATAATTCATCTAATTCTGGTATCACATATTAAAGCTAATAAATATTTATTCACTACTAGTACATATAAACAGAAGCCATTTACACCTAGTCTACAAAAACTCTTTCCACCATTTATGCCTACAAGTCCAACCATCCCCATCTATGATTTGCCTACACCTACTCTGAAACCATCATATCCTCCTCCTCTGTATACTCCGGATAAACAACATTAAAAGGATCATTTGGCAAACTTTCGCCCTTTCCATCATTCTCATCATCGCCCTCCGCATACACGTTCAACCACGTATTCACGCGCATGTAGTCGTCCCTGTGCTGCTTGACCCAGGCCAAGGACGCCGCGGCGGTGGTGTACTCCACGCCGCTGACTATTCTATAGATGCGCTTAAAGTACGTGATGAGCGAGTGGAGGCCTCGGAGGTAGCCCAAGTCCGTCCACTGCGGGTGCGCGGGCGGCATCGCGGCCTTGAGCAGCCCCACCTGCTCGGTCGGAATGATCACGCTCTGCGCAAAGTCAATGATCTTGACCAACACCTGCTCCTCCTCCTTGCAACTCCCATCGTACATGAGCAAGATGGACGACCCGTACATGCGGTACCCGTGAAGATGCTTGAACACCTCGTACAACTCGGAGAGCTGGCCTATCAAGTGCGGGATCTTGACCAAGATCAGGTAGTCGCTGGCACCGTCGTACAAGTACTTGGCCAAGACTTTGGAGAACTCCAAGCCTATGCGCACGCGTCTGCCAAAGTACTTGTCTTTTACAACAGAGACGATTTCATCGTTGGGGGCCTTTTTGAAGACCTGCAACCCGCAGATGCGCACGCCGAGTCTTCTTGAGGTGGTCGCGAGACACTTGCGGCGCTGCGACTTCTGTTTCTGCTGTGTGGCGTCGATGCCGTACTGGCGCGTGCCCATCTTGAGGTCGAGCACGCAAGGCCGCGCCATGTTGGACGTGAGGTCCTCCAAGAGAATAAAACGCTCGAAGCGCGTGTGTTTGCGGAGTATGGGCACCTTGCCGTGGAACTCCACCTTGTCGACGTCGTCGTCCATGGCAAAAATATCGTCGTTTTTGACATTGGGCTGAAGGTGCTGGAACTGTGCCTCCTGGAGCCGCAACGACGAGTGAAACACCTCCTGCAAGATCTGTGCTTGTAAGTCGGTGTTTATCAGCGTGGAACCCGTGTTGTTGGACCTAGTGTGATGCAAAGCCGTCTGCTGCGGCAGGTTTTCGGGGTCGAGCTGCTGCGGAAGCGCCTGCGAGTGCATCAGCGACGCGAGCGAGTTGCTCATGTGCTCGCTCGACTGGTCAAAACTGTGCTGGCTGTGTTCCAAGTACGATTCCACCTTGGGTGAGGGATAAGAAGTGGAGTATTGTTTCCACAATGCGTCCGGAATAATGTGCTTGTTGTCGTCCAAAACCACCTCTGGGGGTTCCTCTATACCTGGTTCTGCCACGTGGAGCGGTGACTGGATCTTCTCGTCCTCGTCCTGGTAGTCTCCCTCGTCTACGATGCTAGAGTAGCGCACGTTTAGCACTCCGATGTAACGTGGCATGAACTTGAGTAGTTCTGTGTGTTTCAACTCGACGGTCTCGTAGAAGAGGTTTTCACGGTTCATGAGAGCTTTGCAGACTGCACGTTTGGAGAAGCTGAAGATGGCGGTGTGGCCGCCGACCTTGTTTTTGAACGGACGCAATTCTACGGCAAGCGGAAACACTTGTGTGGAGAGCGACGTGGGGGATGTCGATGCAGGTGCGGGTGTAACCACATGAGAGGTTTGTATTTGTTCTTTCGTCTTATTTCCACTCTCTTTCACTTCAATTTTCTCAAAATCCTCCTTCTTGTCCTCCTCCTTCAATGTCTTTATACGTGCTATGTTTCCATTCGAATAGTGGTCGTACTCCACATTCGCGGTAAGATGCTGTGTCTGGGGCATGCCGTCGATGGGCAGTTGTATGCGTACCGGAACGTCGTCACGGGCCGGAGTGTGCGGAAAATAGGTGGCCGAGCTGACCGGCTCCAAGTCCTTGTCGCTCTCGTCGTCAAAAAGCTTCGAGTTGCGGCGCAGCGCATACTTGTCCTCCTCGTCCTCGGTCGCGGTGGGCATGAAGAGCCGCAACGACCGCGCTGCTTTTCGCCCGGTGATCGACGCGCCGGAAAGCGCAATATCCTGTAGTTCCGCAGCGTTCTCGAGTGTGCCCTGTTTGGTTGCAATCATTTTCTTGATGCTGTGTGGAAGACTTCTGTCTTCTGGAGGGATGTGCTGGTTGGTTGGTTTTGACTGGTCGGTTTGAGTAGTCAGCTCGTTCAGCAAGACGTTTTTTTCCTGTGACAGTACGCTGTGTGACATTCGCGCACCAGAATGGTAATCTGGTTCTACCAATTGTGATTGATCACCTGTAGCTACCGCCTCTCTGGCTGCGCCAGGGGGGGCTCCAGGAGCTGCCAAAAGGCTCTTGTCGCCTTGTACCACCTCCACCGCACCACCTGGGGGGTCCTCCCCGGTCTTTCCGCCTTGCTGCGCACCGCTGGCGCTCGCTCTGCTGCTGCCCGCTGTGCTCATTGTATATCAAATTTTTACCATTTGTGTTTTGAAAATTTCCACGAGATTCGCACTGCGACTTGCAAGCACATGGGGCCCACGATTTTCACCCAAACCATCGCGATCGTGCATTTAGACAGGTGTGGGGTGCGTGCCATCAATTTGCAGAACGTGGCAGGCCACCTGGGTTCGCTAAAGCCCTGGGGGCCGTCACAAAACGAAGACTGGGTTGACAGTAAAGTGCAGGATCGAATGAACGAGCTAAGCGAGTGAGAGCTGTGATTAGTGAGAGTGTAAGATAGCAGTGGTCTATAAATAAATTATTGGCACTTCATGAGTTATGAAAATCTACTTTATATTCTTCTCTGTGATCATTTTCACTTATCAGTATTCAAGATTAGTTTTGATACTTAGTGTAGTTTTTCATTTTTTGGTATGAATTTATCTAGAGTTTTTTCACAGTCAACGTTTATAGTTTTGAGCAGTGGTCTTATCATTTTCATGTAGTCACTGATGATTTCTACTTTTCACATTTAAACGTTCGATTTGATTATCTATATGTTCATTTTTCGTTTTCAGTTTTGGTCTTTAGTATTTCTACACTCAAACGTTCATTATTCAAACCTTCAATTTGATAAAATAGGCTCACTTTCGAAGTTTTCAGTTTGATCGTTGGTGTTCATTTCACATAAAGTATAATTGACAACTTCTAATGCTCATTTTACTTCTTCCAGAAGTATAATTGATAATCTCTCGTGTTTTCCATTTAAATAATGAAAACTCATTGCTCGTTTTTCTTAATTTCTAAAGTATAACTGGTATGCTCATTTTTTCATTTCAAACGTATAATTGAAAATCTCTAATGTTCATTTTTACTTTCAACACGTATAATCGATAATCTCTTCATTTTTTCACTTCAAAACATATAATCGGTAATCTCTTCTTTTTTCACTTCAAAACTTATAATCAATAATCTCTTCATTTTTTCACCTCAAAACGTTTACTTGACAATCTCTAGGCCATTTTTCACTATACAAAAAGAAAATTAACAATAACCAGAGTTCGTGATTTACACTCTTAAGTTTAATTGTCTTGTTGTCGCTCACCCATGAAGGATTTTTCATCGAAAAGTGTGGATGTGGTAGTATGTTTCTTAAAACAACAATAGTGCTCATATTTCACAATTTCAAAAGTATAATTGAAAGTCTCATTTCACCTACATTCATTTTTCTCCATTGCATTTTTTTTGCCTGACAATATGGTCTTAGTCTCGTTTCATTTTCTGAACTCTCTACTACCTACAGCTCTATCTACTTCTCTACTATCTAATGCTTTTCCATATCTACTTGCTTTACACAACAATCCGCCTTTGCACACCACATCCTAATTCAACCCCGTACCTCCAAACTCTAATCTTCTCTGCATTCCAGAACGCTCTAGTACTGCATGTTTTGTAGCTTATCAACCCTATGATTTGGGCCCAATTAGGCAATATCACCTCACTCGGAACCTCCTTGCAGATGGTAGATGCCATGGTAAAACTCAGGTACAAAAAAGTCAAAGTCAGAGGGTGTGTCGAACCTAGGGTTCTGTTGTAAACACTGGCAGGCAGACGGGATACTGGGGTCCACAGAGCGGGATATCGGCGCAAAACGCAAAATGGCGAGGCGAATCAGCTGGAAAATCGCATTGGTGGCTGGAATTTTCGGCCTTCTATTTATAACTAGGTCTCGATTTGGGCCTGGTGGAGTGGATGGGAGCGGTGGAAGCACGGGGAGCGGAGTGACGGTACACGGAGGACTGGCGGGCGGCCTGGAGAGTGCGTTGGGCGAGATCCGTGCCAGGGGCGGCAACGCCAGCGGTGGCCGTGGTGCAAACGGCCCTGGAGTTGATAGCCATGGGAAAAAGCACAGCAACGAGCCCCAAATTGAAGAATGCAGCACGGAATGGGACAGGATGTTGGGAAGGGATGAAAAGCAGGTGGTTTTGGATGTGAAGATGCTGGATGGGGGGGTTGTGTGTTTGGGTGCAAAAGATCTGGGACTTGCAGGAGCAGACAATGTAGATGATCTGAAGGATCTGGAAGATCTAGAGAATGGGGAGGTGAAGAATGTGAAGGGTGGGAAGAATGAATACGATCAAAACAGTCAGAACAATCAAAGTAATCAAAACCACTCAATCAAATCGGTTACGCCAAATGGCTCCGGCCTTTCGGCCGGAGCCAGTGACAGCAAAACGGCTGCAAATTCCAAAAACGGCACTTTCATATGGGACTGGAACAACTCAACCGCAAACGAAAAACGCTTGTTTGATTACATCACGGAGCGGTCGGCCGAACCCGTGCAGTCCATTGTCATCGACAAGCGCAACGCCAGCGATACATACGCGCGAGAAAACGCTACCTTGCTTGTTTTGTGCAGAAACGACGAGGTGTTCACGCTTTTGGAGTCGTTGCAGTCGCTCCAAGACCGCTTCAACGGCAGGTACAACTACGACTACACGTTTCTCAACGACCAGCACTTTGACCACCGGTTCGTCAAGCTCATTCTGTCGTTTGTGCCTAGTGCACGGCTCAACTTTGGGCTGATTCCGAAGGAACACTGGTCGTACCCTGCGCACATCGACTTGGAGAAGGCCGCGAGCGCCAGGGCAGCCATGGCAGACGTGCCGTACGGCGAGTCGGAGAGCTACAGACACATGTGCAGGTACTACGCCGGCTTTTTCTACAGGCACCCGATGGTGGCCCAGTACCAGTACTACTGGCGCATAGAACCGGGAGTCAAGTACTACTGCGACATCCGCTACGACGTGTTTAGGTATATGAGGGAGCTGAACAAACGGTACGGCTTCACTATTTCCATGTTCGAGTACGAGGCGACTGTCCCTTCCCTTTGGGACGCCTACAAAGAGTTCAAGCAGGGCCATCTGGAATTAGAGCTGTTAGTGGAGAATGACAACGGTGCGTACAATCTCTGCCATTTCTGGTCCAATTTCGAGGTGGCGGACTTGTCGATGTTCCGATCTCCAGAGTACAACACCTTCTTTGAGCACTTGGACGCGAAGGGCGGCTTTTTCTACGAGCGGTGGGGGGACGCGCCGGTGCACACGCTTGCCGTGGCGCTCTTTTTGGGCAGCCTGGACGTGCACTGGTTCAGGGACGTGGGCTACTACCACGAGCCGTACTTGCAGTGCCCTCCTTTTTCGCCCATGTTTGTGGAGAACAGGTGTACCTGTGATCCGTATGAGGATTTTACAGAGACTTTTATTAGTTGTACGCCTCATTTTGTGAATACGTTGGATTCTGAGTAGGATAGAGTTCAAAAGTTCATTTGAGAGTTCATACCAGTTTTTTGATGAAGTTTAAGCTGTGAAGGCATTCGATGGTATTTGATGGTATTCGATTAGTTATTCGATAAATTCATTCCACTGAAGTTATCATTACATTTAAACTTACTCGTTGAAGTTCCTTACGTTGAAGTTCATTACGTTGAAGGTCATTCCTGAGAAGTTCATTCAATTTAACTTCACTAGCCTGACTAATTCCTAACATTGAAACTTATTCGTTCAGTTGAAGATCATTACGTTGAAGCTCACTCCTGAGAAGCTCTTTCAATTTAACACTACCCTGGCTAATTCCTAACATAGAAACTTTTTCGTCAAAGCTCATTCAATTCAAGTTCATTCATTTGAATGCCCTGACAAGCTCATCACAGAAGATCATTTTATTCATTTTAGATTCAAACATTGAGATTCTCTTTGAGATTGAATTTCATGTACATCACTTCACTGAAGCTCACTAAACTGAAATGTTGTAAACTGAAAAGTTCATTCAGTGGAATTACTCACTGAAAGTTTATTCTTTGAATTCATTTCACAAAAGAGTTGCACTGGCATCTATTGAATTGATATTAAAACACTGATAGGAATTTAGAGAAGTATATTTCAGTGATGGTATTGATAGGAATATGCATTGATAGGTATATACGCTGTATGGTATTTCCTGTTAGGTATATACACTGGTAGGCATATACACTGTTAGTACATCCACTGTATATACACTGAAAGTTATATACTGCCAGTACATCTACTGATAGGTATGCACTGATTGGTATATGCACTGGTATATACACTGTTAGGTTTATCTACTGTTACGTATATACTCTGATAGGTATACACACTGATAGACATATCCACTGTTAGGTACATCCACAGTTATAGCCACTGTTTGGTATACGGCTAGGAGTTAATCTGATTGGAATATCCACTGGGTATATTCTACGAAACGTGCCCTACACGCACAGGATTGTTCAAAGCTTGAATTACACTGAATTGTCATACCACATCACCTATCAACCCGTGGTAACCCCCAATAACTAACATTTTGGATCCATTGATAATTAACTAACCAAACTCCAAGCACTATTCCCAAATGGAAACTCGTACTCGGAGTTGAGAGAGTCACACATTATCCATTAGCTCATAGCTCTTCTGAGATTCTACAAATCCGAACTCCAATCAACCATATTCCACGTACACAAAGACCCACCTACCCAAACACAATGAACATTGTGTTACGCGCACCACACGCTACACGGCCACAGAATACCCAACCCATATCCACCTCATCAACGCTTTGTACTAGAAGTCCTCCAAAAATGTCGAACACTCTTGAATTTACACCAGCCTAAAATTTGCACCCATTCATAGTAAATATCATATGACCAATATACTGCTCTTGGCAAGCACATAAACGCATATTAAGGCTTAATACAAAGCCCTCGTTAAGCCAGGCCCGATCCAGATGCAAACAGTCACACCACGATCGTTTGTTTGTATGTTAGAATAAGCAGAATTAAACCTGCAATGCTCGCGCATCTCCCCATGTTTTGCGTTGTGCGCAATGTAAATTGCTCTCCAAACTTTAAAGAGCACAAGAAGTACATTCTAGGTTATATGTGGGTGGTGGTGCATTTAGATGTTTGTGATGGTGAGTTGAGAGGTATTAAATACGTACTAGACATAATCGCTCTCACACTCTTCTCACTCTCACTCTCACACTTTCACACTCTATCTCCCATTTTTTCCCCATATAATGCACTCTTAATCGTCCAACATCCTGCACTTCTTCCCGCCTTTAAAAGCTTGAACCACGTAGTGAAAAACTTAGAAGCAATGATATCCAACTTGTGGCAGCGGGTTCGGATCTTTTCGCACCGGCGGTTCAAGAAGACGTCGACGCTCATTCTCCTCGTGGTGGGGGTGCTATGCTTGCTACATTTCGGGCTCTTTGAGCACACGATCTGGGACGAGTTGAACCTGGCTGAAATATCGTCGGCGCACATCGTGAGCGTGCCGGAGGACGCGGTGGACGCGTCGCTCTGGGGCCGTCTCGCCGACATGTTGGGCTACACGGGCGTGGCGGGCTCCGCCGGCTACGCCAGAAAACCCAAGACAGTCCCCTTTGGCCAGGGCACCGACGACCTCAAGGACGAAAAACCAGACATAAACATCGAGCAGTCCATTCTGGGACTGCTTTCGCACCGCGAACGACGTCGCCGCGAAGTCGCAAACAAGTTTTTCAACGCCGTATTCCAGACTTTGTATCGGGGCCGTCCGCCAATCCCAGACTTGAAGAACTACAAGAGCGAGGAGCGGATTTACCACGCTAGATACGACTCACTGGTCAAAGATGAGGTCGTTTTCAGTGAAGAGTACTTGGGTGGGTTCTTACAATTGACAGAAAAAGAGCTTTTGGCCATGACTCACCTGCACCAGTACGTGATGGACCATTTACCTACAGCGGCACCACGAGACCTATACTCGGGAAATGGAATTGTATATGTAGGTGGAGGAAAATTCAACTGGCTCACCTTACTTTCGATCAAACAGTTGAGGTCGTTGGGTTCTACGCTCCCCATAGAAGTGTTGATCCCCAAAAAGGAAGAATATGAGGTGGACTTGTGTACCAAGGTTTTTCCTACTTTTAACGCTAAGTGTATATACTTACCGTTTGAGTTGAAGGAGCATTCGTTATTTGAGTTCAAAGGATACCAATACAAAGCTTTAGCTATACTCTTATCCTCCTTCGAAAACGTTTTATTGCTCGACAGCGACAACATTCCGGTCCACTCACCCGACTATTTATTCAAGAACGAGCCGTTCAAGTCGAACGGGCTCATTGTGTGGCCGGACTTTTGGAAGCGGGCCACGTCGCCGCATTACTACAAAATAGCAGGCTTGACCGTGAGCAAGGACACCTTGATGCCCGAGTACAACTCGCTAGAGGGCTACTATTCGCCGCTCGAGAGCCCCAAAGTGAAGGGCAAGTACGCCCGAGACGTTCCGTTGCACCAGCGCGTGGGAACCATCCCCGACCCGACCTCCGAGCTGGGCCAGTTGATGATCCTGAAGAAAACGCACACCAAGGCGCTCCTCTTGGCGCTCTTCTACAACTTGTACGGGCCCACGCACTTTTACCCGTTGTTCTCGCAGGGCTCCGACGGCGAGGGCGACAAGGAGACTTTTTTGGCCGCGACCGTGGCCACGGGCAACCCCTTCTACCAGGTGGGCAACTTCCTCAACGCGCAGGGCTACTTCAACCTCATGCACGAGTTCGAGGGCACCGGCATGGGGCAGTTTGACCCCGTCGAGGACTACGACATACTACACCGTAGACTCAAGGCGCACGACGTGAAAGACAGGCCGCGCATGTTGTTTGTGCACGCCAACTGGCCCAAGCTCAACCCGTGGCTCCTCAAGATCACCCGCAAGATCTTCAACGAGAAGGGCGAGAGAATAAGGCTCTACGGCACGGGAATGCGCATAAGAACGGGCTACGACTTTGAGAAGGTGCAGTGGCTGAACATGAGGGAGTTGTTGTGTGACCTGAAGGTGGACTTAGATATTTATAGTGACGTTGATAGGAAGGAGTTGTGCAAGGAGTTGGACCAGCATTTGGAGTTTTTGAGCTCGACGGAGGATACTTTGGAGTAATACAGGTGGAGTAGTAGAATGGTTAAATATTGGTTTGAATGAGAAGATATTGGGTAGTTTGAATGAACGTAGAGTGATTTAGAGAAAACATTAGACTGGGAGTGGTTTTGAGTAGAGTGAGAGTTTTGAATGAAACAGTAGAGTGAGAGTTTTGAAAGTTTGAATGAAACAGTAGAGTGAGAGTTTTGAAAGTTTTGAATGAAACAGTAGAGTGAGAGTTTTGAAAGTTTTGAACAATGAAGTAGTCTGAGACTGGTTTTGAAAGTAGAATAAAACAATAAATTGAGATTGGTTTCGAAGTATGATAAAACAGTAGATTTGTTAGTTCAACAGTGAATATAATCTTTAAATAGACACTCCTCATTGCAGTGGAGTTTTGCATTCCTCTTGGAGTGCCGTGTTCATATATCCGTTCATTGTGATTGTGGTTCATAATTCCTTAGCCCTTAGATAGTTGTCACGGAGTCGTTCAGCGTGGCTGTTGCCTTATTAGGTCACCGGTGTCCCCGGACCTAACAAGGTTGAGTGTAGTTTTGAATTGGAATAACTGTAGATTAAGAGTTGAAAGAGAAAATGAAAGAGTAGATTTAGATGTACAGCTGAAGTTGTGTGAAATAAATCAGATTTAATATGAAGTTTGCATTTGAGATTGAAGTGGCTGCAAAAGACTCAGTTTTAGGGTGCTTTTGTGCTTTTGTGAGTAAACTTGTAACTGGTCCAGTGTCCCTAACACGCTTCTGGCTGACATTGAATACTGGAGTGAAATTTGGAGGTGTATGAACCTGAGGACTCATAAGATCATCTTTTCAGTTCATAATGGCAGTGAATTTTAGTTCGGAAAATATCAATCGGAACATCCTCTAAGTCAGTCACCACCTTTTGAAGTCAATATAATTTAATCTATGAAATTGGAAACGAAACTTGTGTTCAAATCGACCACACCGTTCAGCTCACCTGTCTGTTAGCCTCTTCGATAAAATTTCGTTGAAATTCACCGACCTGGACTTTTCTCACTTTTAAAACAGTTAGTACACCTGCCTCTCCCTTCTTTTACTCTCAAAATCACATTGATTCTACCTCAACTTAATATGACATCCAACCCAAAAGCTCCTCGTTCCAGAGAATACCAATCAAATACTGTAGACCATTATCAAAAACGTTATGCCCTTACTAAATCAACACATAAAATTGATTTTTCGTTTGAAAGAAAAAACAGCACACCATGGCGATCCAGTTTCTATTCCTTTTGTCCCGTCAAGGCAAGGTCCGGCTCTCCAAATGGTACCAGAGCATCTCCCAGAAGGAGAAAACCAAACGCATGCGTGAGCTCACCACGTTGATTCTCAGCCGCAGAGCCAAGATGTGCAACGTCTTAGAGTACAAGGACATCAAGGTGGTGTACCGTCGGTACGCGTCGCTCTTTTTCATCATTGGCATCGACCAGGGCGACAACGAGTTGCTTGGCCTCGAGATCATACACCGCTTTGTCGAGCAGATGGACAAGATGTACGGGAATGTGTGTGAGTTGGACATCATCTTTGGATTCGAGAAGGCATATCACATATTGGATGAATTGTTGCTCGATGGGTACATACAAGAGCTGAGCAAGAAGGAGGTTTTGAAGAGGGTAGCGCAGCAGGATGAATTGGAGAATATGGATGAGTTTGAGAATATATTGACATAGGTGTGTGATAGATTAACAGGTAAACTAACAGGTATGATTTGTAAAGCAACAACTTTGGGATAGGCTAGTTGAAGATTAAAGTTAGTAACAACTTTGGGATAGGCTAGTTGAAGATTAAAGTTAGTAACAACTTTGGGATAGGCTAGTTGAAGATTAAAGTTAGTAACAACCTTGGGATAGGCTAGTTGAAGCTTTTTAAAGTTAACAAGATCCTGGGATAGACTGGTTGAAGATTGTGAAGTTAGAAAGATCTTCGAGAAAGACAGATTGTGAAGTTAGAAAGATTTTTGGGATAGACTGAAGATTTGTGAGTCAACATCTTTGGGATAGACTAGGTCGAAGATTTATATAATCAACATCGTTGGGTATGGGTATGATTAGTGATAATTAATGAACAAAATCTGAAATTTTGTAATTAATGAACAAGATACCAAATTCACAGGCGTGTATAAAGTACGAAGGTTTGTACTTAAGAACAAGGTCAATTGTAGACAATGATAGGTGCCGATATTTGTATTCCTAATTAGTAACTGCACTAGTAAATGGCAGCAGCTAGGATAAACTTCGAGGAACTCAAAGAAATTCATGAGAAACAGACAACTAGGCTTGAGTAATTGAGAAACAACTCCGAGTGACCCCACTAAACCTAGCGGAGTACTTTACATTGAACAACCAAGTATAACCGAGTCTCACCATTCTAAACAGAAGTTTATGCTGTGAAAGCAAGACAATTGCGCAACTTTATCTATTAAGAATAGGAGAATACCTTCTACCCCGTAGACGAGACAATATCCTTACAGGGCATTCCATTCCATGCATTCCCTGCATTGTTGATAAGAAAAGTACTCTCAAAATAGGCTGATAATTTGCAGCCACAAGTGGTTTGATTTGAGAACAAAAGAGTTGGAAACTATAGGAGAGCCTAGGGGAAGATTAAATGTGACGTTACCACTTTGTTGTAGACATGATACGACTACATTGTTGTAGGCATGGTATGACTAAAGTTAAAACGGGCCGTGAGAAGGCTGAATGAACAATGAAACGAAGGCAGTTGGCAGTTCCACCATAAACAATAATATAAGCACATGTTCTAATGTCAGGGCACGGAAGAACGGCCAGTTTCAAGATAAACTAAATTCTGAGGCATGTCAAAATTGAAAGTTGAAACGGCCGCGCTAAAGAACGTGCTAGCGGGTATCAACGAGCATCAACGACTTAAAATCTGAGATTGGTGAAACAGGTGACAATGGTGGGCGTATTTGTTTGGTTTTTGAAACTAGTAATAAGGATTATTCAAAGCCTGGAGAACCATGAAACAATAGCATGGCATTAACTTAACAATCTAGATTTACGGGATAATATACATGTTGAAACGGCAATTCACTGACGTTTCTGGAGTTCGTTAAGAATGCGTAACAAAATTACAAATCTGACAATCATTTCATGCTCTTAAGTACTCTCAGTACTCATTCCACTCGAGAATGCTCTCCTATCCAACTCTACACTAATACTCTATTCTGATACAACGAATGTTTAGCAGAAGATACCACTAATGTCTATCAGAAATCACCTCCTAACCTCTACACGGCTCACCTCATACTCCCACCTCGAACAAGCCCGAACTTTCACACAAAAGTCGCCAACCATTTAAACTTCCCAGGGGACTCCACGCGAACAAAGAATGCAATAGGATCTGAAGCAAAAACAAACTTCCAGATCAAACACGACAAGCCAGAAGAGACACGAGCGAGAATGCGACTCAGAAAAAGTCAAAGGCTCATAAAACGCTGAAACCAAATGGTGAAACGAGAATGGGCAACGGTGACTGAAACGTATGGCCAGGGCAGAAATTCGCACGCGAGTAGCCGAACGAGATGCCGAACAGGCCCCACCCAATACTCGGTCTACAGTTGCACCTATTGTACTAATTCAGCGGACTCCAACCTAAACCGTAAATACTTTAAACCGAATTACTCTAAACTATACAAAACACAAATACTTTTGCAGCCGGGGAGTCAAAAATTAATATGAATAGTGAGGGCCTGGAGTCAGGGAGGAAGAGGAAGCGGAGCGGATTGGGATTTAAGAAGCTTGCTACGCAAGCAGGCTCGCTGCACCTGCCACACAGAACTCACTGCACTTGCACTTCCTGCCACGCTTGCAGCCCCAACAATCGTCTCAGACTCCGTGCCTCTCACCAACCCAAACACCAAAGAATCCGCAAGTTTGCTTTTTTTTTTTTCGTATTTTCCCCATTGGGGAGCAGCGGGCTGCGAAAATTTTTATGTCTGACACAAAGTAGCCGTGAGGGATTTTTCTCATAGGTTCGCATGTGTGCAGCACAAAGTTGTTGGCAATAATTGGGCATGATTTGAGATTTTTGGCGGCAGACGGAGAGCGTGTGTGCACCGAAGAAAAAGCGTAAGCTAGGTAAAAAAAAAAGAGCAGCTAGAAATTACATCATACGCTAAATTTGCCAGAATATATAAAAAGTGGAATCCTGGGAAATGGCAGGATAGAAATTGGTGAGGTTGGATAATGGTAATATGAGCCTTCTCGGAAAGAAGAAAAGTGCTAGTACATCGTCGGCCCTGAGCGGTCTGTCGAGCAAGGATTATACGCAGTTTGACGAGAAGAAGGACTATGTGAAGCGATGTCTGTTGAAGCTGAGCAAGAAGGGGAGTTGTCCTGCTCCGGTGAGTTTTTGTTTGGGGAAGCACTAATCTTAGCTGGGTTGGTTGTGCGGTTGTTTGGATCTGCTGCTTTTTCGGCTGCTGACGCCGAGTGTTGCTGACGCTGACTTCCCACCTCCTCTCCACACGCTTGTCCTCAAGCTTGTTATGATATCACGACTTCACAGTTTCAGTCTTCCAGTTTCTGTGACTCCACGCTCCTTCAACCCAAAAGTATGCCCAGGAAGACCTGGGCTGGTTTATTTCAATTTTGTATTAGGTATTGGTTATAGGGAATGTCCCTTTGTTTTGGTTGTATATGTATATGGATTACATGGTACAAGAGATTGTGTAAGATACGTTGCAAGGTTTTAGAGGTGAGGGTTACTTGAGTAAGGTACTCAGATACTTATTTACATATTCTTTTCTGATATCTTGTGTTCTGATTTCTATTCTGCACTATTGTTTCACTGGTAAATTATGTTCTGCGCTTTACTCTGGTAAATTATATTCTGCTCTGATTCTGGTTAATTATAATCTGCCCTGATTTACTGGCAAATTATATTCTGCTCTGATTCACAGGTAAATTCTATTCCGCGCTTTTTTACTCTAGTAAACTTTCTCTCGCCAGTTACTCCACCAAATGGAATGACTAGGCTCTGCCCGCCATCACTCCACTACCCAGCAGTCGCAGGTTGTCGTTAGACATGAAGTTTGTGAAGCGTGATGTTCATGATCCTCATGATCTTCATCATTTCATGATGCTCGTCGTAGACTCACAAGTTCGTTGTGGAGCTCGCAGAACACTCCGAAATCTATATCTCCATCACAACAACACACCCTCCAATACACCCTCCTCCTCCGCCAATCACCTCCCTACTATCACACTATCTTATCATGCAATCTCTGTTAATATATCTCCTGCCAACCGTGACCACATGGTGCTCTCCACAACAAAACCTAAACCTGCAAACTTATCCGGAACTCCAATAACCTAAACACCCCTGCTTGCATAGGGGTCCTTGCCTAAAGTCATGTGAGGAAATCTAATCTCCACATTGTGCCTCGTAAAATTGGGGTTGGCCTCTCCACCTTTCTGTTAGGCTTTGTTCCTGTTTTTGATGTTCTTATGCAAAGGATCTACCTTGTATTTTCTGGAAAGCCCAACTCTCACGGGTTGGTTAAGTCCAAGGTCTGCCAAACTTTTATTTTTAGCTCTGCCTGGTTGGGGGATCTTTTTAGCTGGGGGCTGTATTGTTGGGTTCTTCTGTGAGATTTCAGGTTTTGAGACTTCGAGATTGGCTTTTTCATTGGGCTCTTTTAATTCTTTGGGTTTTTTGGTCCCTAAAGTTGTTTCTTGCAAAAGATCTATTTTCGATGACGTAGTGGCTTGTGAAATCTTTTTTGCAATTTCGTCTTCTCTCAGCTCATTAGTATTCACTTTAGCGGTGTCTCCAGCATTGACTTCGAAATTATTTTCCGAGTGTCGCTTGTTCAGGGACGTTGCGGCAAAACCCCTTTCGTTTTCTTCTCTCTCAATCTGCAGCCCATCCGCTCGTAGTACTTTCGGCTGACTGTTTTGCATCCGCTCACTCTTCTGTTTATGTACATTTTGCAATTCAGTATTCTGAAACTCTTCGTCACTATTTCCCTCACTTTCCTGTTCACCCTCTGCAAAATCTTGTTCCTGGAAATTTAGGTTACTCAAGTCTGTTCTCCCGAACACGTCCACCCTTCCTTGTGTTCCGCTAAATTGTGAGCTCGTCAACGCGATCATCTCCTCCTGGCTGTCATCAACCTCCGACTCCGCCAATATCACGTCGTCATCGGAATTACCGGTACCTCTTCCTGCTGGCCCTCTCCCGGAAGTCCCAGCACCAACAACTTCTGAATGCAAGTCCACGCTCTCAACTATTATAGCCCTCTGCTTAGTCGTCAGAGCAGGGGTGTTCGACGTTTGACTTTTTGGAGGTATTGTTGATTGTCTTAGCATTGCTGGTTGTGTCTGCAGACCCCAGTCAGAAGTTGCTTCTTTGACCATGAATCTGTGAGGAGATTCTGCGATAAGACCTAGGAGCCCATTCTCAGTGACCACATGCCTACTATTCTCAAGCTTTTGGCTTTCCATATCTTGTTTCTGATTTATCACATTCTGGTTAGAATCTGCCGTCTCACGAAGTGAGACTTCAGTTGAAACATAAGCACTCTCAGTTGAAACACCAGCACTCCCGCTTGAAACGGAAGCGTTTGTTCTGTTTTCGCTCAGTTCAATCAACTCATCAATACCTATTCTCTTTCTCTTTGGTTCGACAACAGTCGTCTCGTTCTTCAGATAAACATGAACTTTAGTCTTCTTCTTCTTCCTCTGATTCTCAGGCTCACCGAAAATGGATCCTCCAGATCGACTCTCAACTATCCTTGATCTGTTGAATACTGCAACTCCACCAAGCAATCCGTCCTCTCTCTGTTGATTTTTCATCCATAGTACAAAAATTTCAAAGCGCGACTGGTGCAACTAAATGTTAAATTTTCAAATGGTGGGGTCCAAATGGTAACAAGAAGTGTAATTCAAAATACAGAAGAATGTTAAGTTCATAAAGAACTAGATTTTGAATGGCATGCATTGGTTGGGTATTGTCTGCGAAATTTTACTTTTCACAAAAAGCTTGATTATTACAATTTCTAAACATTCTGAGGACACTGAGGAGCCACTCTTTCTAAACATTCAGAATGCTACTCTTTCTTTTACTTAAAACACTGACGAAACACTCTTCCTAAACATTCTTAAAACAATGAATTAATTACTCTACAACACCAAAGCTCTTCTCAGATTTAAGCTTCTTATCCAGGAGTCAAGCCCATTCTCACTTTTAACTCAACCCTACCTTCATTTAACAAATCAACCTTCAACGCGTAATTCTTCCCCAAAACATTTTACCCACCAACAGTACCCCACACAAGCATTTTAAACCCTGATCCGTCACTCTTAAATCCAATCTGCTCTTTTCTGTACTATTCCTTCCTTTCTCTCTCACCTGATAATTCAATGTACAGAAAATCACTTCGCGCTTCCAGTCCAAACAAAAATCATCAATATCCAAACACTCGCTTCTCTAGGCCAGTAGTCATTCAAACGTCCGTTACCCATTTAACAGGTACGCTCACAGTTTTGTATAGTGTTGACACGCACAGCATCGTCCCCAGTACCACTGGGCATCCATTGAGTCGACTTTTGAAGTGCTCAAGCAACAATGTGACTTTCATCTAGGTTTGTTCGGTTAGCGCTGCTCACGAGCTTGGTAGTACGTCATTCAATCTTCCTTGCATTACATCGCCTTGAGTCGACTCACACCAAGGTTGATCGCATCACCAGACCCCTACGGTTCCACCGTGGATTGGATTAAAGGCTTGTTTAGTAAGAGACAACGAAAGGCCCATACCGCAATAGTAAGAGACACACTTTGCACTGTGCTCCAGGCCAAACTGAAGAGAGACACTGGAGGAACTGTATTTTCTTGGGTCAGAGGGATACGTGCACTTGGGGAGCTACAGTCTGTTTGAATTGCAATTGATAATTGCTCGACATGTCTGAGGTCTTGAACTATCAGAGATCAAGCCTGGCCACAGAGTTCTAGAGTTGTCGACATACGGTTCGAAAGGACATCACATACAATCTAGCATACTCCGGAGTTGACTGTGTTTTGAGTTATTGGAGAGCAATTTGAGAGTGCAACTGTGAAGCAGAGATGTAGACGTTGAAAGTGCACTCATCTCGATGATGAAAAAGGAGAGAAAAAACTCAAGGATTTGGATGAATCG
Source organism: Kodamaea sagamina (assembly GCA_030556545.1). Taxonomy (NCBI): domain Eukaryota; kingdom Fungi; phylum Ascomycota; class Pichiomycetes; order Serinales; family Debaryomycetaceae; genus Kodamaea; species Kodamaea sagamina. The sequence continues at coordinate 146,728 of JAKTUG010000026.1, read as the reverse complement.
AGATGTCTCATCAGAAAAGGTTTGGTCTTGAGCTGCATACAGATACAATTCGCTTCGTTCTCTCAAGGCGAATGTATCAATTTTTTAGTTTAGTGGTTTCGTTTTTCAAAAAAGAAGACCAATGTGACAGACCAAGGAATTGATCCACCAGGTACTTTGTGTTCAGGTTCAGGAACGTGGTGTCGGCAGCCGATTTGTTCGTGCAGAATGCTGCATTATCGTTGATCCCAACACCAAACGTGCGCAAAGTAACCAACGGAGGGGACATTCGCTACTTGGTTTGGCTGCAAAACGTCTTTGAGAAACCATTTTTTGGTCAGTTCACAGGGCGTCTGATACGGTGGTGCGGTTCGACGGCCTCAACACATGGAGGAGACTACTTTTCGATCGTTCCAGTGCTTGGAAGAGTGGAAGTCGCAAGCCAATGCTCAGAGCTGTATTGCGTCGAGTCCCAGGCTATCCCTCGGATAGATCAATGTTTACCAGCAGGAATTCATGTAGGGGCTAGACGAGTAGAGATACAGGTGCTGGCAAACACACTAATGTAAGCACGCTCGACACTGATTTGTGAAACTGGTGGATTCGGTGTACGTGTGTTAATGCGATAAAACTTTGAGATAGGACGTTTTTGACTTTGGTTCTCCTTGTATGTTTTTTTTTTGCAATCTAAATTGGGGATTTTTCTACTAACAGATACAATTATCTTTTTGAGCCAGGGTTTTTAGGTTTGATTTTAAGCTATAAAATTGGTGCTTGGCTTCTCAGGAGAATAGGGGCTATTGTTGGGTGAAGTATAGCTTCACAAGTCTTGGACCCCTTGGAGATTTCATCGTTCACGCAGATGCAGATCTTTGAAGGAATGCACAATTTTGGCTGCAAAAGAAAAAGAAATATCAATTGTAAATCGATTTCTCTATTAGTGATTATCCGGAGTTCAAATATCATGTACCAATAATCTAGTTGGTTGATTCACTAATCTAATCACTAACAATCATTTCCAATTAATTTTCTATCTATTACATAATTACACACTTGCATGAGCTCTTGGAATCAGCAGCAGCCTTCTCCGATTGACTCTTTCTAGCACTCAGAGGTGCAGCCTTCTTCTCAGCAGAAGCAGTTTCTGTTGTCTCCTTGCTCTCAGTAGTCTCCTTAGCTTCCTCCTTTTCGTCAGTAGCAGCAGCCTCAGGCTTCAGCACCAACTTAACTGCAGTGTTCGCAAAAGCTTCACCCTGCACTCTGGCTATTCCCAACTCAGTCTCGTTTGGCTTTCTGGACCCGTCAGCACCAGCAAAGGTACCAGCACCCCATGGAGATCCACCGTGGACCTCGTCGAAACTGGTGAGAAGACCAAAGGCTGGACCATATCCCAACGGAACATATGGCAAACCATGGTGGGTCAAGTAACTGATCAAGTTGCGCACAGTGACCTCCTGGCCACCACCTGGGGTGCCTGTGGAAACAAAGAAACCAGCAGGCTTACCGTAGAGGGCACCCTTCGCCCATAAACCGCCGGTGCCGTCCCAGAAAGCATTCCATTGTGCCGGAGAGGACCCAAATCTGGTGGGAACACCAAACAAAAACGCGTCGTACTCCTCCAACACCTCGTTAGTAGCCAAGGGGATGTCAGCAGGCTTTGGTGGTGCATGCATAGCAGTCAAAACTGCTTCTGGCAAGGTCTCGGGGACCTGGAAAATGTCCACCTTAGAGGCTTTTCCAGACTTCTCCACACCTTCTTGAATGGCTTTAGCTAATGTTGTGATGTGCCCGTAGAGCGAAAACTGGATAATTGCGACCTTCATCTTTGGTTAATTTTGAATAGGGGTTGGGGAGAGAATCCACATGTTTTATACAACGATTCCTCTTCTGCTTTTTTGAGCCTCCACTTTAGAAATGCACAATTTTTCTCCGAACTTAGTCAAACTATTTGGTAGAGAGTGACAGGATGAGAGAAACAAGGAATGTAAGCAGTTGAACAGAAGATGCTGATTAATGGGGCACGTACACCTGACCTAATCTCACACTTTCCAGCTATCTGTGAAACTACTTCCATCTGTTTCTTGGAAGACTTTGGCCGTGGCCGTGCCAGCAAACTGCCTTTGTGCTCGTTTAGTAACAACTTATTCACTTTACTAAAATTCTCTAAGACGAAATACCTTTAGTAAAATCCTTCAAAAACAGTAACTCTACGTCAAAGATGCGCAGATTTAGGAAGCCTAGCGTCCCGAGTTTGTCATCCCCGCTGTGCCTATCAAACTGTGGATCTCATATTGGTAAAAGGCTTCTAATGCTCAATTATCACCCTTTTGTGTGGTACCTTCCAGCAGTATATAAAGATTGTGGAGGTCGCCCATATTCTCCACCTCTACATTACACACACAATGGCCCCAAAGATCGCTATCATCATCTACTCTACATACGGACACATCGTCACCTTGGCCGAAGCTGCCAAGAAGGGTGTTGAGTCCACTGGTGCCACTGCTGACATCTACCAGGTCCCAGAGACCTTGTCGGAAGAAGTGTTGAAGTTGTTGCACGCACCAGCCAAGTCTGACTACCCAGTTGCTTCTGCCGATACCTTGACCAAGTATGACGGTTTCTTGTTCGGGTTGCCAACCAGATTCGGTAACGTTCCAGCACAATTCAAGACCTTCTGGGACTCCACCAGTGGTTTGTGGGCCAAGGGTGCCCTTTACGGTAAGGCTGCTGGTTTCTTCGTCTCCACCGGTTCCCCAGGTGGTGGCCAGGAAGTCACCATCTTGAACGCTCTTTCCTCGATTGTGCACCACGGTATCATCTACGTGCCATTGGGTTACGGAGAGAACTTTGCCAGATTGACCTCGTTCGAGGAAATCCACGGTGGGTCTCCATGGGGTGCTGGTACTTATGCTGGTACAAACGGTGCCAGGCAGCCATCCCAGCTTGAGAAGGAGGTTGCTGAGTCCCAGGGTGCTATCTTTGCCAAGACTCTTGCTAAGTTCTAAGTTTTTGCATTAATTTTTAGAATAATAGATTTATGATTAGATTTGGTTTTGCAGCCAGTTGAAATGTAAAAGTGTGGCTAATGGGATAAAAAGTGGAGTATTTGTGTTCATTGTTTTCATTAGTAATTCTCAAAGAAGTGGTTTGATAGGATGATATGTCAAATTTGGTTGTGGTGCGGGGGTGTTTAATATAATTGATGTAGTTTTCAAACCATTCATATTGGTGAGAGTATTCATAAATTTATATTGATCTCTAAATACGACGGAAAGGTGTATTCTAAAGATCTCTTCATTGAATTACGCTTATGACCGTTTATGTTGTGAGATCTGTGGTTCCAATAGAGTTCACTATGTTTGTAGTGTAACCAGATTTGAGGACTGCATATAATATATTCACGAACGAATACGTTTAATGTAGTACGAGATTAACTTAAGATCCATGGCTTTAAAGTTTTCCCATAATTGATACTAATGAACTTAAGTTATTGTAGTTTGAGCTTCCAATGTCACATCAGTTACAAAATACACTCATATTCACAATCCACCTGCTCATTATCTTTCTATTTACATATTCACAATTCATGCTGCTTATAACCTTCTTACCATCTCAATCCTCATCACTATCAATCTGGAAACCAAATGAAAACGCACTTCCTCCAGTCAACTTTTCCCACTTTTCAGACTTCCCTGTGGTAATCTCATAATTTTTCCTTTCTATCTTCTCCAACCTTTCAAGTGCCTCCTCAAGCTGCTCCTTCTCACCCTGATATTTCATCAACAGGGTGAACAACTCGAAAATTGGCATCGAAAAATCGCCAATTTCTCCACAGTCCTCGTCACCTAGACAAGGATCCAACGTGTCTCTATACTCCCTCAATTTGTCCAACTCCTCACTATCATCCTCTCCAAACTTCTCAATGACCACATCCAACACCAGTTTCACTTGATTTGGCCGGAACCCACTGATCTGCATCTTCTTGTTCTTGAAAAAGTTCAAGGCATTGGGCAACTTCGAGGCGGGCACAAAGTTCTGCGTCAATGCCACGGAGTCGTCCAAGTTGATCACACTGTGCCACCACCCCGAAGGCACATACATACACTCTCCAGGAAACGTTATGCCAATCAAGCACTCGGGGATCTTGACTGCGTCGTTGTAGAACCCAGAAAGCACCCATTCTGCAATCCCCACCGGCGACGTCACTTCGCTCTCTTCTTCGTCAGTACCCACACCGGGTGGAACGATGCCTGGAGGCAACATAATCCACAACTTTCTCCCAGTCAATGCTGCATTCCACGCAGAAGTATAGTTTGGGTCCTTGTGGAACGTCGAGCCGGATCTTTGCGAACCCACAATCAACCACGCGTGGTCGGGCCTACAGTTGGAGTTCTCAAAGTTGAACACCTTGAACAAATCCTCTTGGAAAATTGCAGGTGGCTGGTACTCTTTCTTTAGAATTTGCATAGCTTCACTATCACAATCAAACAAATACAACGGGCTCTCGTCGGTGTTGTTTTGCAAGTACTTTGAGTAGTTGGACAACTCCCACCTCACAGCTTCTTGTCTGAATTTCACTTTTGGAAACCTTTCCAACAATTCATCCATATTCCACAGAGGCCATCTATTGTCTTGCTTGTTCACCAAGATAAATGGAGAGTCGTGATAAAGAGTATTAAATTCCTCCAACGACATGTTTTCGAGCATTCGGGGTATTCTTCCTCTTGGATAAGTTAGGTTCATCGAGCTCTCTAATGCGTCCTTATGATATACCTCCTCCTCTGCAATGACCTTTTGAAACAACCTTGGATAGTCAATCTGCGAACACTGAAAAGGCCTGTACAACACATCAGAGCAAAGTAAATTGTCTGGGATCTGAAGGTTTGCTGAGTTATCGATGCCTAAAACCGTGGATCGCCACGTACCACGCCACTTGTACTTGTTTTCTGTCTCATTCATGTACATCTTCTTCCACAACTCTTCATCATAAGTGAATGCATACATGATTCTTGAAGTGTGGGACAAGTTCTTTAACGTTTGCGGGTCTTGAACATACCCAAGGAGAGTCATGATCAACTCATCCGAGAAAGACGCAAGCCTACCCATTTGTTCAGCTTTTGTAAGCTGGTCTTTGAACTCAACTGGCAAGAACAAATTTCCTCCAGGCTTAACATTTAGTGGATGTCTTAGACTTTTGCTGAATAGGGAGATATTCCTTGGTTTGTCTGGGTATTCGACTTTTCTGCGCTTTGCGTGCGTGCCAAAGTTGTAGGAGACTTCTGTTCCTTTCATTGTATTATGATTTTTGCTCATCTGAAAAGTTTGTGGAGTGATTTGCGCGCATAGATAAAATGATACGATGATAGAGAATGGGAGCGTAAAAAGGACTGACTCAACTTCGATTTTGAGGATGTACTTGGTGTGAGTAGAGTTTCATTAATTGAGATTAGTTGTTAGTTCCTTTTTGTGCGTATGTCTTGTTGTAATTGGCTAAATCTCTGAAAGAATTCCTTCCATTTAATTGTTTTGTGCTACTTTCACATTCATTCCTTTAGTTGATGAATCTTCAGTTGATGAATCTTCAGTTAAATACAGAGGTTATTTGGTTTTGAAGTTCAGTCTTTCAGGTTAACCTGATTTGGCCTGTACCTCAATTATTGAATGCGAAATGTTTGAGACTGAATAAAGCTTTTAAATTGGAGACTCTCAAAGTACTTAAAATCAGAATATGATATCAAATGTAGGTATGCTTTGAGTTGGCTTCATTCACAGGTCAGAATTTTGGTAGCGAGATGAATGGCAAAATGGAAGAACCCCTTCAATATTTTATATTCTTTCAATGTTTAGTCCATACTTTTTAGCCGAAGTAGAGAAAACTATCACTTTAACTAAACTAAAACTACTATTGCAAACAGACTATAGGTCCTACTAGTTGTTTACTTTACAAATTGTGAAGCATTATCTAATTTGGCCATCATCACCAGCTTAAATGACCCACACCTTTAATTAAAACGAATTCTAAATCTCGTAATACACACAATACAATACAAATCAGTGACCATCAACTCATTACCATCCCTCTTTGGTCTCTCCACAATTGTTGCAAAACTAAACATTTTTCGCAATGAAAAAATGACTCGACCAGAGATCGAGTCATTTTAAATGTTCAGAAACTCTGCACTTGCAATTCCCAAAAGACAAATGACAGCCGCAAACCAACCATTAATCTTCGCACCCGAGACATACCAGTACACCAAAGGACTGTTGAACGAAAGCGAGGTGAACAAAAACCCGCTCCTTCAGTTCCACCAGTGGTTTGAGCATGCGCGGAGCGAATTACCAAGCGGTACGCCCGTGATCCCGGAGGCTACCACATTTTCAACAGCACGCTTGCCCAGCGGAAGGGTTTCCTCGAGAGTGGTGTTGTTGAAAGAGTTGGACCAGACCGGATTTGTTGTGTACTCGAACTGGGACACCAGCAAGAAGAACAAGGACGTGGAGTCCAACAAGTATGGAGCGATGAACTTTTTCTGGCCCCACATCCAGAGACAAGTTAGAGTCGAAGGGTTGTTGGAGAGGGTAGACAGAGAAACCACTCAAAAGTACTTTGCTACGCGGCCAAGAGGGTCGAAGATTGGAGCCTGGGCCTCGCCGCAATCACAGGTTATCAAGTCGAGAGAAGAGTTGAATGAGTTGAATGAGCAGAACGAGGCCAAATTCAAGGCTGTTGAGGATATTCCGGCGCCAGAAAAATGGGGAGGAGTTAGGTTGGTTCCGTTGGAAATTGAGTTTTGGCAGGGTGGAGGAAATAGATTGCATGACAGAATTACTTGTAGAAGGGAGGAGATTGATGGTGAGTGGGTAATAGTACGTCTTGCACCTTAGATTTTAGATTATTCAGTATAATATTTAGTGTAATTTAATGTTCAGTATAAGTATATTAAGTGTAATTTAATGTTCAGTATAAATATATCAAGTGTAATTTAATGTTCAGTATAAGTATATTAAGTGTAATTTAATGTTCAGTATATCAAGTGTAATTTAATGTTCAGTATAAGTATATTAAGTGTAATTTAATGTTCAGTATATCAAGTGTAATTTAATGTTCAGTATATCAAGTGTAATTTAATGTTCAGTATATCAAGTGTAATTTAATGTTCAGTTTATCAAGTGGAATTTAATGTTCAGTATATCAAGTGTAATTTAATGTTCAGTATATCAAGTGTAATTTAATGTTCAGTGTGATATAATATTAAATGTAATTTAAATGAAGTAAACTTGTATCGTTCGCAACAGATAAATTGTCAGAATTTCAATCAGAATTTCAATAGAAGTTTTCTTTAAATTACAAATATGCTTATCAATTTCTATTTACAAACTACTTCTTCAACTGCTTCTTATTATACACCAAAGGCTCTTCTCTCACAGGAATCCAATCTTTCCTCTTCAACTTCAAATCTTGATCTCTCTCATACTTACCAGGGTAAATGATTCTCTCATCAACAGGATCCAAATCCTGTTGTGGGTTCTCCACATCTTTAATCAAGCCATTTTCTCTCTTGCGAAGCTTCAAGAAACTTTTAATCTCCGCAAAGCAGTGCATGCACATAAAGTGCGATCTCTTGACATGGCCACAGGCCGGGCACCTCACCAAGTTGTTCAACTGCTGCACCTGTTTGTCGCCAGGCGTGTACAACTTGACTCTGTGTCTTCTCTTGGACATCTTTTTCTTGGGAGCAGCCCTCAAGATGGTGCCGTTGTCGATCATGAACGGAGGGTGCTCGTTCTTCTCCAACTGCTCTCGCAACTCCTCGAGACGCCTGTCTGCGGACGCACCCAAGGAGAATGGGTTTTTGAGTGCAGGGATGCGGGGCAATATGCCAGCCAAAAGCCCCGGGATGCTAATGCCTCCGGCCAATCTGAGGGAGAGAGCAGACATTGATGGTTAATCAAATTTTCAGAGTGAAAAGTTTGTAGATTACTATGTCATGTGAGAGTGGTCATGTGATTTTGAGAGAAAGAAAAGTGTAAAGTGTAAAGAGTGCCAGCTTTAAGAGAATGAGTGCCGTACACGCAATCAACATACCGCCAACTTAAGAACGCCAACAGGCGCCACCAAACACGAAAGCTGAACAAAGAATCCAATAAACAAAAGTGATCACATGACCAAAGCTACACGAGTCCGTGTCCTTTTCTCGTCCACAAACACAACTTTTTTTCTGATTTAAACGATTCCATTTAAAACAAAACAACAGTAACTTCTTCTACTACACCATGTCTATCACAGCAGAGGAAGCACAGCTTTCGCACCCACTGAAGTATGTTGGTTTTGACACCATCACGACACAGATAGAAAACCGTTTGTTGAAGCGCGGGTTCTCGTTCAACGTGATGGTTGTTGGCAGGTCTGGATTGGGCAAGAGCACACTTGTAAACACGTTGTTTTCTTCCAAGTTGGCTGCTTCGAACGGACGTAAGTTGGCCCACGACCCGATCGAGAAGACCACGGAGATCAAGGTGTCGTCGCACAGCTTGATTGAAAACAACGTCCGCTTGAACATCAACGTTGTTGACACCCCCGGCTTTGGCGACCAGATAAATAACGAAAAGTGCTGGGAACCTTTGGTCAAGTACATCAAGGAGCAGCACTCGCAGTACTTGAGAAAGGAGTTGACTGCGCAGAGAGAGCGCTACATTCCCGACACCAGAGTGCACTGCATCTTGTACTTTCTTCCGCCCAACGGACAGAAGTTGAAGCAGTTGGACGTGCAGGCGTTGAAGAAGTTGTCTGAGATCGCCAACGTGGTGCCTGTGATTGCCAAGTCGGACTCGTTGACCATCGACGAGAGAGCCGACTTCAAGAAGCTCTTGCAGTCCGAGTTCTCAAAGTACAACTTCAACATCTACCCGTACGACTCGGAGGACTTGTTTGAGGACGAGAGACAGTTGAACGAGGACATCAAGAGCTTGATTCCGTTTGCCATTGCCGGCTCTGAGAAGGAGATCCAGATCAACGGCGAGACCGTCAGAGGCAGAAAGACCAAGTGGGGGGCCATCAACGTCGAGGACGTGAGCCAGTGCGAGTTTGTTTTCTTGAGAGACTTTTTGACCAGAACCCACTTGCAGGACTTGATTGAAACCACTGCGTTGGTGCACTACGAGACCTTCAGATCAAAGCAGTTGATTGCGTTGAAGGAGAACGCCAGCAACCCACAGAGACAGCAGGCAAACGGTGCTGCTGCCGTGCCTGTGTCCACGGCTGCATCCGTTGCTCCTTCCGTTTCCAATGGAATTACTTCGCACGACATCAAGTCGCAAGCGTCAAATAGTGTTTACCGTGCCTGATCATTGATGGGTTAGACCGAATATATGTTTTGAGGAGAAGTGATTTAAGATTGAGCGATATTTGTAGGAAGAAATTTAGGAAGAAATTCAGGTATATCAACTTCAACAATAATGTTAAGGTAAACTGCTACTTTAAAGATAAAACTTGAATAAGTGAAAGATACGACTTCTTGAATTAAATTGAAGATAAAATTTGAATGTAGTTAAAGATATATCTTCTTGATAGCTAAAGATAAAACATTTTGAAATTTAGCTAAAGATAAACTATCATGTCAAATATTCCTCTTAATTTTGTCTTGAATGAGTTTTCTAACACACTGGCAGCATTTCACCTCATTTCTTGCACTGTTTTCATCTAAAATCAAATCAATTTTGTTCGTTTGAAAAATCAAAACGACGCGTATTGATTTCGATTACGTAACCCATCTATCATAAGAACTTTCTCTTAGAACTTTCTCTATAAAACTTTACAACTTCTACACATCATGGGCGTCAAAGGTCTAAATCAACTCATAAAAGAACACTCACCTTCAGCCTACAAAGAGTTCCAACTCAAGAACTTGTTTGGCAGAAAGGTGGCCATCGATGCTTCCATGTGCCTTTACCAGTTCCTTATTGCTGTTAGACAGTCCGATGGTCAGCAGCTCACCAACGAAAACGGAGAAACCACTTCACACTTACTGGGTATGTTCTACCGTACTATCCGATTAGTCGAAAACAACATCAAGCCGGTGTTTGTGTTTGACGGTAAACCCCCTGTGTTGAAGGGTGGTGAATTGGAGAAGAGAATGTTGAGGAGGGAAGAGGCCCAGAAGTCGCTTGACGAGGTCAAAGACTCAGACAATGTTGCGGATGTGCTCAAGTTTGAAAAAAGATTGGTCAGAGTATCAAGAGAACAAAACGACGAGGCAAAGAGGTTGTTGGAGTTGATGGGGATACCGTTTGTTAACGCCCCATGTGAGGCTGAAGCACAGTGCGCAGAATTGGCTAGGGGCGGAAAAGTCTATGCTGCTGCTTCGGAGGATATGGACACTTTATGCTACGAGCCACCGTTTTTGTTGAGGCACTTGACCTTCTCGGAGGCAAGAAAGATGCCTATTGATCAGATTGCGTATGCGGAGGCCATGGAGGGGTTGGGATTGCCCAGAGACTCTTTCATTGACTTGTGTATATTGCTTGGGTGTGATTACTGTGAGACTATCAAGGGTGTTGGACCTGTGACTGCTCTCAAATTGATTCGAGAGCACGGCTCCTTGGAGAAGATTGTGGAGTTTATAGAAAAGAACCCGGAAAAGACAAAGTTCAAGGTCCCTGAGAACTGGCCGTACACCGAGGCAAGACAGTTGTTTATGCAGCCGGAAGTTACAGACTCGTCGGAGGTGAAGTTGAAGTGGAAGGAACCAGATGTCGAGGGATTGGTTCAGTTTATGGTTAAGGAGAAGGGGTTTAGTGAGGATAGGATCAAGAGTGGAGCTGAAAAGTTGAAGAAGGGATTGAAGGCTGGTGTTCAGGGCAGACTTGATGGATTTTTCCAGGTTATACCGAAGAAAACAGACGATAAGAAGCGGAAAGCTGAGCCTAAGGCTAGTGCTAAAGCTAAGAAGGCTAAGAGAAAGTAATGTATATTAATGAAGACAATGTTTGTAAATTTAAATTTTAAAGTGTGAATTAATACAGAACTGCAAGATAATTTAACTATGGTTCATTATTGTTTGAGATATAGATCAGTTTCAATTGCTTTGCACCTTTAAACTGTTCCTAGTTTTTCCTGGGCTAATGGAACTCGCCGCAAACAGTTGCGAAATTATCGGCGACCATTGGGAAACGATTATTGGGTTTTTAGTTTTGGACTACTGAATCTTGAGATTTGAGTATTCGCTAGAGGGTTAACTTAGGAGTATACTTTGTTAGAACGCAAATAGCTCTTTTTAAGACGTTACAAGGTTATTCAACAAACAGTCTTCCCTTCTTGACAGTATATTACGCGAAACTTTGCGAATAGCTGCAAATTTTAACGGTGTACTCCACATTTCGCAAAAAGAAATAGTGATGGGACTTTCCGGTAGTGGGTAGATTTGAGTAATGTGAAAATGTTAGGTAGTGCTTGACAGGCAGCAATTAATAAGTCTACAAATATAGCACTTTTTCATTCAATTTCCATTCAAACGCTGTTTTAAAGTTTTACCAATATGAGATTACACAGACAAAGCAAGAAGGTATAAATGTATATACACAAGCTTTCAACACTGTCTGACAATCGTTAGTCCATTGAATCTTGGGTTACAACATGCTATTGAATGAAATGAAAATCAGAACAGAATGAAAAGAAGTGGAATTTCATTGTATATCATTGGCAAAGACTTTTTGGACCTTGACAAGGACAAATATCCTAGTGCATATCCTTTTCAGAGAAATAATCAAGATCTTGACATTAAACAAATTATGAGTTCAGAAAGTCAGTACAAAGTCAGAGTTACCAGAGTTATGCAAAAATTTAAGGCAGATTAACTACCTCCATATAAACTTAAACCAGAATTGAAGTCAGTATAAAACCTCAGTTACCAGAGTTAAGCAAAAATTAAACTAGATAAACTACTCCATATTGACTTGAGCCAGAATTGAAGACAGATAACTATTCTTACACCATATCTTACCACCCAATGCCACTTGAGATACCACATCTAAATCTTTGTTCTTAAATCTTATCACTACTCCATTCTTACTAATAGTATTATCTACTTATAACTCTTTAACAACCCCACTAATCCCTGCTCTTCGGCTTCTTCTTTTCAGCCTCCGCAGCCTTCTCAGCCTCAATCTCATCCACATACTTCTTAATCTCATCCACAGTCAACTGCTGGATTCTGTTGCCCGATTTCAACACAGAAACCTCGATATTCTTCGCTCCAGTCTGAACAACCTCCAAGAGCGACTTGACCGTCAATCTAATAGTCTCTTCGTCGCCCAACTCCTCCTTGTAGTGCTTTTCCAAAAACTCTTTCACGGTCTTGGAGGATCTGCCAATCGCATGGGCCTTCCACGCATTGTAGATTCCCGAAGGCTCGGTTTGGTACAACTTGGGCACATTGTCGTTGGTGTCGAATCCGGCAATTATAGTGGCAATCCCAAACGGTCTCACACCACCCGATTGTGTGTACCGTTGCTGCACACCGGCAACGTATTTCGTCAAGTATTCGATCGAGACTGCGTCCTCCAACGTCAACCTGTGCGACTGCGCTTCGACTCTCGCCTTGTCCACCAAGATTCTCGCGTCCGCATTCAATCCCGCAAACACCAACAATGCATGGTTATCAATCTTACATATCTTGGATGGCGTGATACGTGGGTCTTGCAACTTCAAGGTGGTTCTCTTTTCACATCCCAAAACCACACATTCCTTTCCTTTGACACCCACGGCACAGGTTCCTCTCTTGACCGCTTCAGATGCGTATTCAACCTCTGTTTGTTGTTAGTACATGTGTGAATCAGCGATTCATCAGTAACATACGGAAAACATGTCCATCAGGTCTAGACTGTTAGTATAAGATTGCAAAGGGGGTATCCCTCGGAGAACAATTGGATATCAGGATTGTCGAAACATACGAGAAAATAGACAAAGCACTATCGTAACCACTCATTATTATAGATCTGGTGTTATTCTGGATTACTTAAATTGTCTTTGATATTTATCTTGTTGAGTTCAAAATTTGCCTCCGACATTTGTGCGACATTGGGGTGGTTTATTGGTCAAGTTACTTATTAGGGATGTTGGGGGATGTTTGGTAGGTGATATGAACACTAATCACATAGTTTAAGAGCTGTTTATTTAATATCGTCACCATAAAGTCGAGTACAGTCTTTATTTGGTATTCACAACACCATCAGGCTTCAACAACGGCAACCTCATCACTCTCAGAAAGTTGTCAGCAACATCCAGTGTCTCTAATTTGCTGCCCAGGGTTCTCCAAGTCCCTTTACAAGCTCTATAGACGGACAAGCTCTAAATACGCACAATCTCCTACTAACATCAAATTCATCTCCTTCAACTCTTCCATGAATCCAAAATTTGCATCCATATTCACGTGATCGTATATCTCTTCTCACATCAAACTCCATGGCCAAGGACAAACCCAAGGGAGGAGCCCCCAAAACCATACCCCACAAAGACCATTATGCCAGAATAACATACCTATACCAGGCGTCAAACCACTTTGCCCTAAATCCAAAGTACCTGGTGCTATCGCGAAGTTATGCGAGACTGGTGGACCTAGTGGCCAAGAAGACGGTGTTGAAGTTGACCCCATCATTGAAGAGAACCTGTTGCAAGAAATGTCATACTATGTTGATACCGGGGTTATCTGTTTCGATTTACATAGAGAATAAGTCGAAAGGCAATGAGAAGTGTGATGTCTTGGTTCATGAGTGCAGAGAGTGCGGTACGTGCAAACGGTATCCAGTTGGCAAGGACCGTAATTATGAGTTATTCAGTGAGAGGGCTGAAGTTAGGTTTCCTGCTTCTTGATTTTAATGGGCTTTGAGGAGTGGTTGGACATGGTGTTGGTGATGATATTTGCATACTTTAGAGACATCCAAGTAAAATCATCTTTATGATGATTTTTGAGGTCAAATTTTCGGGTAGTGAAGATTGTTGAGTGTAGAGTGGGTAAAATACAAGAATGGGTTATTCTGTCTCTACAATTCTGTTTAACTACAATTCTGTCTCCACACAAATCACATCGGAAGTGAAATTCCAAACAAGCCTAGCTTTTCAGATGGTGCAGTCACCTTTAGTGGATAGTGAATGGGAGACGTAAAGTTTATAATAAATAACAATTTACTACTGGATATCAATATCATTGTAAAGTTAAAATCACTTTGGCCCAAGCATCATCTCAGGCCTAACCCACTCATCAAACTCCTCTGACGTCAACATCCCCAACTCCAAACACGACTCCTTCAACGTAATTCCCTTCTTGTGGGCATTCTTCGCCACCTTGGACGCATTGTCATACCCAATCTTAGGGTTCAACGCAGTAACCAACATCAACGACTCGTTCAACACCTTCTCAATCTTCTCCTTGTTGGCTATAATACCCTCCACACAGTGGATTCTGAAGGATTTGCTCGCATCTCCCAACAACCTGATGGACGACAACAAGTTGAGCGCCATCACAGGCTTGAACACATTCAACTCAAACTGGCCGGACGCACCCGCAAACGTGATGGTGGTGTGGTTGCCCATCACCTGCGCGCAGACCATCGTCATCGCCTCACACTGCGTGGGGTTGACCTTGCCAGGCATGATCGACGACCCCGGCTCGTTCTCCGGCAACGACAACTCGCCGTACCCACACCTAGGACCGGATCCCAAGTACCTGACGTCGTTGGCGATCTTGAACAAGGAAACAGCCAAGGTGTTCAAGGCACCCGAAGCCTCCACGAACGCGTCGTGCGCAGCCAAGGCCTCAAACTTGTTGGGTGCCGTCTTGAACTGCAAGCCTGTGATCTTGGACACCTCGTCTGCGACCTTCACGTCGAATCCCTTGATGGTGTTCAAGCCAGTGCCAACAGCAGTGCCACCCTGGGCCAAAAGCGACAATCTGGGCAAAACGCCCTCCACCCTCGCAATCCCGTACGTCAATTGCTGCACGTACCCGGAAAACTCCTGCCCCAACGTCAATGGCGTGGCGTCCTGCAAGTGCGTTCTGCCAATCTTGATGATCTCACTGAACTCCTTGGACTTGGCGTCGAACGCGTCCCTCAAATCCTTCAACTTGGGCACCAAGTGGTTACAGATTTCAGTCACCGCAGCAATGTGCATCACTGTGGGGAATGTGTCGTTAGACGATTGCGACATGTTGCAGTGGTCATTTGGGTGCACTGGTTTTTTCGAGCCCAACTGCCCACCCAAAATCTCAATTGCTCTGTTGGAAATGACCTCGTTGGCGTTCATGTTGGACTGCGTACCGGACCCGGTTTGATAAACCACCAACGGAAAATGGTCGTTCAACTTTCCCTCAGCAACCTCAGTGGCGGCCTCTTTGATGGCAGCTGCCAACTTTTGGTCCAACACTCCCAATTCCTCATTCACTGTAGCAGCAGCCTTCTTCAACACGCCAAACGCCCTGATAATGGGCACCGGCATTCTGGCATCGCCAATGTCAAAGTTTCCCAAGGACCTCTGCGACTGGGCGCCCCAGTACCTGTCGTTTGCAACGTTTATCTCGCCAAAGGCATCGGTTTCTACTCTGAACATTCTTATTTATGGATACTTACAGAGCAACTCGATGCTATTTAACAAAAAAAAGGTGTCGGACTTTATACCGGGATTTTACGGCTGACCGCCATACATTCCTCATTTCGCCGAGGTGGTTGTTGGGTTACAAGAACTGCGAGGGCTGCTTCTTCTGCATTCTCTTGGCTGGCTGCACCCTGGCACCAAGCCAGTTGTAGCGGAACCCGATTTCGTGTGCCAATATTTCGCCGAACCCCAACATCATGCCGTTGATGAAGGGCAAGATTATGTTGACGGAGCCCTTTTTTATAATGTCCCATATGTTGAAGGAGAGGACAATCGTGTTACGGTCGGGGCCGCTTTGTCCTATGTGCACGATTGCGTTTTCCTCGAGCTCGACTGCTTTGCTTTCCTGCAAAAGTTTCTCTGTTTTGCGGGTGTCGTGAATGTCCACGACCGAGGAGGACAGAGATCCCACCACCACTATGTCATTGCTGGCGTTCAGTTCTGCTCCGGGGAGGATCACTATGCTTTCTGCCTGGCTGTCGATGGCGGGTGAATCGACTTCGGGCACCTCTTCTGTTGTTTCGAGAGGGAGAACGGCTTTTGCAATGGAGTCTGCCACTGACATGATTGATGGTTTTTTTAAAATTTGGGAGTGCATAAAAGAGAGCGTGGGGAGTTTAGGGTAAAAGATTGTACACGATTGTGAGGCAGTAGATTTTCATGAGATTATCCAGAAGAAGATCAGTTAGTGAGTAGATGAATATTAGTGGAGAAATGATTTTTGGAGGGGTATATTGGAAGTAAAATTTTCAATTAGATGTATATTAATTACTCAGTAGGTATGTTTTACTAGAACTATATATTATTACTTACTATATGTTCATTAACTACTTTGTAGGTATATTTTACTACAAGTATATTTTATTACTAGATGTGTAACTTTCCACTTATTAGAAGTATAATTTATTAGAAGTATAAAACAATTAACCTTCTTCGAACCTTGCTTTTAAATGTATAAGAAGCAGATTCTGAATGTGGACTAGTCTACTGAAACTACCAATATTAACCTGCTTAACTACAAGTTAATCAAGTTCCATAACCCACTCCATTCTCGTGAAAACTGAAGCAATTTTCGCAGCCAAATCTTGAAAACGTTTAACTAAAACAAAAGAATTACAATCGAAATTGGATCCTCCTCCTACAACCCATCGTACTCATTATGCATTATCTATAATCTACTGCTTAACTCCAACAGACAAACCCTCCTTCAATCTCTTCTGCGTCAAGGCCGCAATAATAGCAGCACCAGCACCAGATCCGTCCTCGGCATGAACAATGATAATAGGATCCTCCTTCACACTAGCATCCCACTCGAAAATATCTCTCAAGGCCTTCGCAGCTCTCTCCTTGAAACCAGGGTACTTGTTGAAAACAGAACCGTCGGCAGCACAGTGCGCCCTTTCGTATCCTCTCTTCTTACAGATTGCAGCAATGCCACACACAGACAACCTGGCGGATCTCTCGCCAATCAACTCGGCAAGACGACGGATGATCTTTCTCTCCGAGGTGGTGGTCTGGATGTTCAAGATGCTCTCAAACAACTCCTGCACATCCGACAAGTTCTCAAATGGGTCCTCCTCGATCTTGGCTGGGAACGAGGTGTCCATCACAAATGGCTCTCTCAACTTGGTCAAGTCCTGGTTGAGGAAAATCAACTTCTTTTCTTCAGCCAACTCGAGCAAGATCAATCTCAAGACCTCGCCCAAGTAGTATCCGGCAATCATCTTCTCAAAAGCTTGCTCGCCGGGTCTGGGGGACTCCCTGTCGATCTGGATGTCGTACTTTGTTCTAGGCAAAACCAAGTGCTCGTTGTCAAACGAACCGTACTCACAGTTGATGGCCATTGCCGAGGTGGACGGGATGTCCGCGGGCACCACGCCGTCCAACTTCTCAATGTCCTTGATCACGTCGTAGTACGCGCCGTTGCACCCGGTGCCGAAAATCAACCCCATCTTGGCTTCGGGGTCCGTGTACATGGACGCCACCAACGTGCCGGTGGTGTCGTTGATCAACGCAACAACGTCGATCGGAATCTTCTTCTTCTCGATGGCTGTCTGCAACATGGGCACCACGTCGTGGCCCTCGACGCCCTTGATGTCAAAACCCTTGGTCCATGTCGTCAAGACACCCTGGTTGATGGAGTTTTGCAACGCTGGGTACGAAAACGTAAAGCCCAACGGCAACGCCTCGGACACGCCGTCGGGGTAGAACTCGGTGACAAACTTGTCCAAGCAGTCGGCGATAAAGTCCCACAACTGTTCAGAAGTGGCGGTTCTCATCCAGCCAGGCAACGCAAACTTGGACTGCGTGGTGTCAAAGTCGCGGTTTCCGCCCAAGCGGACGAGCACAACCCTCAAGTTGGTTCCACCCAAGTCGATGGCCAAGTAGTCGCCCGTCTCCTTACCGGTGGGGAAATCCATGACCCAGCCAGGGATCATGGGGATGTTTCCGCCCTTCTTGGACAATCCCTTCTGCAATTCGGTGACAAAGTGGTTCGTGATCTTCTGCAACGTCGACCCCGACACCGTCAACTGCCCCTCCACAACTTTCAACTCGTCCAACAACACCTGTGGGACGTTGGTGAACGTTCCCTTCCTGCTCTGCGGCTTCTTTGGACCTAAGTGAACCATTTTATCTTTTATTTATCTGTTACGCTGAGTGAAAATGCCGGAGTTTTCTGACCTTTTATACGAAATTGGAGCGACGAAAAAATTAGGACTCCAAAAAAAAAGACTGCTGCGACCCGAGAAATTTTACGTTGGAATTGCACCCAATGGGGCAAGCCTACCGTTGGGGAAGAAGGTTATTGTTCGAGTCCTGGGCTGCTGGAGGCGCTTGAGTGGTACGACGCGAGGAGTCTGCTGATGACTGTGAGTTTTTCCGCAGTTTTTCCGCGGCATGCAGTGGGTGTCATGTGTCCGGCCACTCTCTGGAGCCGTTTGTGGTTGGACATGGTGCTATGGAAATGGCGTTGCCTGATTGTCTGGTGAGAATTTCATGGTTTGTAGTAATTCTCGTGCTGAGTGATCTGCTGGAGTTTCAGTATGCTTGCTCTGTTGCTGTCTACTGGTTCTTACCAGCTGATCATTGTCTTTTTATACTTTCAGGTAGATCTCAAGATCCACTAACATTCACAAAAGCAAACATACTTTTGTAGGGTCTTGTAGACGTTTTACCAATAAGATAGGTTAAGTGCAAAAACGTTTGGAAGAGATTGAACTGGGAGTGTAAAGAGGATAGACTGTTAAAACTACAAGATAATTTGGAGTAATTTTTGGGCAAGTTGAAGAAAATTGCGGAGTTTGGCAAATTTCTCGATGGTTTGTTTTGCACTGGAGCACCGTAACCCGTAAATTAAATTGGTCTTAAGTAAGTATTGTTTGGGAAGTTTCATTTGTTTCCTGGATCGTCAACCTTGTGAGATACCAGGTTGGTAAAACAGACGTATCGGTAAAAGTTCCTGCAAGTGAGATTGTACCAGGTTGGTAAAACAGTATCTAGTAAAAGTTCTTGCAAGTGAGATTGTTATAAAGGGAAATGTGAAGTCAATCACGCTCAATCACGCTCAATCATCACGTTTATAAATGTGAGAGACATGTGAGGTGGACTTGTCTTCAAAACATCAGTCACTGGTAGTAACTATGCTTTCTCAGGTACAACATCTACTCGTTATATCTCAGCTCCGGATAAGCAATGAACACTATTATAGCACCTAAACAAAATGTGAAGCATGTGGCTAACAAGTTTAACAAAGTGTAACTTAATTTAACTCTAGTGTGGTTTATTGATTTACGTGGTACCTTAAATATACCTTAGGCAGTTCTTTAATTATTTCACCAGTTGTTTCAACTTGCCATTCAAAATAGCATACTATAATTTGTTAGGTCGAGGGACACCGGGAGCCCTAAGACTCCCAGTGTCGCGTTAGTATTACCCCGGACTGACTAATAAGTGGTTGGTCCGGTACGCCTCGGGCTAGGATAACCTATGTCGGTAACCTATGACGGCGATGCTCAACGTTGCTAAATCAAGCGTTGAGGACTGGTAAAAAGACCAGCAGACAAGTAGTCAAACTCGCCAATAAAAGGAGCCGGGTTTGACCTAGATATTTAGCTCTTTAGTCAATACACAGTTAGATACTACTACTCACGTACTAGCCATTACTTGCTGTCCCCAACATAATTCAGTATGTCTATTTTTTAGGAGTTCAGATGAACGTCCTTCTTTCAGTTAACTCTCATCAATACTCATCCCTGACTCAATTACTCCTCAAATTCTTGGACAGCTGTGAGCCAATTCTGAGCATAGACTTCTTCGTAGATTTGTAGTAACTGTTCATAACAATTCAAGAAAAGCAAAGGCGTGCTTTATCTTAGACTTCATGTTGTTAGATAGTACCGTTCTATAACCCTGTATATTTCCTTACAAAAGGCAAATCCCAAAACGAAATCACCTCATCTGATAAGCACAGTACTTCATTTCTTCATCTTCCAAGCAGACTTCAAATTTGGAGTCTAGACTCATTCTGCTGATTATACCATTCTCAATAAATGAGAAACCCTTGGAAATATTTAGTCTTTGAGGTGGATTGATCAGAATTGCGGATATAGGTCACAGGTTGGGCCTAAAAATGTTATGTACAAGTTGGTATAACTGTAGTTATTAAATTGTGCAACTTGAAGTTTCAAAAGCATAAAATCAATTAACAACCCCATATGACTATAGATAGGCCAATCTATAGTATACCACAGTCACGAGAATGATCAAGGTGCTACTAGGCGGAATGAATAAATATGGTTTTAAAATAGTGTTGGATGTTGCTAATTTTATGCCTAAATATTCTCAAGCAAAGAAAGAAAGGATTGGACTGATAACGATTGGGGCTGAGTACACACCCTCTCACCATTCTTAAGTTTCTTACTTCACCTTCCTTAGAATTTCATCTTCACCCCCAATAACCATTATATGGTCACTCTGCTGCATATTCAAACACTCATCTGTCAAGTATATCACTTACAAGTTATTCCGGATTTCTCACCATATCTCCCTCGTAGTCTCATCAAAATTCTTCATCGATTGAGCAACATTGTCCAATCCAGCCTTGATCTCATCCACATACTGCTTCATCTCGTCAAAATTCTGCTTTCTAGAAATCATGTCATGTGAAAACTTACTCAAGTCGTCGCCCTCAAAGAAATCGTCCATCTTTTCCTGTTTTATTCTACTCTTCTCGTCGCCCTCGACCTTGCGGGCAGCCCCAGATCCCGTGCTGGCTATTGTGGGGGCGCCCTTTGCTGTTTGCGGAAACTGCGTCGTCGTGTTTGGTGTGGTCGGCGATCCCCCCACAGGCTCCGCACTCGTGGGAGCTGGTTCGCTGAGCTCGGAGTTCAACTTGGTCAACTGCTTTCTGTGCTCTATGTTCGACTTATTGTTGAACTTCTGTATGGCTATAGTATCCAATAATTTGCTCTGCAGTTGCTTCAAGTTGTTGAGTTCAGTATTGAACGCCTCGTTGAAGAAGGAGCCGTTTTCTCGCACCTGCGTCAGCATGTTCTTGACATCATCCAAGACATCGATTTGCGTCCATAACTTGTCCAGATAAGTGACATTCGGTCTAGCACTCGGTATGCGGTCAGCTGTTCTCACACTCTGTACGTCGTTAATATGGCTGAGGTTATCTGAAACTGTGTTTGTAGCCGTGTTGACGAGGGAGAGACGTAGTATGCTGTTGATGTTCTTGTTGCTAGCGGTAAGCATTTGGGGAAGTGGGTTTGTTGACGAGTTCGAGGTTATTGACCCATTGTAGGAGTGGCGAGGAACATGTAGTTTGTTAACACTAGAAGTGCTTGATGATGTTCGCTGTAGTTGAGTATTCATTATTCAGACGTATTTGTGGTTTGATAGTAGATGAAACTTCTGTATATTATTTGTCAAATGAAAATTCTTGTTTATGAGTTTGCCCTTAAAAGTTCTTATTGTAGATTAATTGCGTAAAAAGTTACAACTCAATATATGATCCCCAAATCACCTGACCGAATATAAAATCTGAATAACCAAATCAACCAAATGACACTCAGACCGCCTCCGCGGTCTCTAGCACACACTATGGCACTCTCAAAGAGTAGCTCAGACATACGAACGTTCCCACAGCAAAAAAGATTGAGTCCCCTAAGAAGATTACCGTCGTGGAAGAAACTTTTGTACCTCAAACAGCCCTACCCAGACAACTACACGGACAAATCATTCTTATCACAGCTAAAGAGAAACAAAACGGTTGCTAGATATTCGTATCTCAAGTTAGTCGGAGACTTTTCACTCATTGTGTTCCACTTAAGCAGCTTGTTGTTGGTGGTGTTCATGTTTGTTGCAATTTACCACCACGGGTGGAGCAGTGCCAAAACAGCAGCCATAAGTAGCATTCTCACGGCATTTGGTTTGGGCATGGTGGCTTGGATGAAGCTGAGGTCAGATATCGTTGCCAACGCAGGCAACTTCAACATCAAGTCGTACGTGCTTACGATATTTATCTTGCTTATTCTTTCGCCGGTTCTCAAGTCGTTGACTAGGTCAACATCCTCAGACTCGATTTGGGCATTGTCGTTTATATTGTGCATCGCCAGCACATCTCTACACAACTACGGTATGAACACGGCCCCGGCCACCACCAACCCCACCACGTCGAACACTGCGTACAGGCCCATTTTGTCGACCAACATCTCCTTGTCCAACTCAATAGTGTTGGCTTCACGCTTGACATCCACCTCACAGGTGTTTTTCTTCATTCTCTTCTCCATCCAGAGCAATTTGCTATTGCCTATTTTCGACTACAACATAAGAAAGTTGGAGTACCACAATGTTCACCGTTTTATCTTCTTTGTGCTCTTCCAGACGGTCAACTACTTGATCTACGTGTTGTTGGGAGTTCAGATATTGCTATTTTGGTGGTTGTGTGTTGTGGGTGTGGTGTTTGGGTTGCCGGCATACTTTTTGTTTTTGCAGAGGTATAAGAATGAATTGCTGGGGCCGTGGGATTCAGCAAAGC
This sequence comes from Kodamaea sagamina, assembly GCA_030556545.1. Lineage (NCBI taxonomy): Eukaryota > Fungi > Ascomycota > Pichiomycetes > Serinales > Debaryomycetaceae > Kodamaea > Kodamaea sagamina. The sequence goes on along the minus strand of JAKTUG010000026.1, from coordinate 124,061 downwards.
CTCGGATTAATAATAATTGAGCTTCGAAAGAAGATGCTGAGTGTTGCGATTAGTAGGAATACTAGGTGAATGAATATTGTACAATATGAATAAACGAGAAAAAAGCACAATATTGAAGAAAATACTTCAACTGGAAAAGCATTAACAGAGTTACATTTTAAGATAGAGTAAGAGTATCGAGGAAGATTAGCTGCAACTTAAAAAGTTAGACAGAATATTCTTCAAACCTTTAAGCGAAATTCTCAATTCACGAGCTCTCACAACAAAAACAACCACAAGTAAGCCTCGTGTATGCTAACGTCCATTAGCCTAGCACTCTAAACAAGAAAATTCTCACCAAAATCCAAACCACCACAAACTAAGACCGATCCCTTGCGTCAACTCACACAATTTCCAAATATAACTATTTTGATTTCAATTTTTCAAGATCTAGAGAGCCAGCCTTCTCATGGAAGAGTCGGACCATTAGCAGATTTTGTAGACTCATGAACCAGCATGATCACTGTAAATGTAAAAGTAGATCGCCGGCAACACGTTCGACAACACGTTCATCAACAACTGTTACAGGTGCACGTCTGAAAAGCCATCTGCACTTGTGTCCGGCAACAGAAACCAGCCTCCAACATTTGAGTGCAACGGTGCAACAAACGACGCTTGGGTGCAAACGCGAAAAATAGGCTGAGGAGTTGCTAAAAAGCTTATCAGTATGTAAGCTTGAAAAGTGATCGTATCAAGTGTGCTGGATCTTCCAATCATGAATAACGGCAAAAGTTGAATTTTCCAGTTTAAAACTAAAATAGCACCCTATATTTATTTAAACCTGCTTACAGTACACATACAAGAACCACTTCTTTGACCAAACATTCCACTTAAATTTGCAAGTTTTAATTAAACGTATTGGTACTTCTTTGAACCTAACATTCCACTTAATTTGCAAGTTTTAATTAAACGCATTGGTAGCTGTGTAAAGTGTATCCACAATCAACACCCACCAGACCAGCAATCTCGTCAACTGACAACTACCATGACTCAATTGTTCGCAATTTCACTTATTATGGGGTGAAGTGCAACCATAAGGCGATCCACACTCCCGAAACGGAACTAGCAGGCCCATACCTTGTATTCGAAAACCACGTAACAAAGAAATCGCGGGCTGTGTCTCCAGATTGGCCCGTGGGAACAGAGCAAGAGTAGGCTATGGGACGTTCGCAGGGCTGTGTGGTGGCCGTTGTACATTTTGTTCTATTAATAGTTGCCACACCATTACCCTGAATCTGTCACGCTTACTTTGCGTCCCAATTGGTTATATTGTTCATTAACCTACATGGGCATTGTTTGTCGTTGTGTCACAAGTGAGAGTAGCGAAAGCTTCTCATTAGTAGCAATAGAGCAATAGAGATGACCTCAGTGTGGAAGATGTGCGGAATTCCTGGGACAGAGAATGTTTGACCAAACTAACCAAATCAATTAGCAAGTAACGTAACAGTGAAAAACTCACGCAAAGTGAAAAGTCAAATTAGCATCCAGCATTTTGACCCTCCAAGACCTCACAAAAAGTTGGCTTCGCCCGATTGACACTAACCTCGTCTACAGGCCGTCAATCCGTCCCAAGCCCCCCTCCTTTCCGTGTTGTTGTTGTTGTTGTTTCAGAAGCCATCTTTACACTTTGGTGAATATGCGGTAATTGTTGTATTTTTTGGGTGAGTACAGGACAGAAGAAGCCACTTTCAACCAGAGTTGCGGGCTTTGGGGTTCGTGAAATAGGGTGCGGACTGTGTGCCGTGCTCAGTGCTAAAATGTGAGAGGGGGGCTTGCGATTCTGCTATAAAAAGGACCCAGGGTCCCACTCTTTGCACTTTCTATCCACCACTAATCCACAATGAAGTTCTCATCTACATTCGCCATCGTTGCCCTTGCTGCCACTGTTTCCGCTGCTAGCTCGTCGTCTGCTGCCAGCTCCGCCGTCTCCGCAGCCTCCTCCAAGGTCAGCTCTGTTGCCTCCGCTGCCTCCTCCAAGGCTTCGTCGGCTACTTCTGCTGCCAAGTCCTCCAGCTCCAAGGGTGACGCCGCTACCGTCTACGGTTCTACCGGTTTGCTCGCTGTCGCTGCTATGATGTTGTTGTAAGCTGCTCACTTTTAAATAGCTCTAATACAAATTCACCATTGGAAAAATTGTACAAGCTGCAAATACGCCGCTTTTTGTGCTACAAATACCTTCCTAGACACGCTTTTGTTATTGTTGAGGGGTGGTTGTGGAATGTGCACAATAAAGCCTGCCAGAGCTTGCTGTCCTGCGTGCTGAAAGGTACAAGGCATGATGGTGTCATAGGATTGTGAGCTCGCGAGGTGTACAGCCACACGATTGCTCTTTGGTGAAGTACCCCGGTTGAATAGGAGTAAGGGTTGCAGTGGGGTGGGAGGGGTTTAACATAGCCTTGGAGATACGAGTGCTTAAATTTTTCTCGGATATTAATGAGTCTAATGTGGAGTCTAGATAATTCAATTAGCTTTGCATGGTATGCATGATGTTGTGGTCTGCTTGATTTTTCATGTAAATTTTGAAATCCGTTCACTGAGGCTGAGAATTGGGTGCAGTTGAAATGCCTTGGTGAGATAACAAATGGGGGTTCATGGAGGTGTTGTATTGTTTGATTGTAAGTTTTCAGGTGTTTGAAGAGACACGTCTCGAATATGAGGTTATGAGATGTCGCGTTGAAAGTTGGTTCATTTTCCTCGTTTTTAAGATATAGTCAGGTTAGATTTGTTTAACTTTTGCGAGGAGTATACCCAGATTTTCTTACTTCTAGATCCCAATCAATAACTGCAGAAGCGTAACGCACATAGCATCTTTTTGTATGTTCTGGGCACTTAAAAAACTCATTGATGACAACCTTTTTGTACATTTTTCTCGTCTCAGTTGACAGTGTAAATAAGGGTCTCAATACTCAGCCGTTCCCACAAAATGCCACACTAATTTTGACCTTTTGCAGCCATTTAGTATACTCTTTTGTCCTACTTTTTCCTTAATTGTGGATTCGGTGTAATCCCTGCAATCTCTCGTGCTGAAGGTTTCTTTGAGTAGGTTAAGAGTTCTAATTCAAATTGGCGAACTTTTAGTTAGGACAACTTCTTTGAACGCGACTTGTGATTCTGGATTTGGTTTAGTTGGTCCCAAAGCTGTTTCAGATGTTTCAAGTTTGAGATCATTCTTCTGAGAAGGTTCTGAAGGAATTCCGTTGAAGTTGACTTGCGTTGCCAGCCTAACATGTATTGTGAGAGCACCTACTGTTTTTCTACTCATAGTATCCTTAATAGTACTCCTCTACTCTTTTTCACTTCACAAACCACTCATTTCTCTCCATTGTCCTTGAAGAAATCAACTGTTTGCCCTCTCATCAAATCACAATTGATTTCATAAAATTTCATCCGTTGTCCAATTTTCTCCAATTTTCTCCAAAAACCTCAAACAACTCTTCATTTTCAAAGATTACAAGAAAACACGCATTTTCACTCAGCCCTCAAACACTCAACACCAATTATTTCCATCAATGTACGCCGTTTATGCTTCCAATAAGCAAACCGAAGCGGTCTGAACACTCACCAACATAATACAACCGTTATGAACCGCCTCCGATTTTGAAAGGTATTATTCCTAGCTTCTTCCGCGTTCCATGACGTCAAAATTCCAGATGCACTTATACCGGCTGCTGTTTCTGGTTCCCATGTGTTTTTCACCCCAGGGTTGCTCCAAATTGCGCCGGCAGCCTGCCGAGTGCCTGGCCGTGCATGGCGCGGGACGTCGCGTACACTCTCACCCAAAGTAGACTCTCCTCTCTGCTGTGCCTCCAAGCTCCCCATCTGAATCCCAGGGATCTGCAGCCACAGCCTCGTCTAGAAACCTTATACTCGAGATCTCCCGAGCAGCATTTCAGCAGCCGGCCCTCCTCTGTGTGGGGTGCAAATTCTTTCAACTGATTTCTCTTTCCCAATCCGGAAGGAGGACTGCATACACCCAACTGCCAAAAGAGGAAGATTTGGACCTTTAGCTACAGCTATAAATAAGCTGCGAAATCCGTCAAACTTGGTCTGGCAAACAAAATGCAATTCACAACCACTTCCTTGACTGCTGCTTTTCTCCTTGCTGTTGCACACGCCGTGGATCAGCAACAGGTTGACTTTTTCACTGCTTTGGTCAGCGACTTCCAGGCCAACCCAAAGCTGTACTTTAACTTCCTTGGCACCGCCAAGAATGTTCCACCTGTGTTGACCTCGTTGGCTCCACTGATTGCTAAGTACACAGACGACTCATACACCACCTTGTTGGATAACTCCGCTATCGATGTTAGCTCGTTGGAGAACTTTGCTACCAACTTGCCTTGGTACTCCAAGTTGGCTGCTGCTGCCGGTATCCAGGGTTCTGGATCTGGATCTGCCTCTGGTTCCGTGACTGCTGCTCCATCCGCCTCAGGCTCTGCCTCCTCTGCTTCAGGTTCTGCCTCTGCAGACTCGAAGTCGTCGGGCAAGTCCTCTGGTTCTGCTTCGGCCTCTGCTTCTTCATCGTCTTCCAAGTCTGCCAACGGTGTTGGCAACTTCTACGCTCCAGTTGGAGCGGTTCTTGGTGCTGCTGCAGTCGCTTTGTTGTAATGATTTATGCTACGTTTAGTTCATGTATACTAGGTCGGTAATAAAAATTTGGTAATAAGACCCGAAAGACACTCCAATCGATGTTTATGAGTTTCAATTTAAAATGACAGCTTTACAAGTTTGAGGATTTCAAGGTCTTGGAAACTTTTCGCCGTTATCACCGTCATGATTGTGAGCTCGTTCAGCTCTTCTGGAGAAATTTGAACAATGAATACATGACCCTTGGGTCATCTGCGCAGGAATATCCGGGTCCCTGAGGTGGATTGTAAAGATACTCTTTGTTAATCTGAATGTGATGATAATTGACGGGGACGAAGGGGTATAGGATCATCTTAGTTATGAACTCGTCGTAAAAAGTTTAAACTTTTAATTTGAGAGTGAGAAAGTGTATGAAGTTTGAGCATGTTTAAAGTACAAGATTTGAACAATGTGTGTTAGTTTGGACTGGACGTGTGTAAAACTGGTCCAAAGGTGAATCTTAAGCGAACCTATGAATTACATTCAATCTTTTTTTTTGAACCCAAACTGATTAGAGGCTTAGGTCCTTATGGTCACCACGAAATGATGGGATACGAAGCTCAGGGAACGTATACGAGCAACTTACTTTGTTAGTTGTGAATGTCCTCTTCTACATGTTTCATGTAATTTTCAAGATTTTCCTAATGTATAATCAGCACCTTAAAAAGGGTTTTCACTTTCACAAGAGTCCCTTTTCTAATCTCTCAAGTTACTTGCAACTTTTGCTCTCAGAGTAACTTTTCAGGACCTTTTCTATTTTTCGCTTATCACCTCGTTTACAAATTCAGCTCACCTCACGCTTTTTTTTCATGTCTCTCACTCACCACCCAGCAGTTCGACTTATGGCGCCGTAACATACAAAACTAAATAATGCAAATTCCAAAGAAAATTATCAACACTTTCAATGGGAGTCTCGCTGTGGTCTCCCCTCAAACTCCTCTTCACATTCTCCACCAATGACAACAAATTCTTATTAAGTAACCCAAGGCCAAGCTCAAACTGCTTGGTTTCCACCTCTCCTGTCTTCGTGCTTGGATCAAAATGCAACGGAAACATCTGCGAAACATGCTTTTCGCTAGTTATCGGATCTAAGATAACACTCTGACTCCCACTCAGAATCATCGGATACTTCAATGTGCTTTGAGTCAAACTAGCCAAAACGTTTACAAGCTGCACAATATACGAAAGCCCAGCGTTGACTTCCTCATATCTCTCAGAAGTACATTCAGCCAATATTTCTGGGATGCTAGACGGAAACTCAATGTCCATGATTGTAAATTTGAGCGAGTTGGGCACGTTGGCCACCCTTATAGCCTCGTCGACCACGTTCACATTCTCCTGCAAACATCGTACAATGTTCGGGAGCACCGAGCTAGACAAAGTCTCCTCTATTGGTTCGATCTGCGATGCTATTATCTCCCGTTGTGTTGCTGCATCCTGCTCTATTTCACTCTTCTTCTCTGAAACGAGCTTCCTGCACTTGTTGGTTTCTATTTTGGTCAGTTGGATCTGGTCAATCAACGCCTGGTTCACTGCCGTCTGTTTCGCTATGCTTTTGGCAAGTTGCAGTAATAGTTGTCGCAATCGCAAAAGCTCGTATTCTGTGTGCGGAGCTTCTTCCACGAGCCGTGCTATTTTCTTAGCAAGATCGAGCTTGGTGTGTCTCAACTCATCAATCGACTTGGTCAATCGCGTGAGCGAGCGGATGGTGTCAAAACTGTAGGACTCGATGACAAGCTTGTCAGCACCCACCAGCGGAGGATTGGCCAATTTCTCAGTGGCTATCTTGAGTGAACCTGGCATGGTGTACAAACGCCCGTTCAAATTGAGAATCGCAGAGTTGTCTTCAAAGAAATCCTCCAAATTGTCGTAGCTGGTGCCAAAGAATACCAACTTCTTGAGCAGTATGCGCAATAGCACCAAGAGCGTCCATTCAGAATCTTCCACCCTCTTTCTGACCCACAATCTGAGTACAACACGGCCATTCCATTTCGAATTGGCAATGTAAGGCAACGCAACGGGACTGAAATTGGGATTCATGTTGCATCGAATCACCTCGCTCACGTATACCAACTTCTCTTCACGACCCACAACCAAGTGTAGCGTGCAGAAAGAGTCCATTAATTTGCATTTATTGAGCTCCTCCGTGCTCACCGCTCCGGTGCTATCGCCGTAGAACAAATTGCGGAACGAAATACATCGCAAATACTGGATCTTGTTGTCTCTGTATTCATCCATCAGTCTACAAACAACTCTGAATGTTGCGACATTTTCAACAAGAGACATTGCGAAATTGAACAAACTTTTTATTCTCTACACTAATTAGTGGAACTGAACAAGTGACTAGTCTATGATCGCAAGGGCTGTTTTGCAACTATTCTGAACGCTTCTCGCATCATTGAACCTTTTTTTTGCATATTTTTGCTGACACTCGCTAGAACCACCCCCCCCAATTATGTCTGGCACAGATAGGAGATCATTGTTTGGATCGAGGATATCGTCTATCTTCAACAGCCACCATGATCCGCCAAAATCAGCTGCTCCCAAACCACAGGTCAAAGAGGTTTCCGGCGCCGCATCAAGTTCCGCCCGTTCGCAAAGACTTTCGCAGTTGAACCATAAAGCATCGAGTTCCTCACTTCGCCTGGCGCTGCGTAGGAGCACGCCAGTTCCAAATGCTGCTTCTATGGCCGCTCATAATGATTCCTTAGAGCGTCTCCAAGGTGGTGCTCTCAACTCCGGAGCTGTACCAAACATCAGGGGAAATGCTACACCTGCCCCTCAAATCCAAGTCAACCATCTACCAGGAATCCAAACTCCGCAACACTCAAACCCACCTATAGTGGGTTTCCCGACGCAGATTTCCCCCATAAAAAGCCCAGACAGGGGTCCACAGCTCTCGATCCAGGGCCATGCTCCCCATTTGTCGGTGCTGTCACAGCAAGAAATGTTTCCGAACCCCACCATCCAGACATCACCGAACCCCAAACGCCTCTCACGTAAACCTCCTCCACGCACAAGTTCGAGTCTGGAGTCTGGCGACGACGAATTATACTTCAAAACCTCTCCTACATCTCCACACGCAAAAAACTTGGAGCCATTGGACGAAGCTTTCAAGGAAAAAGCATCTTTTAAACAAGACCAGATGCAAGACTTGATTGGTACTTTGGATACTGAGATCGACAACTTTCTTCTGTTGGACAACAAAGCATATAGTTCTGAGTACCAGTACGATTCTTCTTCTGGAAGAGAAGACCCTTTCAAAAATCCGTTGGAGGACGAAAAGAGTCTCTATTCGCAGAACCTGTCTTTCCACAACGGTTCCAAGAGCAGTAGTTTGGCACCGTACCCGGTGGATTCGTTGAACTCTCCTGTCAGTCCAACGTCGCTCACACAATTCGACCACGAGGCCCCGCAGCTGATGTACCCCCGCGACAGCAGTGCATCTTTGAGCTCGTCGTCGTCGTCCGTCGTGGTGGACGAGTGGGCGGGCAACGGAAACGTGTCTCCTACCCGCAGAAGAGACAGCAACGATGTGTTTGGGTCGCCAATCGTGCCTCCAAACCCTATTCCACTGACTCGAAAAAACAGTTCCAACTTCGGCTCGAATCCGTTGAGCGCAACCTCGACCAATAATAGTGTCACCTTGACCAAAAGCAACACCATGTCGAAAAGTGCAAGCTCACCAAGAGGCTTGAAGCATTCGAATACCGGATTCGACTCGATCACAAGCAGCGAAATCCTTGTGTCACGCACCAAAACAGGGTCCACGATTCCTTCCAGCATTTTGACGAGCGGATCGACCCACTCCAATATTAGATCACACAGACAATCAGGATCGATAAGCTCCATCTGGAGTTCCAACTCCTACAAGCACGTCAATTTAGCCACGCTCAAGAAAAGCTTGAACTTGCAGCCTGGAGAAGGCGAGCGTTCCAACTACGTGCTTACAATTCGTAAGAATGCAGGTACTGCTTTCAACGAGTCTGGACCAGGCAAGTGGAAGTTGCCGACCGGTATCATGCCTGTCGACATCAAGGCCTCGAACAACAGCGGCAAGTACATCCGTCGTCTGACTGCTGGGCAGAACCGCTCGAAAAAGACAAGTGGTGTCGAGTTGAAGCACGGCCATTTGCAGCGTAGACTTTTGGCTGCTGAAATCGACGAGGGCGACGAGGGCACGTCCATCGGGATCAAGTCGACCACACCGAAGTTGTCTTCAATTACGGGCAGTGCGTCGAACTTGACGGAGTCGGGCCGCGACGTGCAGTCCTCCAACCTGAGCATCACGGCCGCAACAAGCAACAGCAACACCTTGGCCAGAACCACAACAGAAATGCTGAGCATTGTCGACGAACAAAGCGTCATTACAGACTCGAGCAGCAGGAAGGAGTCGGTTTCGTCGTCGTCGTCGGGGTCGATTTCGGAAACGAACGTGGGGTACTACCAACACCCAGGCTACAAGTATGACGACGAAGAGGATAATGACAATGCGACAGATCATGAGGGAGGGTATAATAACAACCTTGATGCTGATGATGACGAGGAGTATGAGAGGCCAAGACTTGTGTTGGCCAACCCGGATAATTCTAGTGACAGTGAATAATTAGAATGACTATAGAGAAAATGGGTAGTTTCAACGAATGAATGAGAGAATTGATTATTGAGTAGTTGGTAAAGGGAGCAAGGAAATAGAGGTGCATGTTTAAAAATTGTCGCGAAAGGTCGAGTTCAGAACTGAAGTGCATGCAACAAATGCAATTTGACACTTTAAATTTGCAGCCAAATGGCACCAACGTGAAAGTATAATCTTTATTTTGAAATAGAATTCAGTATTCCTTGCTTTATGGGTGCCAGAAGTTGCATATTTGTGTAGATATCGTTGAGTGTATACCTGTTGTGACCACATTGGCCCTTAATATACTTAGGCTATTCAGATGAGTTTCCTTCTCCTGGTTTCTCATGAGATATAGATCATTCTGTAAAGTCATATCAATTGGAATAGCTTGAATATACAATGAAATCACATCAATTGAAGAAGAATGGTGTAGCTGATTTTGCACCCACACAACAATTTTGAATTTAATGGTCAGAGCTTGAAAAGGAGTCCCAACTGGGTTGTCACTATCAGACATTATGTGTTCATAGTAATGCAGATAAAAGAGTGAGTTTCAGATATTTGTGCAGAGCTAAGGTTCTTAACTCTCGACATTAAGATCGGAGATTTGCAATACTCTAGGTTATGTTATCAGGGACCAATTACACTGCCATCCCACCCTAAAATTCAATTAGTCTGAACAACCAAAGTAAAAATCTTAATACTCCTTACTACAGGTAAACTAATCACTACTGAACTCCTCCAGTACAATCATTTCACAGCATATAATTCTCCACTAAAGTCCTCCTTGAAACTTTCTTCTAAATCAGAACCACGTGACTTTTTTCAAACAACACGTCGAGCAAAAATCAGTCGAACCAAACAATTCAATTGTCAAGACTCGATCCCTACGCTACCATGGGAGACATTGGATACACCTTAATTTATGAGCCGAACTCGGCCAACAAGACATCTGTCAATGAGTTCAAAACCCTCTTAGAAAAGGGAAAAGATGAGGTGAAGATTGAAACCATGAAGCGCATTTTGATCACCATCCTCAACGGCGATCCAATGCCTGATTTGTTGATGCACATCATCCGTTTCATCATGCCACTGAAGAACAAGGAGTTGAAGAAGTTGTTGTACTTCTACTGGGAGGTCTGCCCCAAGTTGGACGAGCACGGCAAGATGAGACACGAGATGATTTTGGTGTGTAACGCGATCCAGCGTGATTTGCAGCACCCCAATGAGTACATTCGTGGTAACACCTTGAGGTACTTGAACAAGTTGAAGGAGCCTGAGTTGTTGGAAACTTTGGTGCCTAACGTCCGCCAGTGTTTGCAGAACCGTCATGCGTACGTCAGAAAGAATGCTGTTTTCGCCTTGTACTCCATCTTCAAGGTCTCCGAGCACTTGTGTCCGGATGCCACCGACCTCATTGCCGAGTTTTTGGTCTCGGAAGCAGACTCTGTGTGCAAGCGTAATGCTTTTGTTTGTTTGGGCGACTTGAACAGAGACTTTGCTTTGAGGTACATTGCGGATCACGCGTACGTTTTCGACACCACGGACCCATTGTTGCAATTGGCATTCATTGAGTTCATCAAGAAGGACGCCATCTTGAACCCTTCGGTCAAGCAGCAGCACGTCGATGTTTTGCTTGACTTGGTCGAAAGCTCGTCCAACGTGGTTGTGTACGAAGCTGCAATCACCTTGTCGCTCTTGACCTCGAACCCACAGTCCATTTTGTTGGCTGGCAGCAAGTTTGTTGAGTTGGCCACCACTGAGACCGACAACAACGTCAAAATCATCACCTTGCAGCGTATCGACGACTTGCACAAGGCACACCCAGGTGTTTTGCAGGACTTGTCGTTGGAAATTTTGCGTGTTTTGTCGTCGCAGGACATTGAAGTTCGTAAAAAGGCGTTGGACGTTACCTTGCAGTTCATTTCCAGCAGAAACGTCGAGGACGTGGTCAAATTGTTGAAGATTGAACTTGAAAGAACATCGTCTTCCAACGAAGATAAGATTTCCGAGTACAGACAGTTGTTGATCAACGCCATCCACCAGTTGGCCATCAAGTTCGTCGAGGTTGCTGCCAACGTCATCGACTTGTTGTTAGACTCGATTGGAGACTTGAACAACTCGGCAGCTTACGAGGTGATCACTTTTGTCAAGGAAGTTGTCACTAAGTTCCCGGACTTGAGAGAATCGATAATAGAGAGATTGTTGGCTGCCTTGCCACTTGTTAAATCTGGAAAGGTTTTCCGTGGTGCCTTGTGGATCATCGGTGAGTACTCTTTGGACGAGAAGCTCATCAAGGATTCGTGGAAGGCCATTAGAAGCAGCATTGGTGAAGTTCCAATTTTATCGAGCGAGAAATCGTCTTTGGAGGGCACACAAGAAGGTGAAGAAACTGCTGAAAAGCCGTCTTCAACCACCAAAAAACACACGGTTATCTTGGCCGATGGCACCTATGCAACCGAAAACGCTTTAACAGCTGATGTTGCCAGCGATTCTGAAGAAAACTCGAAGCCACCAATCCGTAAACTCCTTTTGGCTGGTGATTTCTACTTGGGTGCAGTTTTGTCTTCCACCTTGGTTAAACTTGTGCTTGAGTTGCAACGTGTGAATGCACAACCCCAGTTTTTGAACGCGTTGAAAGCTGAAGCTTTGTTGATCATGGTGTCTATATTGAGATTGGGTGAATCCGATCTTGTGGCCAAGGCAATCGACGAAGACTCTGCTGACAGAATATTGTCCTACATCAACTTGTTGAACAACGAAAGTGAGATCACCTTGATTCAAGACAGTTTCTTGGATGCCACCAAAGAAGCCTTCAAGAAGCAAGTTAAACAAGCAGAAAAGGAAAAGTTGGCTTTGGAAGCTAAGGACTTCCACGAAAATGCCGAGCAGGTTGATGACAGCATTGTTTTCAGACAATTCGACAAAGATGCTACTTCCAGAAAGTCCGACTTGGACGACGTTACGTTGGCCTCTGGCGCCAACCTCGCAAAGGAAGACTTGTCGTCGAGATTAAACAAGATACTACCATTGACTGGTTTCTCGGACCCAATATACGCCGAAGCGTTTGTTAAGGTGCACCAATATGATGTCGTGTTAGACGTGTTGCTTGTCAACCAGACCACCCAAACCTTGCGTAACTTGTCTGTCGAGTTTGCCACGTTGGGTGACTTGAAGGTTGTGGACAAGCCTGCCACCGCCAACATCGGTCCACACGGTTTCTACAAGGTGCAAACCACCATCAAGGTGACCTCTGCCGACACTGGTGTTATTTTCGGTAACATTGTTTACGACGGTCAGCACTCTGACGACTCTACAATTGTTATCTTGAACGACGTCCATGTCGACATAATAGACTACATCAAGCCAGCCACCTGTTCCGAATCGCAGTTCCGTAAGATGTGGAACGAGTTCGAATGGGAAAACAAGATCACCATCAAGTCTGAGATAGCTTCTTTGAAAGAGTACTTGGACGAGTTGATGAAGGGTACCAACATGAACTGTTTGACTCCAGGTGCTGTCATTGGAGAGGAATGCCAGTTCTTGTCTGCTAACTTGTATTCTAGATCTTCGTTTGGTGAGGATGCTTTGGCCAACTTGTGTATTGAGAAGCAAACCAATGGACCTATTATTGGTCATGTCAGAATTAGATCTAAGGGGCAAGGATTGGCTTTGTCGTTGGGTGACAGAGTGGCTACTATTTCGCGTAAGAGCAAGCAAGCTGAAGTGGGGCGTGTTTAGTTTTTATAGTTAAGATTGATTGTTTGTAATTTTGTATCAATAACCAAGAGAGAAGTGAGGAGTGATTTCGGAGTGAAATGTGAAGAGGATGAGGAGTAAGTAGTGAAGAGTGTCGAGAAGCAAGTAGTGAAGAATTTGGACTGAATAGCTAATGGTCAAAATTGATGTCGACTCAGCTACACATTTTCAAACTATTTTATTAACCTATACCCTTGTCACATAAGAAAGAAGCCTCTTGTTACTCTTTGCCAAAAGTGCAGAATTGACTTCAGATCGTACAAACAAGTTGGAATCAGTATGGTTCCCAAACATCTTAAACAGATCAACTGAAGAGTCTTCTAAATACATGGAATCCAAGTACTCAGTACCTAAATGCACCATGAAATTGTACAAAGTGTTGAAACTTGCCCTCAACTCAATCAATCCCAACTTTGGGTGGTACAGAGACTGGTATTGCGTATCAACATACGACAAACCTGTGCCGAACAACAGCAAAACTGTGCGTGGGATTGGCTTTGTTTGCGCGACCAAGACCTTCAAACTGTAGTTGGCCGATTTCAAAGTATACGGTTCCAGTTTGTTGTAGTTATTCAATTTAACCTTGAGAATAAAGGAAATGTATGCCATTGCCTTTGATATGGCTTCCAACTCGCCAAATAAAGTAATAAACCGTTCTACTGTCCCTGGGATATAAGGCGACACAGTCATATCCTTTATTGAGAAGTGAGCTTTTAGGTCTTGAACAGTAGAATCCAAGTTTTCTTCGAAGTATGCTGCTTCTGATATGGAAACTATGATTTTGAGTGAAAATGGTTTGTGTTGGTCTGCAAAATCCAGGCCCTTGCTGAGTTTGTTTAGGTAATTAATGACTTTTGAATCGTCTAGTGTGGCTTCATCTTGGATGGGAGCCTGTTGGCCTGTTAATTGGAGTGACTCCACGGATTCGCTGTTTGTGGAGGCGTTTCTGCGTCTCTTTCTGAAGTTTGATTTGTGCATTTTTTCCAGGTGCTTCTTGTTCTTGATGGGTGAATTCAGGCTTCAAATCTATTAGCAAAGTCCAGGCGCAGCGAATTTGACAAAACTATCTGGATCGTTCTTTGTTTTCGAAATAATCAAGTGATTTCTCAGTAACGATTTTCTTAAATATGTTTCAATTAAAGTACAACGATTTCACCTCTACTAATCCACACACTCTAGACAACCAAAAATACTTTCCAATACAAAAATATCACCACCCTTAAGCACTTCGGAAGCAAGCTGTTATCCCTAAATACACAACCGTTAAACTCGCACCCATATTTGGTCGTGCAAATCCCAACTTTCCAGATGGCATCGCACTCAAATTTTTCAAAAAGACAGACTTAACAACCATAATCCATAATGGCCAAGAAGGAAAAGGTATCTAAGTCTGAGGAGGCCGGCGACGACAACTACGAGAAGAGGTTGTCTGCTGTCTTGCCCTTCGCCAAACCGTTGGCTCCAAAGAAATTGAACAAGAAGGTGTTGAAGATTGTCAAGAAGGCATCCAAGGCAAAGCACGTCAAGAGAGGTGTCAAGGAGGTCGTCAAGGCTTTGAGAAAGGGTGAAAAGGGATTGGTTATCGTTGCTGGTGACATCTCGCCTGCCGATGTTATCTCGCACATTCCTGTCTTGTGTGAGGACTCCACTGTGCCATACCTCTTCATTCCATCGAAAGAGGACTTGGGTACTGCTGGTGCCACCAAGAGACCAACCTCCTGTGTCATGATTGTCCCAGGTGGTGGTAAGTCTAAGAAGAATGCCGACAAGACTGATGAGTACAGAGAATCGTATGATGAGATTGTTAAGGAGATCCCAGCTTTGTAAGCATTTTTAGTATCAGTTTCTTGTCATTGTATAATAATTAAGCCAAAAAGTGTGAGTGTGTAGTGTGGAGTTGTAAATTGAGGTGATTTACCGGAGGATAAGACGCTAGGAAGTATTGTGAGTTAAAACTATTATGAAGGTCTTAAGACTTTAAAGGTCGTTTCGAAGATTTTACTATTGATGATGACATGTTTAATCGCTCAAAGGGGAAGGAAGTTTGATTGAAAACAGAGAAGTAAACTCATAATGATAAGTGAAGGCATAAATTCAGGTTAGCAATTGATGAGAATATGTAGCTTGATAAAAATGTGGTGCTTTACACTTGATAAAAAAGTGGTGCTTTATACTTGATAAAAAGTTGTGCTTTATACATGACAAAAGTTGTGCTTTATACATGATGAAAGTGGTACTTTATATGTAATGGTAGTGAAAGACAAACTGCAGCTCAGTTGAAAAGTAAACTCTATCCATGGTGAATGAACGGCGCACACGCAAATAAATACAAACCATAAAAACTAATTCACGCGTTTTTATACACTCAACATGAGCGATTCATTGACAGCCCAAGACTACATAAATGACCAGATTAACCTAGAACACGAGGCACGCATGGTCATGCCATTCGACCCAAACGAGTGTACGTACTCAAAAGGCGAATTGAGACAGCAGGTGTTTGCATGTCTCAGCTGTTCTACACCAGACAGCCAGGTAGGTGTCTGTTACTCGTGTCTGATCCAGTGCCACTCAACCCACAATTTGGTCGAGTTGTTCAGTAAACGCAACTTTGTCTGTGATTGTGGGACCACGAGGACGAAGAATGCATGTACTCTAAGAGCAGAGGGAGACCCTTTGCAGAGACGTCCTTCCTTTAGTCTGTTAGATAAGGCTTCAGGAGAAGATATCCCTTCCCTGTCAAATTCCTACAATCACAACTTCACGGGGCATTTTTGCTCGTGTGCGCAGTTGTACAACCCATTGGAGGAAACCGGGAACATGATACAATGCTATTTTGGGGCTACTTGTGGAGAAGACTGGTACCATGAGGACTGTATTTTGGGATACACTCATGGGTTGTTCAGAAAGAAAAAGGTGGAGGGAAAAGGGAACATCCTTGAGAAATTGGCAGCTCCTGGCGAGGATGCCGAGTCTGACAATCCGGCAGCTGAGGATGAAGAAGACAGTGATGACGACGACAAGGTGGCCCACTTTCCAAAATTGGATGATTTCGACCTGTTTATATGTTGGAAGTGTGCTGAGGAGTATAAGAACGTATTTGAGGACTTGGTAGATGATGATGATATAGTGTTTGCCAAGTTGCCCCACTTTTCGGGTATCAAGTCGCCCGAAGAATGGGAGGAAAAGCACAATGATTTTAAAGGGAAGCAAACAGATGGACAGGCGTTAAAAAAGAGACGTGTTGAGATTCCATACTCGATATTTCTCAAGCATAAGTTCAAAGACAAGTTGCTTAAACTTTCGAAGGAGGAAACTAAGCTTGGTGAATTTTTACGAAACAACGAGTTCTTGTATGGAGAGGACGTAGTGTACGAACCTCCAGAGGATGACGATGGAGCTTCGAGTACCAGTTCGATCCTAGATCTTGGTGCAGGGGCACTTCTGTCACTTCCACGTGAGCAAGTCATAGAGGGTTTACATGCCTACGACAAGATACGATCTAAATTACGTGACTTCTTCAAGCCGTTTGCAGAGAAAGGGACAATTGTTACTGAGGACAAGGTGCGGGAGTTTTTTGACAATATGAAGGAGAGTGAGAAGTAGAAGTACAGTGAATTACTTCTAGTTGGATGAAAGGAAGATTGTGAATAAATATGCTTTCCAAGTCAAAGTGAAATATGTAACATTATGGGTGCAAACTTTATTTGTGAGCACTATTTACAAAATTAAGTATACATTCCAAGGCTTTTGGATGCCTTGCAAGTCTCAACTGACACTATCTATTCAATGCACTTTATAATTTTGTAGTTAAACTGCACACTCAAAACAATCATTATCACGTACACTTCATAGATTTTCTTGATTTCTAAGGTGAGAATTTTTGAGACTGAAAGGTCACTCCCTTAGACCAAAGCTGACAATAGTCCCATCTAATTACATCAGGATCCCTACTATGTAGAATATGGAAATTTTATTGATTACTCTTTTTATACTATCATATCAATAAGTTAAATTTATATACAATCTATTAACGATCTCTACGTTAACTCTTGATTAATTTTTTGTCGGACTCCTTCTCCTTGTCCTTTTCTGCCTTCTTTTTGTTCTTCTTCTCCTTCAGGTCCAACTTGGCAAACTCCTCTTTCCAAACAACGTTACCCTTGTCTTTGGTGATTTGTGGGAAAATAGCATCAAACACATCTTGGTACCACTGGACACGAATAAAAGTGATTCCTTCCTTGACTTCTTCGGGAATCTCCTCAAGCTCATTTTCAATGTCCTTAGGGAAGATAATCGTGTCACATCCATATCTTTTAGCACCCAAAATCTTTTCTCTGAGACCGCCAACAGGCAACACTCTACCAGTGACAGTGATCTCACCAGTCATTGCAATATTTGGAGGAATCAGCTCATTCAACGCCAATGAAAGTAAGGACGATGTGAAAGAAACACCAGCTGATGGGCCATCCTTTGGAATAGAGCCATCAGGACAATGCACATGGATCTCGGCAGCTTCAAAGAATCTATTCTCTGGGAACTTCTTAACCATGTACAGTTTGACAAACGAGTAGGAAATGGATGCAGACTCCTTCATCACATCCTTCAAGCTACCTGTCACGTTGACACGAGCCTGTCCTGTGCCAGAGGCAATTGAGTTAGTAAGAATCGATTCAATGTAAAGCGCATCGCCATTACCAGAACTACTGTACGACAATCCGGTAGCAACTCCCGGGGGTAAAATGTCGTACAAACGGTCCCTAGTGTAGATTTCAGGACCAACAAAATCCTTCAAGTTTTCAGAATCAATGTCAATCTTGACATCGTCGGCCACATCCATCTTGGCTGGCTTGTAGCCGTCCTTTATAAGCTCAACACCCAAGGTCTTCTCATCGTATTCATCCTCCTCGATGTCTTCTTCTTCAACAATTTCGTCTAACTTCTCAGTGACTTCAGACTTAACAGTAGAGGTTTCGTCTTCCTTCGATTCGATAATCTCAGCTTCTTTAGCAGCAACAAGTTCTTCTCCCTTCACCTTTTTCTTGTCGACTTCTTCTTCTTCTGCTGGGGTTCTCTTTTCCATTTCCTCTACAATTTTAAGTGACGCCTTGCTGAAGATTCTGGTAACCAAAGTCTTCAAATTTCTTAAACCACTTTCACGACAGTATTTCTCAACCAACTTGGAGATGGCTTCTCTAGCAATATTGATTCTACCACTGTCTAAGCCAACCTTTTCAGAGGCTGCTGGAATCAAATGCTTTTCAATAATTTCAATCTTCTCATTATTGGTGTATCCTGGAACATGGATGATTTCCATTCTGTCTCTCAAAGGAGGTGGAATGTTCCCCAAATAGTTTGCAGTACACACAAACAAAACCTTGGATAAGTCAACCTTGACATCCATATAGTTGTCAAGGAATCCGTGGTTCTGCTCTGGGTCTAATATTTCCAAAAATGCCAGTGCAGCACCACCTGAAGAACTCATGTCCAATTTATCAATCTCATCGATCAACATCAACGGGTTGGAAGTTCTTGCTTGCTTCAAAGAAAAGATGATACGACCTGGAATAGACCCAACGTATGTTCTTCTGTGTCCCTTAACTTCGTGAACGTCTCTAATACCACCCATTGAAATACGAACGTATCTACGGCCCAATGCCTCAGCGATCGACTTCGCAATCGAAGTTTTACCAGTACCTGGAGGACCCGCAAGACACAATATCTTACCGTCAACCTTACCTGACACCTTTCCAATAGAAATGAACTCAAGGATACGTTCTTTTACATCCTTCAAACCATGGTGGTCACGGTCCAAGATCCTTCTTGCCTCGCTCAAGTTGAATTTGTCCTTTGAGAAAATACCCCATGGAATCAGAGTCAACCAGTCTAAATATTTTTCAACAACCACAAGTTCAGTTGGATGATCGTTCCCGTTTGACAACTTTTCAAACTCGGATTTGTAAGCCTCTCTGGCTTCCCTTGGCATTTTCAATTTAGCCAATCTCTTTTCAAATTTGTGAGGCTTCTTCTTGTCGTCCACAAGTCCAGCCACCTTTGACAATTCCTGAATGTGGTCTTTTACCAAATTCTTCAACATTTGGTTCTTCAATCTCTTTGACGTGTTAGACAGAACCTCATTCTTCAATCTCAAAAGCTCAACTTCTGTGTTCAACAATTCATGAACCTTCTCCAATCTCTCTGCGACACTCAAGTTAGACAAGAGTTCCTGCAGTACAGATGGGTGCATAGGAACAGTGGAAGCCAAAGCATCAGCAAACTTAGATGGGTCGTGGATAAGCTGAGTGCACTTCGCGATGCTTTCCTTACTCTTTGGATTTATTTGCACAGCTTGTGATAACAAGTCCGACAACTTGTCAATAGCTGCCCTAATCTTAGGATCATCCTTGCTGTACAGATCATCCTTGATGATTCTCGAAATCACAGTGGAAACGTTGTAGTTGTCCAAGAACGAAGGTTGCGATTTGGAGTCTTTGGAAGCTTCTTCTGGGGTTGGAGTCGCCACTTGAACCTTCTTATCTCCTGGGGTAATCAACTCTTCAATCTTACACCTGCCGTGGGCATACCCAAAGATGAACAAACCATGCTCAATCTTGCTGAAGTGGAACAACTGACAGTACACACCGACATCGTGCACAAAATCTTTATCTTTGATAACGTCTGTGTCCTCAGAACCACGGTCTTTGACGTGGAATAACCCAAAGTAAGACTCTCTATTATTTAATGCGTCGTAGCATGCCTTGATCACCTCTGGGTCGGTTACGTTGATCAGAAAGTGGGATCCCGGCATCGGCATTCTATCGGTCATTGGGATAGCCAAAAGCTTGGGGTACAAGCCGTTGGTGGGCTTCAATGGCGCAACAATCGGCTTTTGGCTGTAATACTCACTATCGTTATTATTATTGTTGTCGTTGGGTGGGGCACCGGCACCGGCACCTCCTGCGGCTGCCCCTTCAGCGCCTCCACCAACACCAGAAGTCGAAGTTTGAACTTCGTCAACATCCTTTTTCTCTATATCTTCTGTTATTTCCTTCTTTTCCTTGTCGGCGTCCTTGTCTTTCTCGTCAGGCTTCTCAGGGTTGGAGCCTGGTTTTGGAGAATCAGAATCAGGAGGGGTCTCGGTGTTGTCTACCTCCTTAGAGTCAGAATCTTTAGTGCTGTACTGCTCTGTCAAATACTGGATACGCTTCAAATCAAAGTTTTCTGTGCTGGGAATGTGTGGCATGCCAAAGTCCAGAAGTATGGGGTTTCTGACTGAACCACTGGACGCGGCTGCTTTCACTCCGGAAGAAGCTAATCTGACAGACTGTAAGCGCAACGATGCTCCAGAAATGTTCCGGAAAGCATATCTGCCTGGTCTCATCTTTGGTGGTTGATTTGTAGGTGTTTTCAGAAAAAAACTACCTTGATTCTTACTAATTGTGCTCGAGATCAGTGGCAACAGAAAATTTGGTGAGTAAATGCGTGATATGTGTCACGAGACTTTTGGTTTAGTTTGGTGGAGGTTGGTAGGAAGAGTGATATGGAATGTTTACTTAAGAATGACAAGCATCTTCGGTGTGAGAGGTGATGACTGTATGTATTAGATTTCGATGAATTCTAAATGGGTATTTACAAGTTTCACATTATAGCTGATTGAGTTTAGAAGTGGCATTTATTCTGGTAGATTTATGGAGTGGGGTGTTGGGTACTACGGTTATTGGGTAATTGGGATTAGTTGTAAAATATAGTTATTGGAGCCAGAAACTCGTAAACCATGAAAGCTGGAAAACCCAGCATATTGCTAAAGATTGTATTAGTTGATTCCCACGTTACTCCTTTTTCCTCAAAGTTGCAAGAAACCTTCTTGTCAACTTCACTGTGACCTCCACAAACAGTAATATTTCACTTTCGAATTCAAGTGTCACCATTTAAGTAAACAATCTTAGTGTACCATATTGTAATTTTCGTTTTGGTTGCGAAAGCTGAAATCTCAGGTTGTTATTTCAGAAAAGGAAAGATGATTGTTGAAATATGATCCTAGTCTATTGGATGGCATTTCCACACTGCAGAAGTATGCTAATAATTCAAGTGAGTGTACTTTGCTGTGCAAGCATTATTAAATCATCCAAAAAATATTCACTATCATCATAAACAATACCTAAAAGCTATCCAACAGGTATTTGAAACACGTACACCAGTTCCCTCAATCTATCGTAAAAATATTCTTCTTCTTCTTAAGTGGCTCACCTAACAGAAACGCCGGTGCAATCTGTATCGTATCAGTAGCCAGCCACTTTCTCGGTTTTGGCGGAGAATCCTCATCATGCATAAAGTTATCATCGTGGTAATAGTTTAATGAGTTCAAATGCTCATCTTCAAGTCCCAAGCTAGTCGATCGTTTGTCGGTGCGAGTTGCATTTTTCACAGGATTGAGGAGCTGCAAGGAGATTTTAGTCTTCTTCTTCACCACTTGCTTTTCTGCAAAGGCACTTTCAAGTTTCGTTCCAAATGCAGACTTTTTGGCCGTAGGTTTCAAATACTCATACTTGTTCTTTCTACTAGGTGTGAACTCTGGCGACGGAGATCTGGAGTTTGGCGAGCGCTCAAAGGATTTGAGACTACGGCGGGGGGTGTCTTCGTTACTACTAGAAACGACTGGTTTGGCCACAGTCGTTGCTGGCTTTGCAGGCACCGTAGGACGCGCAAACAAATTCGTCTTTCTATTCTTCAACGGAGTCAAGATATCACCTGTACTTACTGGGTTTGAAGGTGGAGACGACATTAAAGTTCCAATGCCCCCCGCAGTAATCTTCTGGCTCAAGTCAATGGTAGACTTTTTAATCTGTTGAAGTAATTTCGCGTTTTCCTCCTTCATAGCCTCATGTCTCGCTTCGTGTAGCTTGAACTTGGTGGAATGTTCTTGTTTAAGCCTGTTGGTCATCAATTCGTAATCATTGATCTTCCTTTTCAATTCTGCAATCTCAATAGGATCCAGTCTCTTGGTGGTTTTCTTTGCAAGTTTGGTGTTAGCGATGATCTTGTATACTACCAGGGCTATTAGCTGTTTTCTGGTTTCGTCTTCATGTAAAAGTTGCGCGATTTCCTCTCGAAGTTTACAGTGTTGGAGAAGGGACATGTTTTTGTTTTTTCTACTTTTCTTGCAGTAAATCAAACTACAACTTTTATTGAGGTTTTGTTTAACATTTTTGCAAACCTTAGGGATGAGAGGATCAAGAAAGTATTTGTACCATGCCGTAGATGGTAGATACACCAAGTTCAAAGCCTTAAACAGGGAAAGGTTACTTGAATCAAAGGTTCATAAGATATCTATCAAGAAAGGTAAAGTTTTGGTAACAATTGACAAGAATGCATCCGACTATAAAGAAATGTTTATGAAGAAAGGGGTGGTAATACCGCCAGATGAAATCTTGGATTCTTGGAATCCGGGGAATTTGAAAATCCCCGTCAAAACCAGAGAGGACTTCAAAAATGAACTGGTCCAACTACCTGACTCAGAACTATTGGAAGTGTTACACTTCTTTGCTAGTAGGAAAATGTGCAAGGAGCCAGCCAGGAAACTATTGAGGAAGTTTGACGAGAGTTCGTTACTTGCATTAGGGATGTTGGTTGAACAGTGGGCCGATGAGATGATAGATGAGGCTACGGCATCAATGTTCAGTGTAAAGAAGGATCAAAATGAGGTAAACAGTTCATTAAACTTTGACAGTGAGGAGGAGATGACAGAGGAGGTTAAGGAGGAGCCACAAATCAAACTTGAGCATAGTGAGAGTAGTGATGAGGGGGATGTACTGCTGTACGAAAGTACTTCCATTGAGTCTGATTAATGAAAAGTTACTTTCACATATGCAAAGCACTTCGAAGCTCTGCTCTTTCGAATATAACAATGGGGTCCTTGAGTTTGTTCTTTCAAAGATAAAAACGGGGTTATTGAGGTTGTTCTTTCGAATATTAAAACGGAGTATTTGAGATTGTTCTTCTAAATTCGAAAACTGGAACTGAATGCGAATACCATTACTACGTTTTGAAAATTGTTCTTTCGAGCATAACTGGTACGATGTGAACGTAATACTTTCAAACACAACACCAAGTACTTGGAGGTAGCCTCCGAATATAAATTCAAGTACTATTTGAAAAGTTTTCATGCAACCACTGTTTGAAAGTTATTCTTTCAAATACTAAAAAAGTACTCTTGGGTGCTCATCTAAGACAAGACATATACTCTTGAGCACTCTCCTAATACAATATACTACTATTGAGTACTCTTCAAATAGAAACTAAATAATTTAATGAATAATGATACTCTATACTACACAATTTAGGCACTCTTTTCTTCAGCCTTTTCATCCGCTTCAACCAGAGCCTTAGCTTCAACATCTTCAGCACTCTCCGATTTTATTTCAGTGTCAGTGCTTGATTCAGGTTCAGCAGACTGACGAGCAGCTTTATTCGCTTCAAGATTCTGCTGGTAGACAGCTTCTTTACCCTGGTCCTTAGAAGAAGTCTCGATGCCAAACACTCTGTAAAGCAACTCATGGGTGTCCTGCTTGTTCACCATCAAGTTAACATTACTCTTACCCTTCCAGAGAGGCAAGAACAAGTCCTCCAATCCGCCCTCTCTCTTGACAGTCAAGAAGACACATCCCTCAGTCAACTCTTCCATTCTGTTGGAGAACTCAAGGTCCACTCCAGAAGCCTTGAGGTCCGCAAGCTTGGGGAAGGCTTCTTGGAATAACACTTCCAACAACTTGAGGTTACAAGACACTCTTCTCTTGTCTCCAAGGAAGTTCTTGATGGTGTGCAAAGACTCGTTTTGGACTCTCCATGGGCAGTTACCACTGTCGTTTCTTTGGGAAACGAACAACTTTATACCAGCATGGATAATCTTCAACTTCTGTTCAGTCATGTCGAGGATCTCCTTGATGATTGGAGAAACATAATAGATTGTTCTCAAAGGTTCACCGGTAGCGTTTCTCACCAAGGCAGTCTCGCGTGGGAAAGTCTCAGAGATATCGTAGAATGGCCAGCACTTGGCCAACTGCTCATTGTTTGACTCCAAGAAGATAAAAGGTTCTTCATTTGCGTTTCTTGGCAATTTGTCCTTCTTCATTGGCACCAAGGTGGTGGTTTCTTCCGTTTTTTGCTTCTTGGACACAGTTTCGTCGTCGTTTTCACTCACTCTCTTGCGGGTTTCAGCCTCTTTGTCAACTTTCTCGAACACAGTGATGAAGAACCCACCAGTGTTCTGCAAGTGAGGATAGACTCTGATACAGTTGTTCAAGTTGAATTCCTTAGCTTCTTCTTCGGTTGGTGGGAAGACGGTGGCTGCAACGTCCTCGGCACCAGGTTCTCTGATTTCCATGTCCTTACCAAAGACCTTCCAGTCACTGATACCCTCACGTCTGACCAATCCTGGCAATTCGTTGTCGCAGTTGACCAATCTGATCTGGTCCCCCCACTTTCTCAACGCAGCTGCTACAACGGCCTCGTTTTCAACAGGAGACAAGGAACAAGTGGAGTACACTAATCTGCCACCCTTCTTCAACAACTGCAACCCTCTGTTCAAGATATTCACCTGCAATGGGTGCAATCCAAGGGCGTTGCCCACAGTGAAGTCTTTCCATACATTGACATTCTTTCTCATGGTACCGTCACCAGAACATGGAACATCACACAAGATTCTGTCAAACTTCAAGTACTCAGTTTTTTCGTTCAACTTGATTCTAGGGAACATCTGGGCGTCGTGGTTGACAACCATAAAGTTGGCGGAGTTCAATCTCTTGACCTGGTGCACCAACATGTGCGATCTCTTGTAGTCCGAGTCGTTGGCGATAACAAAACCGGTGGGGGCCACGGTTTCGTCGTCTACATGCAAGGCCTCGACCAACTGCGCAGTTTTCGATCCGGGAGCAGCACACATATCCAACACATAGTGGTGGGGCTTGACATCCATCAATAATGGAGGGATCATGGAAACTGCCTCCTGTCTTGAGATGTTGCCCACTTCGGTCTCAATAACGAGGAATCTCTGCGTCTTTGCAAACTCCTTTTGTTTTCTGATGACTCCCTTGGAAACGTCAATCTGCCAGCCCAATTGGTCGGGATAGTACGCCAAGTTTCTTGGTGCCAACTTGACCCCGTCAAACTCAACGTCTTTCAACTGGGTGACGTGGTTCTTGATGAAGTTTTCGTTGATCTCGCTCGCGTGCTTTCTCGATCCCGTGATTCTGAACGTCAATGGCAAGTTTTCCTGGCAGTGTTTTTTGAATGTGTCCCACTCCGATTCTGGGATAATGTTCATGGCCTTGTAGTAAGCCTCCCATTTCTCCGACTCTCTCACAGCGTCAGACCACGATGCAGCTCTATCAACTTCCCCGCCTCTTTTACCGAAGTTCTTCTTCTCGCCCTTGCCTTTTCTAAAATTTCTCTTTCCCATGTTACGGTTTACAAAGCCCAAGACCAGTTTGAACATCAGAGAATCTTGAAAATTTGTGAGCGATGAGATAGCGGTACGAGTCACATGACGTGTCATGTGATTGTTCTTAGTTCGGCGCCTAGATCAGTCACGTGTAAATTTATTGTGATGGCTTTCTTTTACATTTAGCACTGAAAGCGTCAAGAAGGATAAAAAGGATTAAAACCAGGTCTTGCCAGGAATCTGATGTCGTCGTCGCAAACCAAGCTAGGTTTTGGTGGAGCGGTATGTTTGATGAAAGGTTTCACATTGAAGAGAGTTCTAACACGTCCACAGTTTGGAGCATTTTTAGGTGTCTCAGCCTACCGAAGGTTAGAGAATAGTCCTAGGATTCATGGGATATTACAAAATTACTACAATAACTTGGCAACTTTAGCGTCAAGTAACCCGCTGCAGATAAAAATTGAGAACGTGTTCTTGATAGTGGTGTTTTTAATTTGGAACTTCTGCAAGTGGGCCATCTTTGGAAAACTCACTGACGGTGAAATCAAAAGTTTAAGAGTCAAAGTTGGTTATACTATATGGGAATTTTGCTTTGGGTTTCTTGTGTTCTACTACAAGTGCTTTGAGTTTGATGTGACTATTATAAAACATGAACTTTTCAAGTTTGCAGGTCTTTTCTTGTGTGTTCTTCTTTTAAAGAGTTTTCATTATTTGTCTGAAGAGAGAGTGCTGACACTTTTTGACATGGACAATAACAGGACCAAGTCAGGTGATAGTATTGTTGGAGTCAGGTACGTGGCAATACGATTTTCCTTAGGGTTGGCTCTTTTGAACTTTATTGATGGGTTGCTTGTGTACCGATTCTTTTACGACATCAAACTACACTACTCAAAGACGAAGCAGATTTCGTTTGAAGATAACATCTTGCTTTCGATTTTTGGGTTTGAGATCCTACAGATGTTGCCCTTGATCATCTCCACCTCGTTGAAGTTCACCTTAAACTACTATGAACATCAAAAATCACTTGCAACCGACTCACTGTGGTTGGAAACCAAGTTCAAAGTCAGCAACGGAATTGACTTTGTTGTGAGCCTAGTGCGGTTCATGATGGTGTGTGCATTTTCCATCATCTTCCTTTATTTCTACACGTTCCCACTCCACATTATGCCATCTTCGTATGCCACCTTCCGGTTGTTAGTGGTGATCACTAGGAACTTGATCGACTACAAGAAAAAGAAACTTGTTCTCCTGAAGTTGCCTGGTGTCAGTCAAATACCTAGTGAAAACTGCACCATCTGCTATGACCTGATGGGTGACATCAAGGAGATACGGCAGTTCAAGGTTTGCAAACATGCTTTCCACTACAGTTGTTTGAGTGGCTGGTTCGAGTATTCGAGATCGTGTCCAATTTGCAGGAACAAATTATAGTACATCTCTTGAAGATTAATATGCATATAATTAAGGTGAACCTTATTTTTCAGAAAGATAATTTGTCTTCTGATATTCTCACACAGAATAGTCTTAATGTACAGAGTATAATTCTAGTTTTCATAACAAAGAACTACCAAACTTAGTTTTAATTCATAGTCTCATTAACCAACGTTAGTTCTAATTAATCATAGTCTTACTGACCAAAATTAGTCTTAAACAACTGGTGGGTCGAACCAATATAAAACATCCATAATAACCAATCAAAGTCATAATTTACATCCTATTACCTTACCAAACTTGTATTAAAACACTAGAGAATTGAAAGCCAGAATAAAATTAGAAGTAGTTATTGTTTTCGCCATTTGAAATTCCAACTGTTAAGTCTATATCAGCAGCCCCCTCGCGACTGATACCATCGTCATCAATAAATTCATCGTATCTATAATCTTCTGCTTTTATTTTCATCTCTTCTTTAATTTTGGTGTATCCATTGTAGAAGGAACCAGGCGAGCTTGTGCTCGACTGGTTTGTCCCAACCACGTTAGAACTTGCTGCACTGGCATTTCCGCTCTCCTCATCCATATCGATATTTCCATTGTTTCTTCCGTTTCCGTGTGTTTCGTTGTTTTTTTCAGACCCCTCGAGCTTGAAGTCTCCATCCATGTTCAGCAGAGGTTGAGACGGCGAGTGTGACTCATGCGTAAACCCGTTGCTGTGGTCGTGGTCGTGGTCGTGGTTGTTGTTGCTGTCGATCTCTTGGTCGTCACCACGCGACACAGACGACTCCGAAGACGACGAAGATCCTCCATCGTTCACGCTTTCGGAGAGCTCTGTTCCAGGCACAGCCGCATCAGTGAGCTCCGATGGCAATGCACTATCCACGGGAATTTCTGCCTCGGAGGGTTCGAGTTCAGCAGCCGATGCGGCGGCCGCGGCAGCTGCAGTCAACTTAGCCTGTCTCTTGGATATCCTCGTCTCTCCCCTCTCCTGTCTCAAGGCTTGTTGTTCTCTGTACTTGGCCAAGTAGATCTTCAAAACCTCGGCGTAGTTCTCAAACCCTAAGTCATGCATCGAGTACAAGATGTCCTCTCCGTTGATGGTCTTGCGCTTCTCTCGAAGACATTTGTCACTGGCTTCGGAAGTAATAAATGAGATGAACTCAGAGACACACTCCTGCATGCACTCTTTGGCGTCTTTCGAGACCTTTGCTGTGTTTGGAAGCGTATTTTTCATCAAACGAGCGACGTTCGCAATGGGCAACCACCGGTCCTGCTCCCTCAACTCGACATCGTGGGGGTTTATGTTAGGATCCATTCTAGATGCAAAAAAAAAGTGGTGCCTACTTTTCAAAGGTGAAAGGGCAATGTTCGCACCTGCGTGTTTTTGCGCTAGAATCAATGAACGTTTGGTGGAGTATGTATCAGCGTTCGGCTTGCTAGTGTTTGCTCGCCTGAAACTGATGTATGCTACCGATGACTAAAGACTCTTTGATCAGTGGCTACAAAATCCTCGTGTTGATTGAAAATTTTTGACCTCGAAATATTATCTTTGTGGTTCGTGGGGAAGGTCGTGTAAAGTTGAGAATTGTATTTTGCAGATTAGTTTTAGTGCTGTGAATTACAGTTTGGATACGCCAGCTTCGCAGTTTAACAAACTAAGATTACAGTTTAGTCAAACACATCAAAATAGAACATTTCATACAACTTATGGATACGTGTAATGTCCGAAAACAAAGATGAACAATCCTCTAAGTTGTTGAAGAAGTCGACTAGTGGAGCTTCTGTACTTATCTTGGTACAATTTGTAACCAAGTTGCTAACTTTCTTGTTAAACCAGTTGTTGATTAGGTATATTTCACCAAAGATCTTTGGTCTCTCTACGTACTTGGAGTTCTTGGTTTCAACAGTGCTATTTTTCAGCCGTGAAGGTGAGAGATTGTCGATTCAGAGAACAGATGCAAGCTCCAAGTCTGAGGAGGAGGTTGCTGAGAGGTTTGTTGAAGGTACAGAACGTGGTGTTTTGCAGAGCATCGTAAACTTTGGGTTCCTCCCATTAATTATCGGTACTCCGTTGTCTTTGGGTATATTTGCATGGCAATTCCAATCTGACTTGTTCCAAAAGTCGCTAATCCCATTGCCATACTATAAGTTTACTACCGCGTTAATATGGGTACTGATTTTGCTTGAACTCATCATTGAACCTATATATGCAATCAACCAATTCGAATTGAACTTCAAGAGAAGATCCCAATTTGAAGGCATGGCTGTGTTTTCTCGGTGTATCTCAACCTTTGGTAGTATTGTTCTTTTCAGCAAGATTGGCTCGAGTAAAGATTTTGACGGTTTGGCGGTTTTGGCGTTCGCTATTGGTCAATTTACATACTCATTCATACTTTTCGTCAGCTATTACTTGTGCTTTGTTGAAGACAACTCGAAAAAGAGCAACAATGAACAATTGAGTTTGTCAATTCAGAAAATCCACTCAACGTCTGGATCATACTTCTACTTTAACTCCAAAGTCGTTACTCTTTGGAAGAGCTTGTTTGTGCAGATGATATTTAAGCAGTTTCTCACCGAAGGAGACAAGATCTTAATCAATTATTTGTGCTCGGTGGAAGAACAAGGTGTCTACTCGGTGATCACCAACTACGGATCTATCGTGGCAAGATTACTATTCCAGCCAATTGAAGAATCAATGAGATTATTGTTCACTAGACTTCTTTCGTCAGGCGAAAACACCAAAAGTGCGGTTGATTCCCACAGGCTCTTGAAAAACTTGAGTATCTTTTATTTTAACTTGTCCATTTTGATAATACTTGGAGGATTTACAAACGCTTCCTTTCTTTTGAGAGTATTGTTAGGAAGTAAGACGACGGCCTGGGCACAAACAAACGTTTTCGAAGTATTCCCTCAGTACGTCTTGTACATTCCTTTGCTTGCATTCAATGGGATCCTTGAAGCTTTTTTCAGTAGCATTGCGTCTGGCAAGGACATCCAGAGATTCTCGTATTTTATGACTGCACTGAGCGTGGTTTTCTTGACCTCACTGTATATTTCCATTGGAAAAATGGGATGGGGGTTGAGTGGACTTATCTTATCCAACTGTATTAATATGGCCTTGAGAATAGCATACTGTTCTGTTGAGATCAAAGAATTTTACTCAAAGTTTAACATCAAAATCAGCATGGGAAGTACTTTGGGCCATGTTAAGTACTCGTTAGCCGTGGCTTTTATTTTGGAATTGGTTCAGTATAAGCTCATTTTTAAGAGCCAGGCAATGTTCGCCAGTACGTTTGGACAATTGGCAAAGAGTATTGGGGTGTGTTTGGTGTGTCTTGTTTCATTAACATTTATCGAAAGGAAGACCTTGATGAGTCAGTTAGGGCTGATAACGAAGAGATTTAAGTCGGAGTAAAATTAATAGAGTTTATTGCTGTAATGGACAGAAAAATTTAGAGCAAACTGAAGGGAATAGATAATCTCACACCAGCTTGAAATTTCAAACTCCAGAAGACTTTTTAAGTTCAAAAACAGCAAAAAGATTGAGTCGTCACGCTAGAAACTTCAACACATATCTTAGTTTCGTGTCATCCTTATCGCCTCCTCACGGGTAGCAGTCTGTGCTGAATTGCTTCCCTCCAGTGTATTGCTACTCATTGCCTGGTTAAGATGGATTGATTTCTCGAATCTTCTGTAACCGTACCGTGAGAATCGAACCGGGCTCGAGACATGAAGTCGAGATTAAAGTTCACGATCAGCGCGCTTCTGCCAAAGGCCATCACAGCCGAAAAATGATTTTTTTTCTCCGCTTTAGTTGAACATTGACATGTGTGCAGGAATCAAGTTTGAGATGCTCCATAAGTTTAGTTCTTGAATACGAAGCTGCTTCTACGAGATGGTTATTGTGGAGCTACTGAAGTCAGTTGATACACTTGCTCGTGCTATCCATGAGAAGAACAAAGAGTTGGATGAGTTAAAGAGCCAATACGAATCAAAACTAACCTTGATTAACAAGTACATTGACCTGCTTGACTTTCAAAAAGAAGGCAGAATCGAAGAACAGGAATTTGAAGATATGGCATTTAAGCTGTCAAAGTGTCCTAACTGTTCTCATGAGTTAAAGTATGATGAATACCTTGTGATACCAAAACACAAGATACGACTTGCACAAGAAGATGATGATGCCTTAAGTGCTGAGGAGGAAGGAGAGTCCACAACACATGAAATAAATGACTTGCGCATTTCCGAATCGAAACTCGACAAATCTAAGATACGACCGCTGGCAGATCCAAAGAGTTCAAACGCTTCACGATCCAAGAAACTACAAGTATCGAAACGGATCTGCTCGTACTGCAAAAAGCCCGGCCACTCAAGAGCAAAGTGTCTAGTAAGACTTTCGACTCCAGTTTCAGCCAATGAATAGTTCGATATTCAATTCTTCATGTTAATAGGCAACAGGCCAAATAACCTGCAAAATGTACCAATACATCAAACGCACCATAAGAGGGAGAAATTACCTCTACTTTAGGCACACATGCAAATTCACGCTCCTAAATTAGCAGCCAAAGATACACTTGTATACTTCAGCCAAATTGTACACATTTACAGACAAATCAACAAAATTTCGTAGTCATTCTATATTACATGCTTTACACTATACAAATACACCATTATGATTATTTTGCGGATTGGGCAATAGCTTCTAGACTCATGTTAGTAACTCAAATTGTGAGTAATTTTGGTTAGTAGTAATAGCCAGCCGATGCACAACTATTTTCCAACTATAACCTCCAGTGAAAATACGTACCCCTTCTTGAAGCATCCTGTAATAAAGTGCAGTCAACGGAATTTGGACTCAAGTGAACATAGCGCACAGTGGAACCTCTGATAAACAAGTTCTTCACTGAATCCAAGTATGGATAACTGTTTGCGTTGACGCATTGTATATTGTCCAACTTCAAGTTTAAAAATGGATCGACTGACCTCAAGACACCCTTAATTTCTATATCATTTTTCAACTCGACAGTAACCTCTTGGTCAACAAGAGTCTTGAAAAAACTAAAGAACAACATTCTGATTCACCTTGTACGTCTATTGCTTCAACGTTGATCAAGGCTATTTTGATGCTCTTGTATTTTGAGGTGAACGAGAAAAGTAAAAAAAAAAAGGATTAGGTAATAAAGAAACCAAAATTACGTAATTAGTACTTCTACGGGCTGCAAATTGCAATATGTCAAAAGAATAGTTCTTGTTCTAAGTACGTTAGCTCATCTTCGACCATGGATAACTCGCTTTTACATTCCTCATTCATAAAGTCGTCAAGGTTTTCG
Source organism: Kodamaea sagamina (assembly GCA_030556545.1). Classification (NCBI taxonomy): domain Eukaryota; kingdom Fungi; phylum Ascomycota; class Pichiomycetes; order Serinales; family Debaryomycetaceae; genus Kodamaea; species Kodamaea sagamina. The sequence continues at coordinate 91,826 of JAKTUG010000026.1, read as the reverse complement.
TCTCTAGGAAGGCTATTTTTTAAATTCTGGTTCACCATCTGCACTTCTTGGGGTACCTTTTCCCCCTTTTCCTCTTGGAGAATCTTCTCTATATTCAAAAATGATGCGTATAATGCATCATCTTCAGATCTGAAAGGAGACAGTGGCTCGAAGTTTTGCAGACTTAAGAAGTCTATTGGACTAGAATAATCTGCAATCCATGCATCGTAGGTGTAGTTTGAAATAGATACACCAGTGTGGGAACGATTTCTGTGTTTCTTGTGTTTCTTAGTCTTCTTATCACTAGACTCATGGCCACCAAGGTCTTCTGAAAACAAATAATCTTTTGGAGTTGCAAAAATCTCAGTCACTCCTGGTACAGCATTTTCGGACTCCATTGCGAAGTCGTCATGGCCACCGTAAAGAGTCAAAGGATTAATTGAATCTATTTCTTCAAGCTCGTGGGTGAAATGTTCGTAGAAGGGATCCATGTCACTATTGAGGAAGCTCAATTCATTCTCAAACCCCAAATTCACGGCGACTTCTTGGGACATCTCAGGTTGTACGTTTTCAATCTGATTAGAAGTTTCGAGTTCCTTGTTGAACCTAGAATTACTTTGACTAACCATCTCCGCTGTTGTATCCAACTCACTTTCCAAGTCCTTGGGTAGAGGCCAATTTGCTCTCTCTGGTTTGGGTTCAGTAGGAATTTCAGTTCCAGCTTCCTCGAAGGTGTGTCTACTGGGGGATATACTTCCATTTTCCTTAAATTCCATCGGATCTTCGGGTTCTGAGACTTCAGAATCATTGGAAACAAAAAGCTTCGTAGATTGAGCACTATGTGTAATATTCTCCAACTTGGACGTTACCAAAGGGAGAATTTGAGACTCTTTTAAAATTGCAGCCTCGCTTTGTCTCCTTAGTTGTTCCAACTCCAATTTGGACTTGCGTCCTCTTTTCTTCTTTGGTGAGTCAGTTCGGGATAGATTAAGTTTGTCAAGTGTTCTAATGTTTAAATTAAACAACCCTATTGCTCGATCAACTGACGACGCTCTGCTTCCTCTGTAATTTGAAGGAGACCTTCCACGGATAGTCAATGGTGGGGTCACTGTTCTTGCAAGATCAATTTCTCTACCATCCTCCAAATATCCTACCAAAACAACCTCCAAGCTGAAAGTCCGAAGGTTGATCGAAGGTCTTGTTGAATTGATTGCCGACGAAAATTGTATTCTTTCATATCTGGCAACAATTGCAACGTCCAGCAGAGATGGATAACTAGTTAGTATACAATTTTCACCGAAGTCGCCAAACTCTTTTAAATCCAGAAAGAATAGGCGATTGTAAGAAGTGATTTTGGTTGCATTTCGAATGTTGGCACTTCTTCTGATCACACTGTGCGGAGGTAGTCTCCCAGGAATTGCATTGTACTCTCGTGGTGTATACTGTGGGCCTCTGTCTCTTTTTGCTGTGTGTTGAATTAGTCCTACGAGTGTCCCATCTTCACAACATCGTGAAATTAATTTCAAGGCAAAGTACTTGATTCTGACTTCTCTTCCTGTTGTGTTGTTGATAGTGTAAAACTGGTCCTTGCTCACAATGTCCAAGTACTTGCTCTCAAACTCAAATGCCGCCACTAGAGTAAAGTAGTTTCTTTTGTAGCCGATCCACTCTCCGTGTATCAAATCAAACCCTCTATCAATGCGAGCACTGATAATTGGAGTGAGCAGCTCTTTAGTGGATTTGAGGTACACTTGTTGGTTTAAAGTAGTTTTACCGAACGCCGGACCGACTTTGAACTGCTGTCCTGATCTTGGCGCCACCTTCAGTCGGCTTTTAGACCCACCAGGCTCTTGCAAATAACCAAGTTCAATTTCAGGGTTTATAGGGCTATCCTCTGAGACTTCTTTTGGCGGCCCATCAAGAATTGGGTCTAATACTGAGTTGTCAAATTCCAATTGACCTTTTGCTTTAACCATTTTGGGTTTGCTTTCCCTGGTGAGTTCAGGTAATCTGTAAAGATAACCGCTCTGGTGGTTGGTACAAATAGAAAAAAGCTGCAAAAAGTTGCAAAAAAACTCCAAAATAGGCCATGGAATGAAAAAAAGACAAGTTTGAAGGGTATCAACAAGGAGGCACCTCCCAAGGAATAGATATCCCTAAGCTATGTCACAATTTCAATATTTTCTCCAACCCAAACTTCAAACACCAGGACTATCTCGAACTTGTTTCTCTATCTCACATTTTGTGGCATCTCAAAATTCGCAGCCGCTATTTTTCAATTGCGCACGACTCATCTGCTTTTTTTTCAGATATACGGAAGCAAGTACTAATCACTAAGAATCAACAAGATGGGAAAGAAAGCTATTGATGCTAGAGTTCCATCGCTCATCCGTAACGGTGTGCAGCTGAGGGAAAGAAGTTTCTTCTTTATAGTAGGAGATAAAGCCCGTAACCAGTTGCCCAACTTGCACTACTTGATGATGTCTGCAGACTTGAAGATGAACAAGTCCATCTTGTGGGCATACAAGAAGAAGTTGTTAGGTTTCACTTCGCACAGACAAAAGAGAGAGAACAAGATCAAAAAGGATGTTAAAAGAGGAATCAGAGATGTCAATGACCAGGATCCTTTTGAGGCTTTTATCTCGAACCAGCACATCAGGTACACCTACTACAAGGAAACAGACAAAATCTTGGGTAACACTTACGGTATGTGTATTTTACAGGACTTCGAAGGGTTGACTCCCAACTTGTTGGCTAGAACAATCGAAACCGTTGAAGGTGGTGGATTGGTGGTGATATTATTAAAATCTATGACTTCGTTGAAGCAGTTGTACACCATGTCTATGGATATCCACTCACGGTACAGAACTGAGGCACACGATGATGTTGTTGCCAGATTCAATGAAAGATTCTTGTTATCTTTGGGATCGTGTGAAAACTGTTTGGTGGTGGACGATGAGTTAAACGTCTTGCCTATTTCTGGAGGTAAGCACGTCAAGCCCTTACCTCCAAAGGACGAGGACGAAGAGACTCCAAACGCCAGGGAGTTGAAGGAGTTGAAAGAGAGTTTGGCGGATGTGCAGCCAGCAGGGTCGCTTGTCGGGTTATCGAGAACCGTCAACCAGGCTCAGGCTATCTTGACTTTTATTGACGTTATTTCTGAAAAGACTTTGAGAAGTACCGTCACCTTGACTGCTGGTAGAGGACGTGGGAAGTCTGCTGCGTTGGGTATTTCCATGGCAGCAGCAATTTCTCACGGCTACTCAAATGTGTTTGTTACGTCTCCGTCTCCAGAAAACTTGAAGACTCTCTTTGAGTTTGTTTTCAAGGGATTTGATGCTTTGGGATACACTGAGCACATGGACTACGATATCATTCAATCTACGAATCCAGCGTTCAACAAGGCCATTGTTAGAGTTGACATCAAGAGGGGCCACCGCCAAACCATCCAGTACATTTCGCCAAACGACCACCACGTCTTGGGGCAGGCCGAGTTGGTGATTATCGACGAAGCTGCGGCCATTCCTTTGCCAATTGTCAAAAAGTTGATGGGTCCATACTTGATTTTCATGTCTTCGACCATCAACGGTTATGAAGGTACCGGCAGATCTTTATCCTTAAAGTTGATCCAACAGTTGCGTACACAATCTGCTGGAAGCGGCCGTGACAACTCCCAAACTACCGTGGTTTCGAGAGACAACAAGGCTCTTGAGGCACAGTCCATGAACAGAACCTTGAAAGAGGTTGTTTTGGACGAGCCCATCAGATACGCTCCAGGAGACCCAGTTGAAAAATGGTTGAACAAGCTCTTGTGTTTGGATGCTACTTTGTCGAAGAATGCGAAATTAGCATCAAAGGGAACCCCTCATCCTTCCCAGTGTAATTTGTTCTACGTCAACAGAGACACATTGTTCTCATACCACCCTGTTTCTGAGGCATTCTTGCAGAAGATGATGGCGTTGTACGTTGCCTCGCACTACAAGAACTCTCCAAACGATTTGCAGTTGATGAGTGATGCACCCGCACACCAGTTGTACGTTTTGTTACCACCTATCGAGGAAGGAGACAACAGAATCCCCGACCCACTCTGTGTCGTCCAGTTAGCTTTAGAAGGTGAAATCTCGAAAGAATCGGTCAGAAAGTCGTTGTCGCGTGGTCAAAGAGCAGGAGGTGATTTAATCCCATGGTTGATCTCGCAGCAGTTCCAAGACGAAGAGTTTGCCAGTTTGTCGGGAGCCCGTGTTGTCAGAATTGCAACTAACCCAGAGTACAGTGGAATGGGATACGGTTCGAGGGCCTTAGAGTTGTTGCAGGACTACTTCCAGGGTAAGTTCACCGATATCAGTGAGTCCACCGAGTTGAACGACCACACGTTGACTCGTGTCACCGACAAGGAGTTGGCGAATGCGCTGTTGAAGGACGAGATCAAGTTGAGGGACGCAAAAACATTGCCTCCGTTGTTGTTGAAGTTGTCCGAAAAGGCACCTTATTACTTGCATTACTTGGGTGTTTCATATGGTTTGACACCTCAATTGCATAAGTTCTGGAAGAAGGGTGGGTTTGTTCCTGTTTACTTGAGACAAACTCCAAATGATTTGACTGGAGAACACACTTCTGTTATGCTCAACGTCATACCTGGCCGTGAGGGAGCATGGCTCAAGGAGTTCTCCAAGGACTTCCACAAGAGGTTTTTGCTGTTGCTTTCGTACGAGTTCAAAAAGTTCCCCTCTCTGCAGAGTTTGGGCATGATAGAGGCAATTGAGGCTGGTGAGGAAACTAGAAAGAACGTGGTTGTGTCTAAGAGTGAGTTGGACGCGCTTTTGTCGCCTTTTGATTTGAAGAGATTGGAGTCGTACGCCAACAACTTGTTGGACTACCATGTTATTGTGGACATGTTGCCATTGCTTGCACAGCTTTTCTTTTCCAAGAGAACTGGCAGCGAGGTGTCTTTGTCGTCAGTGCAGTCTGCCATTTTGTTGGCCATCGGATTGCAGCGCAAGGACATTGACCAGGTTTCCAAGGAACTCAACCTCCCATCCAACCAGTCCATGGCTATGTTTGCGAAGATAGTACGCAAGTTCTCTACCTTCTTCAGAGGGGTATTAAGTAAAGCCATCGAAGAGGAAATGCCTGAATTGGAAGATGAGGCCGTTAAGGAAATGGAGGGCACCGCCGAGCATGTTGACTACGAGGCAATCGAACAACAATTGGCAGATGATTTAGATGAAGCCGGAGATGAGGCATTGAAGGAGTTGCGCACCAGGCAGAGGGAATTGATCAATGGGTTGAACTTGGAGAAGTACGAGATTGACGAGGGCGCCGACTGGGAGGGCGCCAAGGACTCCGTGAACAAGGCAGTCAACAAGAAGGGCGTGGTGAGTGTTAAGAACAAGACTAAGAGAAAGTCTACAGAGAGCGCAAGCGACATTTACGAGAAGGAGATTAAGCTGGCAAAGAAATCAAAAAAGTCTAAGAAGTAGACACACGTACATAGAATAATATTGATGACAGTTTCCTTATTCCGTAACTTAAAAAAAAGAGTCCAGCGCTCAAATATTGGAGAAACCCCTGTGAAACAATGGTGAAACATGACTGGTTCCTGTTCTAGCACTGATCTACGTACCTGAAAGAGGATCGGAGATGTTCAAGTCATACGCAGATTGGTATGAGTGGAGAAAATGTTTCAAGTGAAGCATTGACAACACTCCTCTATTGCTGAGGCTTGTTGACATGACATCATATTGAGAGTCTTCTAAATTTGTTGTCTCTAATTTTCGAGATACAAATTGCTTAATCAAATTGGTAAGTTGAACCAAATTGGAAGTGTTGAACCGAATTAATCGTTCTTTTAACGTTTTTATTAATCTTTAGTATAATTAGTGACAATTTGTTTTAAATTGCAATAATGTTCTGTGTTGCAATTTTGTTGTTTCAGATTGGATACCTTTAGTCGTAATATCGATACTAGTGCCAGACAGGTCACACCTTAATTTCCTAACTCAGTACATTAGCCTTCTATCGTGCTTCTCAACGACATTTAGTCTCACACCACTTTCTCTTGATATTTCGATATCTCGTCTACGGCCCACTCCACCAAATCAAACAACGAAACACCCTCATTCTTATATCCCCGGATATTAAACCTGTCCGTATACTCCTCATCCAACTCATCCCCTCTGAAAAGTCGCCTGTGACTTCTTTCATACGCAGGCCAGACCACTTTCTCAAAGTAGTGGGGCGGATCAACCCAGAACCCCTGCTCTGTGACGTACCCAGCACGCGACTCTCTCCGTTCTTTCAACGTTTCGTAAGACGCATAGAAAAACAACGAAAGATCAAACTGCTGCATCAACTCTTCATCGTGAAATAACATAAACCCTTCGACAAACACTACATCGCTAATGTTTAGCACTTTTTTCTCGAGTACCGTGCGCTCAGTCTCCGAAAGCTGCAACTCGGAGTCGGGCTCAATCGATTTGATCTCTCCCATCACTCCCAGCTTGACACCAGCCAAGTACTTCTTGAACTTGTCAAAGTCTATGGCCTCCGGACAGTCCCAGTCTTGCACTCCACCGGTGAACGGGATCTGGTCGTCTGCAAGATAAAAGTCGTCCTGGTGGACTAGGTGCGACCCACGAAACAAACTCTGGAGCGCGCGCAGACAGGTGGTCTTGCCCGAAGAAGATGGGCCTCCAAGAGCGATCAACACAACCATGAAGGGGCAACCAACAAAAACTTCTAGGGGTTTGTGGGGAAGAAGCCTTTTTTTTTTTTCTCTGTTTGAAGGACGGTTTCGCTAGAATTGGCGGTTCGGTAGCGGGCACGAACGTTCTGTAGTAGTGCGTGCGAATGTCTGGGGTTTGCGCTGGCGAGCGTGCGTGTCGGCCTGCGCCCGTTGGAGGGAGCGCTGAGGCACTTGTCAATGGCCTGCCCCAGTGTCGTTCCTGCTGCCCTCGCTCACCTTTTTTTTTTTTGCAACTCTTATCACCAAAAGGTGCAGCAATAAAGTTTTATTTTGTATGTGCCAAATGGATGCGAATAATGGCTCGCAATAATGAATTTGGGTTTTCGTTGAAATAAGCTACAAGGAGGAGTTTAAGGTGTGTATGAAACGGGACAGATCTGCAGATGGAGGAGAAAATACTCCTCAAGACAGTTATTGTTTGGGTTCCTGAATTGTGCATCAAGGGAAGGTTTGATGTGAGGGTGAGGTGATAGGAGATTAGAGACAGAGATGGAGATGGAAATGAGAGATTGAAGAGAGATTAGAAGCATCAGATTGGAGAATGACAGATGGTGTATGTTTGAAAGATTGCAGATATGATCGAGGTTAGATGAAAGTTAGAGTTTTGTGGACCGACAGCCCTAACGAAAGACTCCTTCAAACTCAGCCGTAACACCTACAATGTCTCTCCATCGTCACAAAGAACGGAATGTCGTCTTTCCTCCTTCCCACTGGAGTAATTCCTCTGACCCTTTTACCCAACCAGGTGATGGGGACTCCAATATGACTTCCGGATTGGGGGATTTGGCCTGCAGGAAAGTTCCTGAAAAGGTAATCAGCAGCATGTTCCACGGGCACACAACCAGACTTTTTGCATCCCAAACAATTAAACTGGTCTGGTAGAGTTGCCACGAGATACGGGCCATGTTCGTTGGGTGGGTGGCGGTGGTGAAGAGGAGGTGGTGTTTTCGGCACGCAGGAGATGCGCAGTGCCGGTGCCTCCTGGAATCCGCCGTCTTTAGCTGCGCCAAGCGGCCGGAAGCTGGCACAACCCATACTACTTTCACAGTCCCAGCCTCAGGCACAATAAAACTCCTAAAATAAAACCATAAGAAATAGGCTACAAAATAATTGCTTATTGTTTGGCCAATATATATAAGTGAGCGGTCCCCAGTCCCAAAAACTTAAATACATAAGTGATATCCCCAATCCCAAAAACTTAAATACATACGTGATACTTTCTATTTTACACTCGCTCTAGATATACATGCACCAAAGTATCCAAGTTGCTATCGATAATCAAACTCATGAATGAACAACAAGCCAATGACTTGGCTCTGTCGTCGCCCAGCTCGACCGGGAACAGCTCGGGCAGTCCTGGCGACGCCCAGGCGGAGAAGGAGCCGGGCAGGCTGAAACAGATTGCACTGCAGGAGCTCAAGCCCGAGAAGAACAGCTCGCCCGTTCCGCGCTACGCACCCTTCCACTTGGACAAGGAGACAAAATACAAGCACTACAACCACAACAAGGAGAGCGTGTCGACCATCTCCAGCGCCAGCTCGCTGGCGCTGGTGTCGCCACAGCCCAACAACAGGTTGGTCGTAGACGAGCAGATCCTGCAGATCTTGGGCATCCCCAAGCAGGTGATATCGCAGGGCGACATATGGCCCTACTCGACCGAGACCTTGAACGAGATCATCCGCTTCAAGACACAGCAGGAGCTCACCAAACAGGAGACGGCCAAGCACGAAATGTGCACCACGGCCTTGGAATTGCTCAAGCTAGCCAAACTGATGCACGTGAACGAGGACCTCGTGCCCTTCTTGTTTGTGCCGGGCACCATCAACGTCAGCTTCCTCAAATCACAGATCAGCAAACTCCAGCAGGAGCCCGGCGAGGTGCTCAGCAAGATCTCCCAGGAATACAAGGTGCACAAGACCCCAGAGGCTACGAAACGAAAACACTCGGACATCCACTTGCCGTCATTCTCTGAGACGGCAGAGTCGATCAAGACGTACAGCAGCAGCATTGTTTCGCCGTTGCGTTCGCCGAACAAGTCTCCCGCGTGCCTCCACCGAAGAGTGATCTCCGACAGCAGCGAGGCCACCACGACGGGGCAGCCGCTGGCCACGACCTTGTCTCCGCCGATGCAGTCGAAGCTCTTGTTGCCCTACCCCAACATTGCCCCGCAGCCGCAGGGCGCGCACGGAGCTGCGAGTGCGCCGGCGCCGGGGAGCGCTACGCTCACGAACCTGCCGTCGATGGCCGCGCAACCGCCGCTCTACCACCCCGTCTACTACGCGCAGTACCAGCTGCAGCCGCAGGACAAGAACCCCAAGCAGTTGGGCTCGCCGTACACACAAAAGTACCACCACCACCACCACCACCACCACCACCTGGCGGGTGTGGTCGGGCCGCCGCCGCCACAGCCGCAGTACGCGCCAGGGTTCTTGCCGCAGTACCAGTACTACGTGTCTACGTCGCCGGGGGCCCAGCACTACGCGGTGCCGCCGCCGGGGGCGAAGCCCGCGAGCGCGGGCGGGACGGCCCCGCCGACGCAGCAGACCACGCCCACAAACACGGGCAGCGCGTCCTCGAACACGGCGTCGGCGTCGTCCTCGTCCGCCGCGACGAGCCGCAAACAGAGCGTCCCGCCGCACCAGTTCGAAACCGCCGCGGAGTCCGGCACGAACAGGTTCTCCGCCGTCACCCACGAGGACATCAGCCCGCAGCACAAGAAACAGAAACAGAAACACTCCAGTATTAACTTTATGATCACGACCCCAAAGAACCCTCCCGCACGCAAGTACAACAACCCCAATAGAGAAAAGTGATTATCTTTCAGTTCGCCTTATTATTATTATACCTTTTGTTTGAGCATTTTACTTCTTTTATCACGTTCGTTTCGTGTTTTGGTTACCATTTTATAGATTATCAATTTTCACTTGATTGTTGGTGTAGATTAAATGCTTGGTATATCATGATAATTTTTAGACTTCTATTTCATGATAATTTAGCTGTAGTCTGTACATACCACAATGTAGGCGCTTTTTACATATCATGATTGAGACCTTTGTACATATCATGATGTAGACCTTGTACATGTCATGATGTAGACCTTTGTACATATTATGATAATTTAGGTACTGCTTCATTGTCATTGTACATGTCATGATGTAGACCTTTGTACATATTATGATAATTTAGGTACTGCTTCATTGTCATTCGTGTATTAATTTTGCTTGTGACTTCTCTTTTTATTGTTTCGTCTTGCTTAATACTCTGCTTAACGTCCTATGATGTTTATTAACATTCCTTCTTTCCCATTCGTATTATCTTAATTTTATTAAGTTGACATTTGTTCTCACCCTTTCTTTTTTTGCAATCTCACACTCATTGTATGGCTATTTTCCTCCTTTTCTCCACTCCATTTTCTCAATTCCTCAGGAATGTTCACTCTCATTCCAATAAACTGCTTGTAATTACCATCTTTGGATAATGATAAGAGCGCTTTGAGCTTAGATAGAATTTGCAGCTACGGGAAACCTTAAAGTTAACCTCTATTGTTTTAGAGTTTAGATCTGTGAGTTGGATTTCCTCATGCGGTAGTCTTGAAGGTGACTACATGACCTTTTGGCGAATTGGACAATAATATTCCCTGCTGGCGTATACCAATGCGATCGACGGCACATGAACCAAGGTACATAAAATATTTATCTGTCTACCTTGTATGTCGCTTTACGTTTGCCCAAACTTCCAGACATGACATCTGAAATTTATAATGCAAAGAAGAAGACTTGTGAAATAATCGATACAAAGACTTGTGAAATCAATACAAAACTTGTGAAGTCAATACAAAACTTGTGAAACCAATACGAAAACTTGTGATATAACCAAGACGAACGAGATTTCTTCTACGCCAGAACACCAGGTGCTAACTACTCGGGTTTGCTTCCAGTTTGGCTTCGGTTTTATTTACTGTTTTGCTGCTTACAATTACTTTGTGGGGAAGTGCAAGCCTTGGCTTGTTTTACACAAATGTTGACAGGTTATGACTCATCGGTGGACCTCTTCTGTCAGCGGGTTTAGCTGGTGGGGTTCTCCAACAAAGACGGAACAGACCCGGGCTTACAATAAAGAAGTTTCCTCAAATCTTCAGACATTGACGGCTAACGTGGGAGCCGTTTGGGGAGTCGCTTAAGCACTGGTGGGTGAAAGTATGGCAACAGTATGAGGTTTCGCTTAAGCACTGGCTGGTGAAGCTATAGAAACAGTATGAGGAGATGACCACGCCAACGGGTGGCTTGCGCAAGGGCAACCTCCCTGCATAACCTCCCAAATTCTCACCAATCATCGAATTACCTTATGTTCTCGGAGTTTTCAATCGGCTTAACAGTACTTTTTTTTCTTTTTGCGGATGCAAATTTTGCAGATCCCGGTGGTTTATATATACAACATGATCCTGTAATCTTTGTCTTGATGATGCAAATTGATTCGAGAATGTTACAAGATAAGAATCAAGAAAAGACACAAGAAAAAGTTCAAGAAATGCTAGAAAGGAACCAAGAAACGATGCTGCAAACCACTCTACTGCAATCAGTCTTAGAATCAAAGACACTGCAAGATGAGAAAAATGATAAAGAACCATCTCAAGAAAACGAACAGGTTCAAGAGTCAAGTCTGTCGCAAACTGAATCCACAGAAGAGCCCCCCTTCACAATCTTCAATGATAAAGAAAGAAAAATGCTAATGATAACTTTGTCCCTGATAGGTTTCTGGTCCACGGTCTCTAACCCAATCTTTTTACCAGCAATTCCAACAGTTACAAAGTACTTCCACATTTCGCAAGCCTTGACCAACGTGTCTGTTGTCGCGTACTTGGTTTTCCAAGGCCTTGCTCCTGCCTTTCTGTGCAGCTTGGCGGACTACTTTGGCATGCGGCCGGTACTCATGATGTCGCTTCTCGGGTTTGTGGCACTGTGCATCGCCATTTCCCGGGCAGACGCCTTTTGGCTTCTCACCATGCTCAGGTGCTTCCAGTCGTCACTGATAGCTCCTGCAATTGCAATCGGGTCCGGTGTGCTGGGCGATGTGTGCACCAGACAAAACAGAGGGGGTTTCATAGGCACCGTGGCAGGGTGCCAGCAGCTCGGCACTGCGTTCGGGGCCGTCATTGGAGCAGGCTTGGTAAGTGGGTTCCACTCCTGGAGAGCCATCTTTATATTCTTAGCGATCGGTGGTGGCCTTTCCCTCATCAACATTCTGCTTGTTCTCCCCGAAACGTCAAGGCAGATTGTCGGAAACGGCTCGGTGGTGCCCCCCAGACTCGTAAACAGACTGCCTCTCTTGTTGTTGCCTCATTTCCGCAACAGAATGACGAACGACACCTCGACAATCGCTCCTAAGCACAAGTTCTCCCTACTCAAAACGTTTAAAATCTTGCTCAAGCCAGATGTCTTGTTAGCTTTACTCCCAGCAGGGCTCAACTTTGCATCGTGGACGGCTGTGTTGACTACCGTGTCAACACACTTGCAGAGAGCACCCTACAATTACGATGTTATGCATGTAGGTATCGTTTACGTGCCACAAGGAGTTGCCGTTTTAACATCGTCCTTGATCATGGGTCAGGCACTCAATGCCTACTACAAGTTCAGGTTCAACCAACACGTACAGAAATTTGGAAATCTGGATGAGGAGGGCAAGACTGAAGTCTCGCCCGAGTTCAACATTGTGCGTGCGAGACTCGATCTCGCCATATTCCCCACCATTCTCATGTCCATAGGTCTCTTGGTCTTTGGCTGGTGCATGCACTTCCACGTGCACATTGCCCTGATCTACATCAGTTTGATCTTGATCTCCTTTTCGCTGGCACTGATGATGTCGTGCGTGACAACCATGGTGGTGGACTTGTTTCCAGGCCATGGAAACACACTGACCAGTGCAATCAACATCCTGCGTTGTTTGCTCTCGGCTCTTTTTGTTGGTACGCTTGATCCCATGGAATCAAAAATGAACGTTGGCGGTACCTGTTCGTTTTTTGCTGGACTCTGTTTTTTCTCAAGTGTTGTCATGTTTATTAGATTTTACAGATAACCTTGGGTTCACAAGTCTTTTTTTTTTGCATTAATATTTATTGACCTTGCGTCTTATCATTGCCTGAGGGCACTCTCATATTGAAATTTATTTTCTGTTCTAGCATTTTAGATCAATAAACAAATCTGTTTTTTAAACTATTGCATCCACTTTTTGCAGCCAAAATCAAAAAAAAAATTAAAGGAAAAAAAAAAGAATACACCCTGAGGTGCAAATTTTGACGAAAGGCTGGGGTTGGGGGTTGTGGGGGATGCTGAGGTTGTTTAAGTAGTACTGAATGCTTAATGAGTGAGGTGTGAAGCTTAATGAACTCATTCAATTTATAATGTGAAAGGAACACTACATTTGAAGTCGGAGATTTTTTTGAGTTGAATATTATCACATTCATAACTATCTTGATAATTGAAGCGAGGAACTACAACCCTCGTCAAGTCAGGTTTTGAAATCAAATTGCACACATCAACTTTCACCAATAGTAACACAAAATCAGCTAGGGCACTAGATGCAGAAATGACATAAACTGTAAAAATCCGTGCAACCTGTAAAGATGATATGGGTGCAAATAGTGCTTGAGGGGTTCTTTTTACGGATTAGAGAGTGATGGACAAAATAATGAGATTAGCGTTTAGTTGTCAAGTTTGCATCTTAATGCCAGTTGCGAGTTTGGTATGGCGATGTTAAACTTGAGGTGAGGCTTGAAATCACTGAAAGTACACAGAAACGGTGACTAACAAAGAGTTATGCACTCTTTTAGAACACCTGTGAAAATTTCCTTCTTTGCACCTGAGTAATACCCTTCTTACCTTCTCAGAAGATGCACAATTTCTTAGCTCCTTGATGATTGAACCTCTTATCCAAATACTCCCAGATTAATAAAATCACAGCACCACCAGATAAACATTTAGTGATATATTAAAAAAAAAATCTAGATAGCTTCCCCAAACCTGTGATTCGTTAGTATACATCTTCATTGAAAACCCACCATGAGTCTTCAAAGACCAGCATTCTTCTGCAAACATTCAAAGAAAAGAAAACTTATCCCCACTTCTAAAGATATTTCTATATACGTGGCGCGGACTCAGAGGCGGCCCCACTCTCGCAAATGAAAAGGGAATTCAATCCATTTATAACTTGTAGATACGAAACTTTAAAGCACTTCACGGACATCAACCCCGATTTGCCCACAATAAATAGATCAAGAGATCACAATCGAATATTGTATGGAAGAATTGCATATAATTAAAACCGTATTTGCTCGTGTAATCACTTATTGTCAAGGATCATTAGACTAGATTAGGTATATTTACAGTAGTTTATCTACGATCGATATCTAACCTCCTTGCTGCAAGTGGCTCTATATTACCAAGTCTAGCTGTATTACGTGCTTTCCGAGCTTTTGTACTCCACTTCTCACTTTCAGCTCCTACCATAGTCTCAAGCAAATTTCAAGCAGCCACCCATTTTTCTTCTTTCGGGCACCCCTTGGAACCCTCCAGTTCTGCAGCCAGAAAACACGACTACCCAGAAAGGCCAAATTCGATTTTTCAGGCATTTGTGTCAGCGTTCCTATTGTTTGCAGCCATCCACAAAAGCCGTAGGCTGTTTTTCCAAAACTAGTCGAAATGTAGACAAAAAGTGGCTGTAAAGAGTCTCACGATGTAAAGCACAGGGGAATCGCCATGTAATTGCAGCCCCCCTAGCATAACTTTCGTTCAGACCCCACGCCTGACATATTTCACCCAGCATTGTTCACCCACATTCATCCCTCCCTTTGTCCAATCGAAGATCGCGTATCCTGGATTTATCCATTTGCATGCAAACATAAACACCCAGAAGAAGCAAAAGACTTCAACAATAAAGGCTCGGTGAGATGCATTTCGGAAGAAAAATAAGAACAAAGACTCTTTACAATAGGCGATGGTTCTGCAAGTTAATTGTAAAGGGCAGAGCGAGCCTTAGGAGCTATTGTTTGCATTCTAGTGTCCACAATGCAGTCAATAGATATCAAGGTGAGATAATAGAGGTAGGCCCACGGGATTTCTCGGTATTTATACAAGCTACCACCCGTCTAAGTGGAACGGTTTGTAGCTTCAAAACACCAAAATTTTGCAGCTATTCGCTATGGACAAGAAGCCCGAAACACCTAAATCGGGGCTCGCTGGTACTGAGCTAGAGATTCAGTGGACTTTGTCAGGTACGGAGAACACGAGCATTGGAAAGAGTGCTGTATCTTCTTCCTTCAGTGAACCTGTCTACTCGGTGCTTAATGACTGGGAAAAGTATACCTTGGTGATGTTCCTTGCTGCGAGCGGCATTTGGTCGACGCTCTCGCAGTCTATCTACTACCCAGTGCTTCCTGAAGTCGCTAGGCAGTTTGAGATTTCCACCAGTGCAGTCAACATTTCGGTGGTCAGCTACCTTGTGATGCAGGGCATCTGCCCGACCTTCATTTCGACTTTGGCTGACTACTACGGAAGAAGACCGTGCATCTTGGGCTGCTTGTTTGCTTACTGTTGTGTTTGCGTTGGTATTGCTCGCGTTCAAAGATACTGGGTGCTTGCCGTCTTGAGGTGCGTACAAGCGAGCTTCATCGCTCCTGTGATCTCGATTCTGTCTGGGTTTGTTGCCGATGTTGCAGAGTCTTCAGATAGAGGTAGGTATATTGGATTGGGAAGCGGGTTCCAACTTCTTGGCCAGGGGTTTGGTGCGGTATTGGGTGCTGGAATCGTCTCTCAATGGGGCTGGAGAGGAGTGTTTGACTTTTTGGCCATAGGTGGAGGTGTCATGACTTTGGTTATGTTTGTTATACTCCCAGAAACCAACAGATCTTTGGTTGGAAACGCCAGCATTTCACCAGGGTCATATATTAACAAGTCTCCAATCTTGCTTATACCCCAGATTTCAAAAAGATTGACAGAAGAATCAGAAACCTTGGCACCCTTCCAAAAACTAGATGTTCTCGCACCATTCAAGATCATCTTCAAACCAGATGTCTTCTTTGCCTTGTTGCCTTGCAGCTTTCAGTTTGCAACTTGGACTATGACATTGACAACCTTGTCCACAACCTTGGCTAACGACTACAAATTCAGCACCATGCATGTGGGTGTTTGCTACTTGGCGCCTGGAATGGGCACCTTGATTGGAGCAGTTCTCACAGGCAAGACCTTAGACTTGATCTACAAAAGACGCAAGGCCCAGTACGATTTAAAGTACGGCAATTTGAGGTTCTCGCACCCAGAGAGTATTCCCCAGTTCAACATCGTGAAAACCCGGCTCGAACTCGCCTTCTTCACGACAGTATTCTTCATTGCTTCAGTGCTTGTGTTTGGCTGGACCATACACGCACGCACCAGCATTGCACCTTTCCTCATCTCGACTTTTGTGGTTTCGTGCTGTGCGATTTCCTTCTTGTCTGCCATGGCCACCTTGCTCATCGACATGTTTCCTGGTGATAGTTCTGCTGCCACCAGCTGCATGAACTTGATGAGGTGCCTTGTGGCAGCACTTTTTGTAGGTGTGTTGCTGGAGATGATCAAGGCAATGGGAGAAGGGTGGTGTTACACGCTTATGGCTTGTCTCTGCTTGATTACTTCTTTGATGCTTTGGTACTTTCAATGGCGGAAGGAAGACCACAGAAAGGGGTATTTGTGACTTCTGGGCGCAAAGTTAACTTTCAGACACTGGGTGTTTGTCAGAAGGAAGTCACAGTAAGTGCTACTTGTGACTTCTGGATGTATAATGATTTAACGATAGGAATGATTTTTCACAATGTGAGTAGAATAAAAAAATTTGCAGCCAAAAGATTTAAATTTCGATCTGAGAAGCACCGCTTAAAAATGGGATAAGTTATGAATCCACCCTCTTTCAATGAGGCCCTGCCAACAATTGTCTAATTTACTGACGAAATGCTACCAGACCTGCCTAGCATAATGGTGCCAAATACAACGAAAACAGTTCACTTTTAGAAAATCGGGTATTCAGTTAAAACCTCGCAGGTTTACGGTAACCTGTGAGACGTGCTCAGTTGTTTCTCAGGTAATCGTCAAAAGAGACGTTACTTGATTTGTTGGTGCTATTTGGTTTCAATTAACTGGCACTCAGTGAATTCGCACTCAAGTAATTGGTGTTGTCTTTGTTTTGAAGTAGAAACGCATGGAATCCTTTGCACGCTCTATACAATAGAAGAGAATGACCAGAGAGAAAACTGTTGCTTTCTGTTTGCACTAATGCCTTGTTATCTTCCAAAAAAAAACACAGATCAACTCTAGTAGCCAAGGAAAAGTTTGCAATCAGCAGTGCACTCTGACAAACTGAATCAGAAAACCGTTTTTTCAATTGCTGCAAATTTTGTAAACAATTTTTCCGTATAATTAAAGGTTGCAAAAAAATATTGAAAGAGTTTGCCAGTCATTCTCCAAGATTGCCTACTGGCATGTATAGGCTAATACGATTCGGTACTCAATACTTGGAGATCAGTTATTTGATACGCAGTGATTGGTGCTGAGATAGGTGCTCAAGTTGGTACTCAGGTATAGATTTTTACTTGAGCGTGTTACGATTACTCACTCATGTATTCGAATAGTTACTCAATTAATATTCCTTCCTTACTTGCTACGCTTGTTCGACAACACTGAGTTGATATTTGATTAGTATACAGCTGATTACTCCTCACTTACTCTCACTAGACTTTCTCGTTGGTTACAACCATAGTTATTTGATTAGTTAGTCAGCTTGTGGCTCACTCACTCAATCGATTCGCTCGTGCGTTCACAACAGTAGTTATTTCTTTAGTTAGTCAGCTTGTGGCTCTCTCACTTAGTCACTCACTCACTCACTAACTCGTTTCGCTCGTGCGTTCGCTCAGTCCTCTTTAACGCTATATTCGCATGGTACATAAATAAATAACTCTATTGAGATGCACACTGTACGCCTGGACCCGCACCAGCCGCACCCTCCTCATCATCCGAATCGTAAGCATCGCGTCTACCAGCAGATTGGTGCTTGCGTGGGTCGACGTCGACAATGTCCACCTCGTCCACCGTGGCATTCTTAGGGATCTTCACCTCCTGTCTTGCTGGCAAGACCTTCTCCAACAACTGCAAGTTCTCTTCCGATGTAAAGTTGTTTCCTGGGAAGTTGATACTGAATTTGACAAACAAGTTGCCTCTGCCGCCCAGTCTGTAGACAGGCATGCCCTGGTTCTCGACCACCTTGACGGCGCCCGGGGCGATGACCTCGCCCGGGTGCACCGTCACCTTGATGTAGTCGCCCGAAACATGCTCGAACGCAAACTCACCGCCCGCAAGTGCCGTCAACAAGTCCAACTCGGCCTCGTAGTACAAGTCGTTGCCCTTTCTTGTGAACTTGGGGTGCTCCTTCTCCTGCACGACGAAAATCACGTCTCCTGGTGTGATGCCTGGCTCCTGGTCGCCCTCTCCGTTGAACACAATTCTCTGTCCGTCCTTCATGCCCGGGTCGATGTGTACTTGCAAGATCTTGCGCTCGGATTGCGTCTTCTTACCTTTACAGGTGGTACAGCGGTCCTTGGGGTCGCAGATGTCACCGGCACCGTTACACTTGTCACATGTGGTCTGGAACCTCTGGATCATGGGGCCCATCTGTCTCGTCACAAACTTGACACCCTGACCGCCACACGAGGTACACTTGGTGACTTTTCCTTCCTTACCACCAAGGCCGTTGCAGCCCTTGCACAATATGGTCTTGTTCAAGGCCAACTTTGCCACCTTGCCCTTGTACAACTCCTCCAACGAGCACGCGATCGAGTGCTTGATGTCCTTACCTCTGGCCGGGCGTTGTGGGCCGCCCCCACCCATGCCACCGAACCCGCCACCGAAAAACTGTGAGAAGATGTCGTCGCCCATGCCGCCGCCCATGCCGGCCTGGCCCGACAACCCTTCCTCGCCGTACGAGTCGTACATCTCTCTCTTCTGCAGGTCCGACAAGATGTCGTACGCGTGCGAGATCTCCTTGAACTTCTCGGCGGCCTCTGGCGATGGGTTCTTGTCTGGGTGGTACTTCAACGCAGCCTTACGGTACGCCTTCTTCAACTCGTTATCTCCTGCGGTGTGGGAAACGCCCAAAACGTCATAATACTTGGTTTCTTTGACCATCCTATCTATTCTCCTTGATCTCACTAATCAATTAGTCCCTGGTGATACTCGTTTGAATTTATAAATTTTACTGCTTTTTTTCACGCTTTTCTTCGTGGAATGTTCCAAAGGTTTCTGTGCCCGGAGTGTATATAGGGTGTTCAAATTTCGAAAGAAAATTCGAAAAGAAAGAGACTGATGGATGCAAAAAGAAAGAGGGAGGCACTGGAAAGTCTGAGAATGGTGATTTGTAATGATCTTCATTAGGATATAAGGATATCAGGATGGGAGTGACTTTATTTGTTCAAGATGGAATGGTGACTATAAGGTTTTCAGAAATCTTTTCAAACTCAGCAACCAGATAAAAGTTCATGGGTGGCCAAGATAAAGAACGAAAAAGTCAGGTCAACTTCAGATATGAGTAAGAAAGCTATAAAAAGGTTGAGGTATATAGAGATATGACAAATCAGAGTGGTAATCTCTTGAACATTTTTGAACACTTCATAAAACCCATACCCTAAGCGACTGAATTTAATACTAACATTTGCTGCAAAAATGCTGCAGTTTGACATCTGGACCTGCATCAGATAGTCCCAAACGTTCTCTATGATTTCTTAGATTTGCAACCTCGGACTGTTCTTACATATCTGGTGATTAAACAGATTTGCTTCTACCGGACCGAGCTCAGATAATTCATGAACATTTCAAAACTTCTAATTCACAACGATAAGATACTGAACTCAACTTTTAAATGAAATTCTCACCACTGGAGTTGGATACTGAACTCAACTTTTAAATGAAATTCTCACCACTGGAGTTGGATACTGAACTCAAATTTTAATTAGAATCTTCACTACTGGAGTTGGACACTGAACTCAACTTTTTATTATATCATCACATCACTACGTTCGGACACTCAACCTCAACAATTTTTAATTCTCACTCCACTTCGTGGAGTCGAAAGGTTACAAATGTTACATCTAATCTTAAACATGAAACAACAAGTCAACTCGCTATGCTCGTTGACTCAACCAGCATGCTCAACAACCTCAGAAACCAACTTACCACCCCTCACAGTATGCTTGAACTGCTCAGGAATAGCCAACTCAGCATAGTCCTCATCCTCCGTGGAAGGAACGTTCACATTCAACGTGGTCGTGCTGCTGGTAAACACCTGCACATCCGCATCAACACTCGCCTGGGACAAATAAATGGTACCCTCGTCCGACTTGTCCACCGAAATCAAAGGCACGACACCAATCACCTGGATCCCAAACTTGAACGACTTGATCACGTCGATGCCCAGGATGAGCGAGTCCATTACCACGGCGGTCTTTTTAGTCTCGGAAAGCGACACCGCGTTGGCCTTGCCCTTGATCTGGATGGTCACACCGCTGGTTCCACCAATGAATACCGACTGGTGCATCTCTGCGTCTATCACAATCGGCTCGGATGTGTCAGCCTCGGTGAAGTTCTCGATGATCCACTTGGTTCCGTCAACCAACTCCTTTCTGGCAGGCTTTCTTTTGATGGTGGACAACGACGAAGGCTTTTTTGGAGGCGAAGGCTTCTTGGCCACGACCGGTGCTTGCTTTCTCAACTCGGGGTTCTTGTGGGTCATTTCGGACCTGTCCACCTTTTTAAGGCCGGCGGTGATGTTTTCGCCCTTGTTCAATTCGCTGAAGACCGCGTTCATGCTTGCGGGCTGCGATGACTCGTCAAAGAGGTTTGCTGGGGGCGGAGGTGGTGGAGGTGGTGGAGGAGCACCGCCAGCTGGGGCTGACGATGCTGGAACGTCAGCTTTCTCAGAAAGAACCTCGTTCAAAGGCTTGCCTTGGGCGTTCCATGACGGACCAGTCGCATGGTACTCCTTGACATACGTCTTCAATTCGTCGAAAAGCGCCAAAAACGACGTGACCCACTCGACATGCTTTGGATCCTTGTCCTTGAACTCTTTTCTGACTCTGTCCGACCAGAATCTGGCGGAGTCCTTGAATTCGGGGACAAACAGAACCGGGGTCTCGGTGACAACCCACCCCAACACAGGCGCACCTTCACTAATGGTGTTCAAGTGGTTGAAAAATGGCGATCTGCGGTTGGAGTCTTTGGTTTCGATAATTTTGGCCACATTTTCGTTGATAGGGGTCAAGATTTTGGCAAAGTTGGGGTCCTGGATGTCTGGTTTTTTGGATTTGGAGACTATGGTCAAGAACTTGACCTGTTCGGTAAAGGCATTGGCGAGTGCTTGTGCGGCCTCGCCGACCACGGAATCCAATTCCTTCGACTTGGCTGTGAATGGGGCTATGTTTTCTTTAATGAATGATTCGAAGGCTGAGACTGATTTTGGAGGGGCAGCCTTAGCAGGGGTAGGTGTAGGTGTAGGGGCAGCAGGGGCAGGAGTAGGGGTTGGAGCACTAACACTAGCAGAAACAGGTACAGAAGAACTCACAGAACCTCCCACTCCCTTCTCACTCAACAGACTCCGGTGCACCTCCTCCTGAAAAACAGTGATATCCTCCAAACGAGACGTGGCAGCCTCTAATCTCTTCAATATAGTCACAATGTTGTAACCCTGCACGTTGAATTGGCCCTCCTCAGAGCTGTTTTCCTTGTCAGACATAGTAATACAGATATATAAACGCAGTCAAATTAATTCGTGGACTTAAACTTTTCACGGTGCACGACCCAGTGTTTTTCACCAAAGGCTCTGGTATTGAAAACAGTAAACGACATGGTTTCTAAGGTCAAGCCCGAGGAGGTGGAGCTTCCCCCGCAAAAGGTGCACTATTTCAGGGACTTTTCGTACGCAACACAGCCAGAACCCTTCTACGACAACTACCAGACCGGAGTGCCCATTGCGCTTGACATTGGTACTGCTAACTTCAGGGCCGGTCTCACCAATTCGCTACTTCCAAACAATGTGTTTCCATCTTTAGTGTCTCGGTATCGGGACCGCAAGCTCTTGACGATGCTCACGTTGGTGGGCAAGGACACGCACACGGACGCCATTTTGAGGTCATCGACCAGATCGCCGTTCGACGGCCCGCTCGTCACCAACTGGGAGCTCATGGAGTACTTGTTTGACTACACTTTCGAGCATTTGGGTGTCGCCAGCGACAACTACGCGGTCAACAACCCGATTATCATGACAGAACCAGTCGCCTGCCCACTCAGCCAGCGCAGGCAGATGTACGAGTTGCTCTTTGAGGCGTACCAGGCGCCCAAGGTAGCCTTTGGAATCGACTCGCTCTTTGCGTACCACTATTCGTCGCCAGCAGAGAGCAACGGTTTGGTTATTAATGCCGGAAACGAGCAGACATACGTGATACCAGTGCTCAAGGGCAAAGGCATTTTGCAGCAGACAAAGAGGATCGACTGGGGGGCCAACCCCGCACAGCAGTTCTTGGGCAAGTTGCTCAACTTGAAGTACCCGTATTACCCCAGCAAGCTCAACAGTTACCACACCTCGCACTTGGTGCAGGATTTTGGGTATGTTCTGATGAGCTATCTGGACGAGTTGAAGACGATATTGGACATGGATATTTTGGAGGAGAAGGATATTCTTGTACAATTGCCTGTGGAAATCAACAGCAATCTGGCTCCGAAGAAAACGGAAGAGGAGTTGGCCAAGCAGGCTGCGAAAAGAAGGGAGCAGGGCAAAAGGTTGCAGGAACAGGCGCAGCAAAAGAGGTTGGAGAAGTTGGCGCAGAAACAAGAGGAGTGGGACTACTATTCCAACTTGAAGGAAAACGATTTCCCCAACTGGACGGACGAGGAGGTTCACAGGCAGGTGGTGGCTGATGGGTTTGAGGACTTGAGTGATTTCAACAAGTACTTGAGCACTTTAGAGAAAACTTTGAAGAAGGCTAATAATGATGAAGATGAGTCGGACGAGCCTGTCGACCCTGCCACTGCGTACCCATTAGTCAACATACCTGACGACCAATTGAACGAGGAGCAGATCAAAGAGAAGCGCAAACAGAGACTCATGAAAGCCAACTGGGAGGCCCGTGAGCGCAACAAAGAAGTGAAAAAGCAAGAAGAAGAAGCAAAACTCAAGTATGAACAAGTTCAACAAGAATTAAGAGAAAACGACTTGGAGAGCTGGTGCTCTGCAAAGCGTGTTGAGTTGGCCAACCTTACCACTAAGTTCAAGGAACGCACCAAGTTAATAGACTCGTTCAAAGACCGCAAATCTGCTGCTGCCCAGCAGCGTATGAAGAACATTGCGGACTTGGCGAACGACCAAAACGGGTCCACCAACGCGGCGTCGAGGAAAAGACGCCGTAACGCTAACGCCTCCATCGACAACGACCCTAGCGACAGCTTTGGTGCTAACGACGAGGATTGGAGTGTCTACCGTGATATCAGCAACACCACCTTGGAGGAAGAACAGGAAATCACAAACGGCAAGATCTTGGAGTTGGAGGAAGAATTGTTAAAGTACGACCCCAACTTCAACTACGAGGACACGTTTGCGGTGGCTCTGACATTTGACTGGAAAAAGCTGTCCTTGCACAAGTTTATCCACGGGCCCCGGCCCAACATCGTGGCCACCTTGCAGCAACAGGGCTTGGACCAGGACGAGCTTGCCAACCGTCCCGAGATCATTCTTAAAAACCACCAGATGCACTTGAACGTGGAGAGAATCCGTGTGCCCGAGATCTTGTTCCAGCCCCACATTGCGGGTTTGGACCAGGCTGGCGTGTCTGAGTTGGTCAGCGACTTGTTGCACAGAAGGTTGGACGGCAACTTTGCGCCGGGTGGACAGGCAAGCAGCATCATACAAAATGTTTTCTTGTCTGGAGGGTTTTCCAACTTGCCCAACTTCAAGTCGAGGATTGTGCAAGAGTTCACTGAGTTTTTGCCTGTAGGCGCACCGTTGAATGTGAGAACCACCGAGGACACGTTGATTGACCCGTGGAGAGGAATGCAAAAGTGGGCCACCCAGGAGGAATCGAAACATAGCTACGTCACGAGGCAAGAATATGAGGAATATGGTGCTGAATATATTAAGGAACACAACTTGGGAAATGTCTGCTTACATTGATCAAATGTGTTTCTATATAACAGATAATGTAATATACAGTGTTTGATGATACTTACAAAGATGGGTTGAAGAATATATAAACAATTTGAAAATGTCTGATTATAAAACTGTGTTTTTATAACAGATAATGTAATATACAAGTGTTTAATGATTATTACTTACAGGGCTGGGTTGAGAGATCAAAAGTGTTTTTACATAACAGATAATATAATATACAAGTGTTAAATGATGTTTACGTAGATGGGTTGAAGAATGTATGAACAACTTGAATATGTCAAATTACGTTAGATTAAACTGTGATTTTATCATACACCAGTTAAAGTAATTTTTAAGTGTCTAATGACTAATTGTTCACAGTATCCACGTTGAAAGAATACATAAACTCGGAATCTCCTACATCAAATCAACTGTGCTTTTATTATATAACAGATAACGTAATATACAAGTGTTTAATGACGATTACTTCTTCACAGAAGCCGGGTTAATACCCTTTCTCTTCAAACTTCTCTTCATGGCCTTGTCTAACAACTCCTTGTCTGCGTCCTCGTCGAATTCAGCGAAATCTCCGTTGATGATACCCTCCTCCTCGGCCTCAGCACGAGCAAGAGACTCCTTCTCTGACGCACCAGCCTTGGACACATCGTGTGGCGACGACGCAATCTTCTTGAACTTGGCAACGTAGAATCCGTCAACGTTGTACGTGTGTGGGTAGTATCTTCTGGTCATGCTGATCTTTGGGTTGAAGTGCTTGCCACGGAACGAGGTGAAGCCCGGCTTTCCAATGGCCAAGCCGGTTTCAACCAACTTCACGTTCGGACGCTTTCTCAAGGCGTAGTCCACAACAGCCTCGTTTTCCTCGACAGCAACAGAACACGTCGAGTACACTATAACACCACCAGTGGCAGAGTTGGCGTCGACGGAGTCAATGGCCGAAAGCAACAACTGCTTCTGCAAGTGTGGGATCTGGATAAAGTCCTTCTCGGTACGGCTCACCTTGACCGACTCATCCTTGGCAATAACACCAGTACCAGAGCACGGAGCGTCCAACAACACTCTGTCGAAACCTCCTATCACCTTTGGGAATTCTCTGGCGTCGTAGTTACACACAATGGTGTTCTTGCAGCCCAATCTGTGGATGTTGGCGATCAACGACTTGGTACGGGCCTTGTTGGCGTCGTTGGCGAAAACTGTGCCGGTGTTTTTCATCAAGGCAGAGATGTAGGTTGTCTTACCACCTGGGGCAGCAGCCATATCCAAGACACGCTCGTTTTCCTGGGGCTCCAACGCCATGACAGGCAAGAAGGAAGAAGCAGCTTGCAAGATATAGTGGCCAGCCAAGTATTCGGGGGTGGCACCGATTGGGACCTGCGAGTCGAAAATTTGCAACCCAACCTTAGTCCAAGCTCCGATTGGCTGCAAGTTGACACCACGGTTCACCAAGGTCTGCGCCAAATCACGTCTTCTGGTCTTCAAAGTGTTGGTTCTGATGGTAATAGGTCTAGCGATTTCGTTGGCCTCGAAAAACTCCATCGCTTCGGATGGTGAGAACAAGTTGAACAACTTTTCAGCCAAGAATTCAGAGTAGCCAAAGTATTCACAAATATCCTTGAGCAATCTGTCGACGTAATCGTTTCTTGATTTTCCCTCCTCGGCCATTTCTTTAAAGTTCTCCAAGACCTTGACAATCTCGATCATTCTGGTTCTCACCATGGTGACATCCTGTGGACCCTTTGCGATTTCTGCCAATTCATCTTCGTCTGGCAAAATCTTGGCTCTGGCCTGTGCCTTTTCCGCCTCCAACAACTCCATCTCGGCCTCTTCAGCCTCCAACTCGTCCTCCTCGTCCAACTTTCTGGAAAACGACTCCATATTGTCGACATTCAACTTCTCCAACTCCTCGTTGTCGCTTTCGTCATCGGAAAACATAGGCTTGGCTCGTTCTTCCTCGTCCGAGTCATATTCATCCTCCCCACCATCAAACTCATTGTCGCTCAAGCCATCCAACCCTTCTTGCACCTCCCCGTCATCGCTGTCGTCAAACAAAGCCTTTTTGGCGTTAGATAATGCTTCTAAATCAACGGTAGGCAAATCGTCTGGGTCCTTGTATTCTTCCTCCTCGTCTTGCTTCTTGCTCTTCTTAGACTTTTTTGGTGCACTGGTCTTCTTTCTCTCTTCCTTCACTCTCTTCGAAGGAGCCTCGTCGACAGATTCAAACCTCTTTCTTTTTGAATCCTTCTTCTCCTTCTTGGCATGGAACTCTTCAAATGAAGGTGGAGCACCCTGCTTATTCTTAGACTTTCTACCCATTACGCTTAAGATGAGATGAGATGGAATGAAAAATCAAAATCTTACAAAAAAATCGATATAAGATTTTGCGCTACACGACCTCATCTTGAAAAGTTTAAGACGATGACGAAGGAAACCAAGGTTATCGCGGCGGATCAGTTTGTGCTTGTGCGCATGCCCTCCGACGGGCTTAAGATCGTCGAATTGAGGCCCGGCGGCGTTATAAATTTGGGCAAGTTCGGCTCTTTCAAGGTGGATGGGGTCTTGGGGTACCCTCTTGGACAGTCGTTTGAAATCTTGGAGGAGTTGACAGTCAAGCCTATCAAGTCGATTTCTATGGAGTTTGAAGTCACTGCGTCGGAGGAAGCAGACCAGGTGGCAACCGATGAAAACTTGACCAAAGATGAGTTGCTCAAGTTGTTCACTCCAAGTGCTGAGAACAACCAAAACATCTTAGACATCGGGTCTAAGATCCAAAAGTTGACCAACGACGAGATCACCGAGTTGAAGAAGTCGGGCGCAAGCTCCACCATTGGCCAGCAGATTATCGAGAAAATCGTTGCCGGACATGAGGGCTTTGATAAGAAGACCATTTTCTCACAGCAAAAGTACTTGCGTAGAAAGCAGCAAAAGTTCTTGAGAAGGTTCACCATCGAGTACTTGGGCTCGTCACAATTGTTAAAGTACTACATTGAGAAGGACTTACCCAGAATGCTCGACTTGAGCGAAGAGACATTGGGCATAATATTGAACCACGCGAGTGTCAGGCCTGGGGGAAGATACCTTCTCTCTGACGAGACTGGAGGTGTTGTTCTCTATGCTATGATGGAAAGAATGCAGGGCGAAGGTACCATCATTGTGGTGCACGAAAACGAGCATGCCAACAACATTGCACTCAGATACTCCAACTATACTGAGCAGCACCAGTCCAAGATGATCAAGACCATAAACTGGTTGCAGTTCATCGAGCCTGAAAACGAAAAGATCTTGTGGGAGCAGGTGCCGTTAGCTGAGGTCGAGGAAATGAAGCCAGCAAAGAAGCTGCAGTACTTGCGCAGAGCACAGCGTGCATTAGAGATTAACGACGTGATTGACGAGGTACAGAAGGGCAACTTTGACTCGTTTATCTCGGTCTCCACCTTGCATTTGCCCAGTGTGTTGCCGCACGTCTTGCCCACGATTGGAGGCTCGCGTCCGATAGTGGTTTACAACCAGTACAAAGAAAATTTGTTGGAGTTGCAGCATTCTTTGGGCAATGACAAGAGGGTTTTGGCTCCGTCCATCATAGAGTCTAGAGTGAGACCGCACCAGACCATTCCTGGGAGAATGCACCCGGTCATGACCATGAGAGGTTTTGGAGGATATGTGATGTGGGGTACCAGAGTGATACCTGAGGTGGGTATCACAGCTGTTGGAAGAGGAGTAAGAAAGAGAACTCGGGATGATTCTAAGGAGCAGACTCCAGTTGAAACTTCTAAAGAGACCTCAGCAACTCCTGATGTTGAGATGAAGGATTAGCATGCAATGAGAGAATTAGACTCTCGATAGGAAATGTATTAATACAAAATTTCAGGAAATGTCGATGTTAGAATGTTTGGATATTAAAAATTTTCAGCCTAAATTATTTTGTTAAACTGGTCTATTACCAAATAGAGTATAGATTTTCGTAAGGTTTGCCAACTTTCTCCAAATACTCACTCTCTAAATACCCAAGCACTTGAAATCATCCATTTCGCCATTATCTAAACTAGTAGATTTTATCACACATCTCTTTTAAAGAACTCATACTCTCAGTCCATCCAATAACACAACGTATCTTTCCAGCACTGTCGTTCATACTCCCGACCAGCCATCTTGGGTTCACTTGGACTTTTTCACGCACATACTGTACTTGTGAGTCGTATCCCAACTCAAAAACAAATCCCTTTGCATTCGACTCTAGAGCCAAGTCAACCAAAGCTTCATAAAACTCATTCTCTCCAACTAGTGCTAATTTGGGCTCGTATTGCCTTACTGACTTCTCAACTCCATTGTTGACCGTGGACGAATTGTAGTCTCCAATCGGTATATACGGAGGATTAGAGGTAATTAAATCTGCCTCAACTCGATCCAATTTGAAAATATCAAGCTTTTGGAAAGTAACTCCAGATGAGCTTAACTCTTTATTTTCATTTGCTAACAGGACAGCTTCATTGGATATGTCAAAGCCCATTATTTCTACTCTGTTGTTGTCTTCATTGTTTAGTTTGCTGGCTAGAAGAAGTGGTATACAGCCAGTTCCAGTGCACGCATCGACAATTCTCAGAATAGAGTTCTGGTTCTTAAGTATTTCTCCCAACTTCAAACACCACTCTTCAGTCTCCCAACGCGGTATGAGCACTCCTTCACGGCACTTGATGTTGAGCAGTCCGAAAGGCTGTGATTGTAGAATATACTGAAGAGGTACTTTCTGCGATCTACGTCGCACAGCTTGTGGCCATTCACTATAGGGAAGTTCATTCTGTATCCAGCGAAGTTCCTGCTTTGCTTGGTTCAAGCTCAAGTTTGCACGTAATAACGGAGGCAAGAACTTGGAGTGCTTATAGGCTTCTTTAATTATTCGTGGAGAAACTCGGGGCATCGCATGTTCAGTGACATTTCGTTTTTGATTTCATTCGCAGTGACAGAATTTAGTTAGAGTGAAAAAGTTGATTCAGATGGCTGTTGAGTTTTCTGGCTTTAAATAATTTCAATGATTCACGGTCTTTAATGAGTAAGTAATGGTAACTTCAAAAAGACTAGCAGAAGAGAAGTATTTTGGGCAACTTAAACAGTTCCACACATATTTGTTACATAAAAACAATGAGAAATTTCCAAATCACTACGATTTGTGAAGCATTGAAGGAAGAACGTAGTAGATCGGAATCACCAAGGTCAAATGTTTCTAAAAATTTCAGAGTTGTAGAAATACGCCCAAATTTCAGCAAGTCTTTTCAACAGCTGAATATACTAGTAGGTTGAACCATTCGAGAGAAATCGCTACACTAAACTTGAAAGAAACAAGAAGAAATCATCGCGGTTCAACTGTGTCACATTGATCATCAGTGAGTGTTGGTATTTTTCAACTAAAGACCTTCTATTGTTTCCAAATTGTCTGTGTTCCAGCTGCAATTGTATAGCTAGGATTTTGAGGTAAAGTGTTGTTTTAGTGAGACTGCCACCGTTCGAGTGACTCAATATGTGGCACTCTATCCAAATGTTTCCACGGATATGTCCTCGTAACTGCTGCAGGCAAGTAAATTGGCCCATCAAGTTGTAAATCGAATCATAAACCAACCAATTCATAAACTATTCCTTTCAAACCAAACAAATCACAAGCTATACATACTAAACTATTCACATTATAAACTGTTCACATCATTAAGCAGGCCACTTAAATACTGTAGAACGACTTTCAACATCCTGAGTGACTCTAAAACGTATCGGACCTTCAGCTTGAAGTTAACTGCTCGTAAATGTGCATTATGCACTTTTATGTATGCAAGAAGTGATAAAGTTCAAGGCGATACGGGCAGTTTGTGAAGCAACGCTATTTCTTGGCTGCTTCTTTTGGTCTCAAACTACTGGGATGGCTTGAGAGGTTCTGCGTATGGGTCTTGGAGTCTTCACATAGCTAGCTACTAGTGCATCAGATATATCTATCTTGGCTACACTGATGAGGTCGTTCATTAAGCTTGGCTGCTCATTTAGTTCACAAATCTTATTAGACTTTTCCTATTACCAAACACTCCAAATTGTTTTGACCAGGTTATTTCTTGATAATAATACACCTTCTGTAAAATCACTCCCATCCTTGGAATGTTCATCACTATCTCCGCATCTTCAAAAAATTTGAGTAACTGTTGCCGTTTCTTGCGTTTGCGCTTATTTTTGCAGCCGTTTTTTGTGAGCGCAGCTTTTTTACGTTTTAGTACATTTGTTGTACCATAAGTACAAACTAGGATGGACGAGATAATAGGGAGAAAAGACACCTGAAATAACCAAGTGAGGAGATCCGAGTGATCGTGGTGCTCGTATCTGTGAGCCTCATTATTTGTTTAACTTAGCCTTTGCCAGTCAACCTTAACTGGTAAATCAGATTATCACTTCCTACTCAAGAAAAAGTGTATAGCATTTAATAATACAAGAATTAAAACATGGCTAAGAGAATAAGTAAGCCTAAGGTATACTTGGAAAGAACTGTAGTAGCACCCATTTGTTGAAATGTGGAAACGCTTATTGAACCTATAGGGGAACTGGCTGTTTCCAGCAATATTGTTGCCAGAGAACCACTTTCCGCGTTGGTTATTCCTGGTGGACTATTAGTTGGACTTCCGTGTCCGGGTTCTAATCCAACAGTTGGGTTGGCTGTAGAGGTTGTGGAGGATGGTTTATCTGTGAAGGTATCAATGCTTGCAAGTATAGTTGGACTGCTTTGGTTTAAACTTTCAGTTCTTGGGGTGGCTTGGTTGTTGTCTGATGAAATTGTTTCGCCCAAGGTCAAAGTCTTCTCAAATGCAGTGCACTTCGACTTGGTACAAATAACAGTTTTGGTCTCCGTGTTGAATGATATGTCAGTTAGAGTAGCCATAGTGTTGGCAGTGCATTGTGATTCGGTACATGTCAAGGTGTCTGTCACTGTGTTGGTATCTGTTAGCGTTGAATCTGTGCTTGACGAATTCCAAGGTCCATGCGAGGACGAGGGTAATACTGATGATAAAGCTGAGCTGAAATAACCTTGCAGTGAGATTTGAGTTGTTTGACTTGGAATTGAGCTTGACAATGAGCTTAATGCAACTGGCAATGATACAGATGAAGAATCTGAAGCTGAAAATGAACCTGAAGTAGAAGATGAACTTGAAATAGAACTTGATAAACTTTCACTGCTTGGAACCTCTACAATCTCACTGGCAGTATGCCCAGGATCTGCAGAAATGTTGACAGTCGTTGTTGCTGTTCCAATCCAAATCTGCGTAGTTGTTACCGTAGGAACTGGAACCTCGATAAAAACGCTCTCAGTACCGTTCGCATCTGCTGTGATAATATTCGTTATTGTTTGCGAGCCCGTCCAAGTTTGAGTCAAGGTTGTTCTTGGGGTTGGCACTTCGACAATCACAGTTGCAATCTCGCCAGGCGCAGCTGGGACTGTGCTGCTTATAGTGCTAGCTACATTCTCCCTCTGTGTGGTAGTGACTGTTGGGACTGGAATTTCGACAACTTCAGTTTCAGTCCCATTGGCCAATGCATCGATTGTACTTGTTAGCACATCACTTCCCGTCCACGTTTGAGTTATCGTAGTTTTTGGAGTAGGAACTTCAACAATGACCGCAGCAGTTTTGCCTGGAGAAGCAGAAACCGTTTTAGTTGCAACCACAGAACCCGTCCATCTCTGAGTTGTGGTAACTGTAGGAATAGGAACTTCAAATATAACGGACGCAGTCCCGTTAAGACTGGCACTTACGGTGTTGGTCGCAGTTTCGTCACCAGTCCATGTTTGGGTAACAGTTGTTGTTGGGACTGGCACTTCGATTATTACCAAAGCTGTCTCTCCTATAGAAGCTGGGAAGGTCTGGGTAACCGTTTCAGTACCACTCCATTCTTGAATCACAGTGACAGTTGGAATTGGAACGTTAACGAAAACGGTTGCAGTTCCTGTGGCACACACACCTTGACGTTTATCAAGGGTTTTGGACGGCCCACAGAGTGTGACTGTAGAGGTTTCTACATCATTTTCTGTCCAAGTCTGGGTGATGGTTGTGACTGGAGTAGGCACTAGGATGACTACCGTCGCAGTGCCACCTGGGGCAGCAGTATCGAGCACATACACGGTGTCTGTGACGTCCCAAACTTCAGTGGTGGTGACTGTAGGTATTGGAACATCCACAATGTCTGTTTCTGTCTCGCTGGAGTCAGCAGTTAATGTGCTGGTGACAGTATCACTTCCTGTCCATGTTTCAGTGACGGTCACCACTGGAGTTGGAACTTCAACGATTACAGTTGCAGTGTCACCTGGGGTCGCGGTTATAGTCGTGGTCTCAGTGTCACTTCCACTCCATCTTTGAGTCGTGGTTACAGTTGGAACCGGAACGTACTCCTCTATAGTTCGGGTACCGTACGTAAATGGCAATACACTGGTAGAGGTACTCGATTCGGTCCAGGTATTCGTAACTGTTACATTCACATCATATTCTGAAATAGGATCCAAAAGCAAAGCATTTGAAAAGGTCTGCAGAGTGTCAAAGGTGTGAACCTGTGGGTCTCCCACACAAACATATGTGTTTTTGAATTCCACAGTTGGGTTGTCGTTTGTTGGAGTGAACGAGGCAAGAATCATCTCTCTATTTGGAGCCTGAGTAAAGCCGTAGTTGAGGGTCACAGTGTTCCCCACACAGGTGGGAACTGAGCCAGGATACAACAAAAACCAAGGGAACCCCCAAGAGTTGAGCATACTGCCGCGACCCGATCGTGCAGTTGAACATATTGCCGTGGCATTAGAGAAGGTAAAAGATAAACTTCCATTTACGTACCCCAGGCTACAGTTTCCCGCAATCACAAGGGCCTCCCAGTTGCTTGTGCCTGGAATTTGTCTGGCGTCCCACAAGTCTTTGTCTCGGGGTGGAGAAAAGACTCCTGCGTCAAATTCCACAGTCGTAGAGATCGAACGCGATCCGTCTGAAAAGGTAACATTGTTGTTACCAGCCAGGAAATACCGTGAGCACGAGGCGTCCGTAGCTCTGGTGCCATATCCTGAGTTGAAAACTACGGGTAGTTCTAGCGTACCTGCAACCGCAGTATTTGCATTCACCAACAGCGAAGCAGTGCACAGAAGAAGTGAGCCTCCTCTGTTTACACCACCGGAAGTCAATACACAAGTTGCCAACGCTCCGTCCGGAGACGGCAATTCAATAGTCGAAACCGTAGACGTGAACATGTACACACAATTCAAGCCGAGTGTAAAAGTGTCACCAGGATTGAGATTACCATTGATAGCCCAACGAACTGTAGCTATCCAGTTGCTAGCCTCGGGAACAACTCCCCAAGTATACCATCCGCTTGGCTCAAACCTTATGTTGGTTAGTTCCGTGAATACTCCAGTAACTGCAGCACCAACTACTGTCTCAAGAAGCACTGCTATAACTATCAAATCTTTGAACATATCGTCTTGAAAACTGGCTGTGCTCTCGTATTTATGTAAATTTGCATCTAGTGTAATTCGGTATGCATTCACGGTTAAGTGTTATAAAATAAGATGAAGCAATAGGCGCCACAAAGACTGAAAAGTTACCATTCGATATCGTTTTGGTTGGCTAGTTGGTGGTCACCATTTCAGAATATGCTGCTCTGCACCGCTGCTTAAAGTCGGTTCTTCTACTACACCTCTCTGGCTGCTTTCTGGTCCAGGAACATTTAGTGTTCGAAGTTTAACGGCTTGCAAATCGCCTTACATGCAAACACAAACCTCGAAAACACAAAGAAGGAATTTGCGAGGAGGAGTTTCTGTTCGCATTTACTCAACATTGTGATTGAATCGATAAGAATTAAGATTCAGTCGAGACTCAGATTTAATGCATTTGCAGAAAAAGTGCAATTTTTGTTCATGATGCTGCAACGCTGGTGAAATAAAAAAGTTCTCAATCAACTTTTTGAGGCAAAATGAGCTGTTTATTCACTTGCAAGTTTCTGGGAGTTATTTTAAATCGAATATTAGTGATGGTGGACCAGATGAGTTGATATTGGGCTTTGATTTGTTGAGGAAAGGGTCATTATTTCGGTTGCAATGTTGACTGGATGTAGTATTAAAGTCCGAAATATTACTTTCAAAGTAAGCTCATCTCGAAGAGAATGAACCGCTAAAAGCGAAAAGGTTCTTTCCCCAGTAAGGGCCTCCATAATTTTGAGATACTTTTGTAAAAATTTCTAGTAGTGTGGAGGTAACACCTTGGTTAACACGGTTAACATAAATATTAACCGAGTCTAACTTAAAGCCTAAGAAGACCAGATAGTCAAGTTTTAGCCATTCATACCTTCGTTAAAAAATTAAAACTTTGTTGAGACTGCTGAAATGGTTTCTTAAGTTCGAACTGCAATCACTAAACTCGCAGGCTCTTGATCTAATCATCATTTTATATCCTTGAACTTTAGTAGTACCCCCCTCATTAACAAGTATCCATGTCCTCCATCAATAAATCTTGAGAAGCTCAGCATCAATATACTTTTGCACCTTCAATCGCAACTCCCTTTGACTATCCTCTCCGCTATCCTCATCAATGTCCCCTGCAATTTCATGATACACTATTCTCGACCTGCCTCTGTAAATAGGCTCTAGGCTCCCACACAATTTGACAATGCTTTGCCACTCCAACTCAGGATTTCCTTCCACATTCACAGCCTTGAGCTCGTTTCCAATTTGCAAGTCAGCGATTTTCAGCAACGAGTTTGACCCCAATTCAAGAACTACTAGTGACTTCGGGAGGCTCACAGGAACCACTGAGAGGTAGGAGCCTAGGTTATTCTTAGAAAGATTCAAATTCTGCAAGTGTGCCAATCTTTCAATGTCACCATATAGCTTAGAGATCTTAGCTGAGTTTATTGTGAGCGACTTGATACACGAAGGAAATATGTCCCATTCGAGCTCCTCTAGTATTAACCCTTGTAGTGTAACCGTGGTAAGTTGAAGACAGTTTTTGAAAAGGAAAGGAACATGAACACTTGAGGTTGTACTTAACTCGAAAGACGATAACTGGGGAAAGCTCAAATTGATGTGGACCAGTGGGGTCTCCACAAGTGGATCTAGCCGGAAATAAATTTTTTCTATATTAGTTGGTACGAACTTCTCAAAGTTGTCTGCAATGCTACCTGAAAAGGTTCCTTGGAAGTGTATTCGTTTAAGGTTGTTTGGAAAGAAGTCATTAGCGAACAGTACTGTCGATCCCGATAACCCTAAGTAGTGTAAATTTGTGGGAAGTAGAACGTCATCATTCGATTTCCACAACTGTAAAGATTGCAATCTGGTAAGCAAGTCACCTCTAAACCGAGTCAAGTTTGTTGCTTTCAAGTCAATAAACTCTAACGTGTGCGGTAACTGTGCTACCGATGCATCAACATTCTCACCCAAATCGTTCATAGATAAGTCTATGAATTTCAACTTATTCAAGAGTTTCAAGTTACTTCCTAGAAGATGCCGTATTTTGTTACCTGCTAGACTTAACGTGACAAGCAGATGAGGGAACTTTATACTCTCAATAGTTTCTAATTGCACCTTTGAAAGATTTAGGTGTTTTATCATGTCAGGAAAGCACAACTTGGCTGGTGAACTAATGAACCGACAGCCAACTAATTCAAGTTTTCTTAATGAATCAGGAAAGACGACGTCATCAATGAATAATGCAGGGCTGTCAGCTAAAGTCAATTCTGTTAACTTTTTCGGTATTCTGAACGAAGAATCCACTATAAACTTGGTATCCTCTTGGCTGTGAAACCCTCTAAGCATCAACAGCAGCAAGCTGTCTGGGAACCCGAAATTGCGTACATTGGGGCACCAGCTTACCATGAGGGAACGCAAGTTCGGCAAATTCAGTATTCCATGCAAGTCTGAAAGACTGGGGCAGTTGCTGATTGTCATTTTAACTAGGCTTTCTGCAAGTATAAAGTGCTTGAGCGTTTCTGTTTCGATGTCATCTAAGTTCAATTCTTTCAATTGAACTAGTTCTCTCAAATCCAAAGTCGACCCCCCTTCGATATAAATGAAGTTTAGGTTTAGCTTCTTCAAGCTGTGGAATTTAAATTTGATAGGAAAAGAGAGACTGAAGCAAACTTCAAGCGACTTGAGGTTCTTGGGTAGCCTGTCAAAAGTCTCAGGCGTAATCATATCAGTAATCTTCAAGTCTTCTAGGTACTCAAGCAGCTGAATCTCCTCATCGAAAAAGACCTCGCTTCTGAAGAAGCTGCCAAATGCTAAAGTCAAGCATAGGCTCTTTAAACTCGGAGGGAAGTTGAAAGTTGTACCGTACCATGGTGCCTCCAGTGCATTGCAGTTTTCGATAACTATCCCTGAAATATTGTAAGGTAAATCTAGGACTCTCTGAACCTGCTCTAAGTACCTTTCTGGAGGAAGAACGGAGTGGAAAGTAGTTGAAAACGGACTAACAGTTACGTTAATGGATGTTGCTTTCTTTAGTATCTCCGGAAAAAGCTTGTCAAGTATCAACAAGTCGCCTGGCAGATCAAAAACGATTTCTTTCGGCACATACAAGAACCTTTGCACCTCTAGGAATTTAAGAAATGAATATATTGTGGAGAACAAGACAGGTTCCTCCGAGGCGCGTACAACACCAGTCAAGTCCTTCAAGGCAACTTGCCGTTCATAATCAGTACTTGGATGAGGAGCTGTGAAATTGTTGAGCAAGGGTTCCCCATTCTCGCTCACTTGTCCTACTACAACCTTTGAGTAGTATGATTCAAACGCGTAGTTTCCAAAATGATCCAGGTCTAGGAGACATCCCACGACAGGTTTGGGTAAAAGGTCTATGATAATGTGCACTATGTCAGCGGGTAACCTCTGAAATAGCTCGTTCATTTGAATTCACGTATCCTTTTTGCTATTTTGCTGCCTCATAGGTAGGTCAAATATATCACAAAAGGTGACGTGATCTGATATTGTTAGGGAGAACTGTCAAAGTTCGCTAAGCTTAAAGTTTTATTCGAGCCTTGATGTTTTGTTGTTGTTAGTCGAAGTTGAGGCTTTAAGGTTTAGGTGTCTGATTTTCCTGGTGTACTGATCCATCTATGGTTTGTTTTTTCAGGGTCTTCAGATCATGAATGCGGATTTGACGTTGATTTAAAAGTGAATGGCTTGGTAATTGAAATTCTTTTATATGAACTCTTCAATTGAAGAGATTCTATATTCGTCTACTTCATTTAGGATGACCTCTGAAGTTTGGACCTGTTTATCAAAACGTTCACAAAATGGTTTAATAGAGAAGTTCGACTGATCCTTAAAATCGCCTTTGATCAGCATTCGAATTGTTCAACACCTTCATTACCTGTTCTATAGTTTTAAAATGTATCAGTGACAAATTTGGCATCTGAAGGTATGGAAAAAAAGGCTGCAAATCTTGTTTTCAAGTGTAGCTTTTCTGTTCCTGGTACTTTTGGTTTTTGAACT
This sequence comes from Kodamaea sagamina, assembly GCA_030556545.1. Lineage (NCBI taxonomy): Eukaryota > Fungi > Ascomycota > Pichiomycetes > Serinales > Debaryomycetaceae > Kodamaea > Kodamaea sagamina. The sequence goes on along the minus strand of JAKTUG010000026.1, from coordinate 54,402 downwards.
ATTAGATTAGGAAAACCGATGCCTCTAGTTTGTGATACGTCTTTAAATTTGCTAGGCAGTACTTAGCGACTCTTGCGTGGAGGAAGCACACTAGGGGAAACTTCCACTATTAACTTTTTCTCCATCGCAGTAAATCGTACATTTGCGAAGGAATGTACAACACACCTCTGAAAATCAAACAATATCAAAGCTCTCAGCTTTACAGTTTAACATCTTAAAAATTTAAGTATATACAAGTAACTACATCCCCTTTCTCACATAATGCAAGAAGACTCTCTCATGCACTTCTTCTGGATAAGGCGAGATAACCTCAGACATGCCTGGTCTGGCAATTGGGTCTCTCAAATAGACTGCATGACATGTCTTGAAGCTAACCTCAATGTGAGAAGGCAAAATGGCAAAACACCCAATGAATGGTCTGGGAGTCCAAGGTGTAAAGTATGGCTTTTCTGGGTTCTGACGACCAAACAAACCCTTTTGCCAAGGTAAATTGATTTTAGCTGTAGACTCATTTTCAGAAATAGTCTCCAAATTCAATTTCTTGTGAGGTCTCATATTCCTCACGAAGTTCAAAGAAAAGGGAATTTGGTTTGAGTTTTCAGGCAATTTGTTCAGCTGCGAGGATTTGAGCAAATAATCGTTTCTAGAGTTTCTGATTTCAACTAACAATTGCTTGATGGTGGACGCTAATTTTGCTTCGGTAGCTGACTTTCTTTCTGGTGCCTTCAAGGTGATGAAAGTCAAAACTTCGTCGGAATTGTGCTTAGACACCAACTCGTGCTTAGCGTTGTGTAAATTGGTGTAGATAGACAAACACTTGGCCGAGTCAGCCTCACCAAACTCTTTGAAAGTCTCTGCGGTTAATTCCTGCGCATCTTTAGAGTTGGCCAAAGTCAATATTCTTTGCAAAATGTTTTCTCTCGTATTCTTTTTCTGCTTGTCCAACATTTCCTTCTCGACTTTATTGTTAAAATCATTAATGGAGTTGGATTTGTTTTCGGTTCTAAGAGAGTCCAAGGTTTCAGGCTTAGCTTGTTTCAATTCCCAGGCTTGCTTGGGGTTTTTCTTTGCTTGTTGAACGTATTTGTTCCAAACCGAAATCTGCTTGTTGTCAGTCTTCACTGCTTCTTCAATACCAGGCTTGACTCTACCCATGGCAAGTAGCACTTTTTCGGGCTTCACATGGAAGATGTCACCCTCCTGCAATGGGTACGAAGGATGCTTGATTACAACACCGTTGACCTGGACATGACCGTTAATGATAAATTGTCTCGCCTGTCTCACCGATGAGGCAAACATGGCTCTGAAAACAGCAGTCTCCAATCTCTTTTCCAATGGAGCATACGTCTGCAACACAAGTGGCGAGGACTTTTGTCTCCCCATTCCCTTCAATGATGCATCCAACTGGGCAGCAGACTCCAACGAAGGCTCGAACAAAGTCTTCCAGCGTGATTCAGGTAAATGCTCTCCATGATAGGCTCTAGTTAACTGCTTGGCTGCGAACTTCTGCTGGTATAAAGTCAACCTTTGAAACTGAGGACGAGGCCTTTTGTATAAGTTGAACAAGTTGTACTTGTTCATGGAGGCACGGACGTACCCCCTACTCAAAGAGTTGATATTCTCTATCCTTCTAGGCATATCACTCTCGACCCAGTGCTGAAGAATTCCTAACGAAAATTTTTTGGTCAACCAAATGGTCGTGTGGTTTGAAAAAATCACGTGTGACAACCAATAAACAAACTGACTAGTATGGCCAAGGTGAGCAAGAGGAACTGGACGCTCGATGATGAGATAAAGTTGTTCAACCTTGTGTGTGAGCATAAGCCTGCTGGTAGGCATAAGCACAAGCACATGGTTTCTATCATTGATCTCATTAATAAAGGTATTGATACCAATCCATTTACGGCAACAGAGGTATGGGACAAGCTAGAACTGTTGTATGATTTGCCCAGGTTAGATTACTTGGAGGATTATCGTGAAGGATACGACACTGAGCCACCTAAATCGGCTAGAGTGAATAAAAATGTGACTCAATCTCCTAAAAGAGTGACTAAGAGTGAAACCGAGTCCCCGAAGAATAAGACTGAGGAGTCTGAGAGTGAGAGTAAGAGCGAAGTGTCTGAGAGCGACAATAAAGATGAAGTTAAAGAAGAAAACGCAAAGGATGAGAGCACGAAGGATGAGAGTGGAGACGATAACAATGCGGACGAGGAAACCGAAGAAGTGAATAAAAGTCACATAAAAGAAGAATCAGAAGTTGAAACTGATTCAAAATCAGAAAATGAAAAGGAAAATGAAGATAACTCGTCTGAATTGAGTGACGTGGAAGTACACTCAAGCGAGCAAGAAGAAACGAAAACAAAAACAGAAGACGAGGAGGAAGAAAATGAAGAAGCAGGTAAAAGAGTCACCAGAGGTACCAAAAAACAAACCACGAAGAAACGTACCAGGTCTGTGGCCAGACTAGACGAACCAACACCCAAACAGAATTTGTCTGCAAAACGTAAAAAAGCAAACACACCTCCACCACCACAGATCAAAAGAAGAACGAGATCTGAAACACACGTCACGGAACCAGAGAAGGAAAAATCAGACTCCCCAGAGCCAGAAAAGAAGGAAGAACCAAGCTCACCCAAAACCGAAGAATCTGAAGCCTCGAGACCGCGGAGAAACACAAGATCAAACAAACCTCCTCCTCAGAAGCAAGCACCTGTTAGAAGAAGCTCCCGAAGGAAGTAGAAATGAAAATCCGTGTGTACATTATAGAAGAAAAAAAGCATACGCGTTAGTGAAAAATTTAGATAGATTTGTGACTTTTAATAACCAATGCCAAATGCATAGATATGGAGTAGAAGTAGTGCGAACGAGGTCAATTAGGTGGGCGGTACTGGCTCTTGTATATGCGCGGTGTTTCACGTCAACAGCACGGTGTCCTCAGAAGTTGCGTGTGGTGAAACCAACCAAAAACAGAGTTGGCAAGAGAGAGTTGTCCAACGAATCATTTATTTTAGAGGGTGACCGTGGAGGAAGAACATCTGAAAACAGCTTGACTCCGCTATACTCGCAGATCAAGCTGATTATGGAGCAGAATCCGGGCTGCGTATGTCTCGTACAGGTGGGTGGGTTCTACGAGTTGTACTTTGAACAGGCAACTACTTATGGGCCCAAACTAGGTATCAAAGTTGCAAACAGAAACAGTGGACCGTACTCAGTGCCCATGTCAGGCTTCCCTTTGTATCAACTTCCCAAGTTTGTGAAGTTGTTGGTGCTGGATCTTAGCGAAACCGTTGCCATTATAGATCAGCGCCCAAGTGGACAGAATACGTTCCATAGAAAAGTCTCGAGGATAATTTCACCAGGAACGTTGGTGGACGAATCTTTTATGAACTTCAACCAGAACAACTATTTATTGGCGATTTCGTTGCCTCCAATCTCGCTGATCCTGGCTGCTCCTGACCCTGACACACCAATTGGACTTTCGTGGATCGATACGTCTGTTGGTGAGTTTTACGTGCAACAAACTACGTTGGCTGAAGTGGCTTCTGATATCACTAGGGTAAACCCTAGCGAAATAATCATACACAAAGACTACGAGGACACACAGTTGCATAATTGGTATCCATCTTTCCTACTGTTGCGCAAGTATTTCACTCGATACCATAAAGTGTCTTACTCAGACAACAAAATCAAGTTCAAAGCCAGTAACCAGGTGGTGAGAAAGGCCTTGGAGAGGTTTTCGGTGAAAGAGGAGGCTGCAATGAATATGATATTGTCGTACATAAATGTCAATTTTCCAGAGTCCAAGGCTAATATCGAAGTCCCTATACAATATTGGAACGCGAAAGTGCTTCAGATGGATTCCAGCACCCGTGAATCGCTCGAGTTGACCGAAAGAACTAGTGGTGGACGGAGCTTGCAAGTGGGATCTTTATTAAACACAATAAAACGAACGAAGACGGCCTCCGGGACTAGACTCTTGACTCAATGGATTAAGTCTCCTTCCTTAGACGTTTCTGAACTCCTTGTACGGCAAAAGTTTGTTGGACTTTTCAAAGAACAAAGTTTATTGAACATATCGATTCGTCTGGAGTTGAGTAATGTTGGCGACGTTTCGAGAAGTTTGCAAAAGTTGACATTTGATACTGGTGATACTGTAACCAATTTGGTCGGAGTATCAGATGGTCTAAGGAAGTTACACGTTATTGAAAACATCCTAAGAGAGCAATATAAAAACCAGCCTCAGTCATCGCTAATATTGAAATCTTTCTTAAGTGATTTTAAAGTACCTGTGAATCTAGCTGATGAAGTCAGTGAAGTGTTGGAGCAGTCTATTAAAAGAGAAGAAGTATTTGAAGAACTTCCAGGTGAAGATGAAGACGAGGGTAATAAGTCAAGTGTATTCACAGGTTCTTATAGTAACGATTCGATAGCAAAATATAAAAGGTTGGAAAACAATCCCAAGGCAGATCATACATCTTGGTTTCAAATCAAGAGAGATTTTAATGACGAAATTTCACAGCATCACCAAAGCCTTGACCTTTTAAAAATCGAAGAATCCACATTCATTGATAATTTGGCAGACGAATTGAGCAAAATTGACCCTAAGTTGTATGTCACAGGTAAGCTGAGTCATGGGAGGTTTAGTAATGTGTTGCATATTACAGGCAAAAGTAAGCTGATAGACCAGGTTCCTGCTTCATTAGGCGAAGGGATAGTCGATCGAAAGAAAACCTCTTTATTATACAAACCACAGGAGTGGACAGAATTACAGTACTCCATTGGTGGAATCATCGAACAAATTCAAACTTTAGAACAAGGTATTTTGAAAGAGTTGCAAGAAAAGATTATAGATGAGAGCACCCAAATAAGAAACTTGATCAAACTTGCTGATTATTTGGACGTAACAAGTTCCTTTGCAGTTTTAGCAGAGGAAAACCACTTGGTGTGTCCGAAATTTCTTAAATCGCTGCAACTCAAGATACGTGGAGGGAGGCACGTAGTTGTTGAGAACGGTTTGAAAAGTTCCAACAGTATGTTCACTCCAAACGATACAAGCATTAGCTCAACCAACAACATGTGGGTGATCACTGGGCCAAACATGGGGGGAAAGAGTACATTCCTAAGGCAGAATGCACTTATAGTAATTATGGCCCAAATTGGGTCGTTTGTGCCTGCTGAAAAGGCAAGCTTAGGAATAGTCGACAAAATCTTCACTAGAATAGGTGCTTCTGATGATTTATTTTCAGATATGAGCACTTTTATGGTTGAGATGATGGAAACCAGTAACATTTTGAAAAATGCAACTTCAAACTCATTAGCAATTGTCGATGAAATAGGAAGAGGAACAAGTGGGAAAGAGGGGTTGGCTATAGCTTACGCAACTTTATTGAACTTGCTAACTGTGAACAAGTGTCGTACACTTTTTGCAACCCACTTTGGCAATGAAATTCATTCGTTACTCATACAAAACAAAATCAACCAAAAGAAAATTGGATTCCACAGAACTAGGGTCATAACTACAAACGCAGATGACGAATTTGGTTGTTTGACTATAGATCATACATTGGAACCTGGCATAAGCGAGCGTTCCTACGCATTAGAAGTAGCACAAATGGCAGGGCTTCCAAAGAGTGTACTTGAGAATGCTAAAAATGCATTGAAATTGATAAACTAATAGATTTAATACATGCTTTTGATACGATTTTTTTTCCTCTATGCTCTATGGATTTTGGTTTGGGTTTGGGTTCTGGTTTGGGTTCTGCTGATTTTGACCCATTTGGTTTAGAATAAACTGTTGAAGCTTTTGCAACTGCTGTTGCTGGTACGGGTCTGTAGTGGGCTGGCCAGGAATAGAAGGTTGCACTGGAAAGTTTGCTTGGTACTGAGCATTTGGAGGTGGTTGTTGTGGATAGGCTTGGAATCCCTGCATTTGGTTTGGGTAAGCCTGCTGGTGGCCGTTCTGGTAGTAACCTTGTTGGACTTGGTTAAACGGTACACCGTAAGGAGAACCTTGGGCGTTGAAGTCTTTGTTTTGATATACTGGCTGTTGGAATTGTTGTGGTTGTTGGTAATGCTGCTGTGGTAGTTGGTAATTCTGCTGAGGTTGTTGGTAGTGCGCCTGTGGTTGCTGGAAGTGCTGCTGTGCTTGTTGGAAATGTTGTTGAGGTTGCTGGTGTGGATGTTGCTGGAATGTTGCTTGTGGTGGTTGTTGGTAGGGTTGGTATGCTTGATATGGGTGAGGTTTAGGTTGCAGGTACCCTTGTGGAGGCTGTGCGTAGTTGTAAGCTTGAAACCTCTTAGCTCCCTCGTCGCTTTGGGGTTGGTTTCTCTTGCGATCAGGACCAGATTGATTGCCCTCCTTTTTGCCTTTATTCTTTTGCTTTTTCTTCTTTCTGGCTTGTTTTGCAGCCAATTCTTGTTCGTCGTCCGAGTACTCCTGTTCATCTTCAGGTAACTCTTCGTCGTGACAGTTGCTAGCGTCTGTTCCCTTCAAGTGCTTGATAGAATCGGTGTAGACAAAGTGAGAATCGGGCACCACATAGTATACTTCTTCACCATTTCTGTGCTTAAACTGTTCAAACTCCTCGTCGCTGTTGAACTTCACTCGGTAAACAGGCAGCTGCAAACTTCCAAAAGTCTCAAACAAAGGCCCAATGACAGTTCTGTCTTTAAAGCATAAAACAGATTCGTCCTTAAGAAACCGGAACTCTCCAGAAATGTTTGCTTTGATAATAATACTTTTATCCACAAGGCCTGTCACTTGACCTATGAGTTCTATTGGAGCACTTTCTGGGATAGTATAGCCTGCAGGTAATGCAGGGGCTACTTCGTTTGTGACCTCGTTAGCTGAGGTAATAGGGCCATTTATAATTTCGGCGTCCTCATCATCAAGATCATGGACAATTGATTTTTCATCGTCATCGTCGCTTGCTTCTGAATCAGTGTAAACCGACCCGTCATCTGACTCGGACTCTGATTCTGACGAGGGTTCTGGTGACGAATCGGACGAGACTCCATCAACTTCAATTTCGTCGTCGGAATACTGTTCAACCTGTTCAGCGGTTGGGTTATTTATGAAATTCTCCACCGAGTTTGAATTTCCAGACTCTTCTAAATCTTCCTTCTTTGGTTGGATTTCTGATTCCGAGGTTTGGGTGGCTTCCTGATCGTCGGTTTTTGTGGACTCCTCGATCTTGGTGGCTTCGTGTTTTTCGATTTTTGTGGATTCCTTGATTTGGGTTGTTTCTGATTGAGATGTTTCTGATTCCTTAATCTGAGTTGTTTCCGATTCCTCGGTTTTTTCCTGTGCTGTTAGCCCTTCAGTTTGAACACCAATTGATTCAGTTTCGTTTTTAATTACTTCTAAGGTTTCAATGTTCTCACTTTTAGTGTCCTCTGCGTTGGTCTCTGTGTTAATATCCTCCACCTTTGCTTGGATGTCAGAAGATACATTATCTTCCATTTTAATGTCAGCTACAGTTTCAGTCTTGGACTCATCCTCTGCAACCTCATTTAGACTTTCCGTATTGGAAGTCACAACCTCATTTGAAACGTCTTCGTCAATTGACTTGCCATTTCTCTCTTGTTTATTATCAACAGGAGCCTCAATTTGGTCAATCGGTGGTTCAACCAGTTCAATTGTTACATTGGTCTGATTTACTGACGCGTCCTCCGCATCCACAGACTCAACTGTTTTGTCGACATCACCACTTTGAACATGTTCAGTTTTATCAACCTCACCACTTTGTACATCGTCAGCTTTATCCACCTCACCACTTTGTACATCGTCAGCTTTATCCACCTCACCACCCTGTACAGCATCGTCTTCACCAGTCTCAACACTCCCTACATCAACTCCACCACTCTGCGCACTTTCAACCTCACCTTCAACGTCACCGGTTTGCACTTCCACAACCCCAACTTCACCACTCTTCACATTAGCTACCCCAGCTTCCTCGAGCCCATCCGTCACCGCAGTCTTACTGCTCACAGCCCCTTCGACCCCCTCCACACCATCAACCAAAGACTTCTCGTGGTTATCGCCTTGAACCACTGTATTACCATTTGTATCACTCATTATGACAACCTTCACTGTTAGTTTATTTTCGTGATGATCATCTCACACACAGTTAGCAGCCATCACCAGACCGAAAACAAGAAAATTGGCTAAAACTGAGCTAGAAACTTTTTACATTAGTTGCACTTACAATATCAGACTTGACTAACAACGTTGTGTCTAACTTCTCGAAGGCGGACCTCTCACCCATTCGAACGCTTCCACGCAAGCCGTCCCAAGTTACCCGGACAAATCGTTCCCGGCTACCTGCAGGACACGAGCGAAAGTAAAACAACAATTTGCAAAAATTCACCCGAGCACGACCCAGAGTGAAAAATTTTTCGTCTGTGGCAGCGACATCTCAGGAAAAGATTCGAATATATAAGCTCTAAAAGCCTGTCCAAAAATTTTAGTCTGGTGTTCGCTGAAATAAGTATCAAAAATGGGTGCCTACAAGTATTTAGAAGAATTGCAAAGAAAGAAGCAATCTGATGTCATGAGATTCCTCTACAGAGTTAGATGTTGGGAATACAGACAGAGGAACGTTATCCACAGAGCTTCTCGTCCATCTAGACCAGACAAGGCTAGAAGATTGGGTTACAAGGCCAAGCAAGGCTTTGTCATCTTCAGAGTCAGAGTCAGAAGAGGTGGCAGAAAGAGACCTGTTCCAAAGGGTGCTACTTACGGTAAGCCAACCAACCAGGGTGTCAACCAATTGAAGTACCAGAGATCCTTGAGATCCACTGCTGAAGAGAGAGTTGGCCGCCGTGCTTCTAACTTGAGAGTCTTGAACTCGTACTGGATTAACCAGGACTCCACCTACAAGTACTTTGAAGTCATCTTGGTCGACCCTTCGCACAACGCTATCAGAAGAGACGCCAGATACAACTGGATCGTCAACCCTGTCCACAAGAGAAGAGAAGCCAGAGGTCTTACTTCCATCGGAAAGAAGTCCAGAGGTATCAACAAGGGTCACTTGTTCAACAACACCAAGGCTGGTCGTCGCCACACTTGGAAGAGACAAAACACCTTGTCCTTGTGGAGATACAGATCTTAAGCGTAGTCTGCTGGTTTTCAGTAGTCTTGCACGGGTTGTGGGTTGGTTGAATATTTGTATGTTTGTATAGATTGAAATTAAATTGCAACTGGTCTGGATTTTTCGAGAGTGTAGAAAACTTAAGGAACTTTAAAATTTCACTTGAATTTTGGTCCAACTTCCATGCGGTTGAGCTGCAACTGGTATCAACTTGACATGTTTGTGCCTCCTCTGAGGGTTATCGTGTCGTTTTTGGCCGCTATCAACCTATCGGTATCCGAGTCAATTTCACGTAAATTAAAAAATGTGTCCAAACCAAAAAAAAATTGTGCTTAACAACTATAAAACCAATTGAGTTGCCAATTAAATTATCCCTGTTCTCTTCTCTTCTCTGCACATTATTAACACATTAAACACTAAGATGTCATACACGAAGACTGCCATTTTATCTGTGTACGATAAAACCGGATTATTAGACTTGGCCAAAGGATTGGTTGAGGCCAATGTGCGTATCTTGGCATCTGGTGGTACCGCCAAGATGATCCGTGAAGCTGGCTTCCCAGTGGAAGATGTGTCTTCCATTACACGCGCCCCAGAAATGTTGGGTGGCAGAGTCAAGACCTTGCACCCAGCCGTCCACGGTGGTATTTTGGCCAGAAACTTGGAGTCGGACGAAGCCGACTTGAAGGAGCAGAAGATTGACAAGGTTGACTTTGTCGTTTGCAACTTGTACCCATTCAAAGAAACCGTCTCCAAGGTCGCTGTTACCGTTGACGAGGCCGTTGAGGAAATCGACATTGGTGGTGTCACCTTGTTGAGAGCTGCTGCGAAGAACCACGCCAGAGTCACCATTTTGTCCGACCCTAAGGACTATGCCGTGTTCTTGCAGGAATTGAAGAATGGCGGTGGAATTTCGACCGACACCAGAAACAGATTGGCCTTGAAGGCCTTTGAGCACACTGCTGACTACGACGTTGCCATCTCTGACTTTTTCAGAAAGCAGTACTCGGAAAACGTTTCCCAATTACCTTTGAGATACGGCGCCAACCCACACCAAAAGCCAGCCCAGGCTTTTGTTTCCAACGGCGACTTGCCTTTCAAGGTCTTGGCTGGTTCCCCAGGCTACATCAACTTGTTGGACGCCTTGAACTCGTGGCCTTTGGTCAAGGAGTTGTCTGCCTCCTTGAACTTGCCTGCTGCTGCATCTTTCAAGCACGTTTCCCCAGCGGGTTGTGCCGTTGGTTTGCCATTGTCGCCAATCGAAAAGAAGATTTACTTTGTCGAAGACATTGAAAACATGTCTCCATTGGCCAACGCCTACGCCAGAGCCAGAGGTGCCGACAGAATGTCCTCATTTGGTGACTTTATCGCTTTGTCCAACATTGTGGACCTCCCTACTGCCCAGATCATCTCGAAGGAAGTCTCTGATGGTGTGATTGCGCCAGGCTACTCCGACGAAGCCTTGGCCATCTTGAAGAAAAAGAAGAATGGAAAGTACTGTATCTTGCAAATTGACCCCAAGTTTGTTCCAGAAAACTTGGAGTCGAGACAGGTGTACGGGATCACCTTGCAGCAGAAGCGTAACGACGCCATTATCAAGGGCTCCTCTTTCAAGGAAATCGTGTCCAAGAACAAGGACTTGACCGAACAGGGTGCCCTCGACTTAGCTGTTGCCACTATTGCATTAAAATACACCCAGTCCAACTCTGTCGCATACGCAAAGAACGGTATGGTTATCGGTTTGGGTGCTGGTCAACAATCGCGTATCCACTGTACCAGATTGGCTGGTGACAAGGCCGACAACTGGTGGTTCAGACAACACCCCAAGGTTTTGGCTTTCAAATGGGCCAAAGGTGTCAAGAGACCAGAGAAGTCGAACGCAATCGACTTGTACGTTACCGGCCAGATCCCAACTACCGAGCCAGAAAAGACCGAGTACGAGTCCAAGTTCGAGACCTTGCCAGAGCCATTGACTGCGGCTGAAAGAAAAGAATGGTTGGGTAAGCTCAACAATGTGGCTTTGTCTTCGGACGCTTTCTTCCCATTCCCAGACAATGTCTACAGAGCTGTCAGATCGGGTGTCAAGTTCATTGCTGCTCCTTCGGGTTCGGTTATGGACAAGGCTGTGTTTGGCGCTGCCGACTCGCATGATGTGGTTTACGTTGAAAACCCAATCCGTTTGTTCCACCATTAAACCGTTGTATTTTAGTAATGAATATTTGTACTTTGAAATATGACTGTAGAGTTTATAATTTGATATATTTTGAAGTGTGGCAAAGAGATTCAGTTGAAGTTTGAATATAGATTTTAAATGAAGTTTTGCTTGTTTTGTTCTGAAATAATGCATTAAGAGGATGTAATTTTCCTTTTCAATCTGAAACTTGAAGAAGAGTGAACTTCCTAAGAAGAGTAATTATCAAGATAGCTGACAGATACAAATTGTAGAGTTTTTGCTCTTCTTGAAAAATTTGCTAAATCAACTAACAATAGCAAGGATAACAGCTCACTAATGACCACTTCTTATGGTCTTATGAATAATGGAAGTAGATTGGCATTTCAGTCTCAGCTGAGAATAGAAATGGACCGAGTTCTTCACAATTCTCACTCAGAAGAAGGATATCGCATGAAAGTCACAGCACAAAAGTACTTGCAGGCAAGACTCATCAACTAAAGTGATTCAATAAGATGTTAAATATCCTACAACAATTCAGTTGCGTACTTTCCATTCTTAGGTCAAATCTACCCATCTAAAGGGTCTCAAATCTGGTATTAATCGAGTAAATTCACTGTGAAGGAAATCATTCTGCAAATTTATGATTCAAAATTTCTGAAGTTGATTTTTGATTGCATCACAGTTATAAATAACTACCCTAGAGAGTTATCAATAATACGTGCTTCAGGTGCTTCAGTTTTACCTTTGTCAAGTTTGAATTGAGTACTGATATTCTCTAAATTTTTGATAACTTTCGCAATTAATTCCAAAAAACGCAAAGAAAATGGCTGCAAAATTGAGAAAAAGAAAACTAGAAGGACCAATGACGACCTGAAGTATTGAAGTTAAACAGGGAGCAAGGAAGTGTAAATCAAGATAAATTGAACTGCCAGGTAAAAGAGAATTCCCAAAAATACAGAAACTGAATTAGCTCTTCGTGTTAAATTGTGAGATTCAATAATTCATCTTATATGGCAAAGTGATTTTCGAGTTAGTGAAGATTGATGTCTCCTACTGGTAAACATTGCACCACGAAATAAAGATTTCTCGGAAAGAATTTCTCTGCACTTGAATATTTATTTGAAATGAAACTGGACCGGAATATCCCTTGGGAAATCGCCTTTCCACTCAAAAGCGTTTAGGTGTAGGTGGTGTGCCACTTTTTCCAATTGAGAGGCAACCTGCTTTTCTTTGGCTGCTGAGAAGATTTTCACGATTCTGAATGCTTCCAGTGAGCTTCCAGAATGTAAAACAATATAATCATGCCAAACTTGCTTTACTGGCTTTTAGTAAATGCGTTGAATGAAAGTAGAGCACTGAAAGTTCTCGAAGTTTGGTTCAACAATACAAGGGTAAAAAGTAGAGACATTTGGTGAGGTTGTAAATTATCAGGAATGTTTTTACTGTTGGTGTTGGGTGAAATGGTAAGTGAATTGGCAGCATAAATATTTTGTATTGAACCAGAGAGCTATCTAAAGAGAGGATATGATTTCTACACTCCTCCTCCTCAACTATTAGGATCCACACACTCTAGGAGTGACCAGTTCAAATACCCTTGTCATGGTGATTCATGACACACAATGGTGTTTTTAATTCCATTGTGAAGCCCATATATCATTGTGGTGGTGGTAGTTCACATGCCACTAGGATAGTGATTCAAGTATTAATAATTAAGATTTGTATATTAGTCGTCGCGTAGACCTTCTGCATAGCTGTGGTTGTCCTTCAACTCGTCCCAACAGAGTTGGGTTAAAATATTAACTTGAGATTGGTTCTCCTATCTTATCTTCTGTTTCAACTAATTTACCAGAATGCAGATTACATGCTCTGAGTTGTCAGAATAGCTGTAACCCCAAAGACGCCTACCTGTATCATTGGCTAAAACTACGATTCATCTGAAAGTACAAAACATTGAAAGACAGCTTATTTTCCTTTATAGCCTGTTTGTTAGGTCATGGGACACTGGTGGACCTTTCGGATCTCTACAGATACGATAGTGCTTACCACGGGCCCACTAATAAAGTAGTTACCTCTAGTTATTGTTCAGTAATTAAGAGATACATGCCCCAGCACTTAAGATGGGTACATTGATCCCGGATTTGGTATGAGGGATGGTCAAGGATAAGATAAGAAGGATCACTACGTTCATAAAGAAGCATGGATTCAAGGTATAGTTAATTCTATAACTCAATAGAAGTTATTAAGTTGATAATGATATACCACCTCACCCAACACAGTTAGTGTCAAACTAAGAAACCTACATAACTTCCCAATGAGATAAATAAACCTGAAAATAGGCGTTTGGGTTTGAAGCTCTTTATAATTGAACAATAAATACCAAACAGTATAGCAGAACAGATCCACCAATTAGCCCAACTTCACCTTAAACTAAACACGAAGGATTCAATCCATCCAAGCCCACACAACCACAGTCCAACCCTTCCTATCCTCTTTCTCTCTTCAAATCGCAAACCCTAAACCTTGTGCTCCTGCACACACACGCCAAACTCGCGGTTCTCAAACATTACAAAATTTCCACTTTTTAAACACGTCGATTGAAAAAAGATACGTTACACAAGTCATTGGCAGCAGAACAACCATGGGCTCTGAGTATACTTATGATGAGGAAGATGAGACGTGGCCATACTTTATTATGGCGACACTCACTGTGATCTTGATTCCCTTGTCAATAAAGTGGTTCGCCGGGGTCATAAGTACTCGTGGCGGGGACGATGCAGCCTTGCACAACTCAAAGATCAAGGGGTCGATTCGTGAAACCTCGCAAAGCATTGGTGTCGATAACCAGAAGCAGATTGAAGCCGCTAGAAAACTGAGAAAATCAGGCCGCGTTTTCAACAAAACCTTGTTGTTTTTGATTGTGGGTTGGTCGATTGCAATTTACATTGCCCTTCACTTTTTGAAAGAGGCCAACTTGACCGGCTCCTTTGATCCGTACGCCATTTTGGACGTGACAGCATTCACGACTGAAAAGGATATCAAGTCACGTTACAGAAAGTTGTCGTTGAAATACCACCCCGACAAGTTACCCAAGGATTTGACTCAAGCAGCTAGAGAGACATTGGAAGCTGAATATGTCAGAATTACCTTGGCTTATAAAGCTTTGACCGATAAAGTGACTAGAGAAAACTTTTTGAGATATGGCCACCCTGACGGGCCACAAGACATTTCGCATGGTATTGCTCTTCCAAAGTTCCTTGTCGAAGGCAAATATTCCTCTGGTATGATTGTCGTTTACTTCTTGTTGATTGGAGTGTTGTTGCCATACCTCGTAAGCTCCTCGTGGTCTCACACCAAGTCGCAGAACAAGAACGGTTTGAACATCACCACCGCCGAAATGTTTGCACGTAAGTTGACTGACAGAAACCCAGGAAAATTGGTCACTCCCTACGACTTGTTGGACTGGATGTGCTTGAGTACTGAAATAAGAGCTGAGTTCAAACACTTGGACTACAACCAGGTGAGAGATTTAATTGCAAAGCATTTCATCCGCGAAGTCAGTGAAGACCCCAAGTTGGAAGCTGACAAGCTCAAGTTAATTGGGATACTTCCAAAGTTGCTCAATGGGTTCATTGACATTGCAGTAGTATTCAAGCAGTTTGACATTATTTTGGTTGCGAGCGACTTACTTAAGGCCATTACACAGGGTGTCAAGCCAACAGGAAAGAAACAGGAGTTGTTGCAGTTGCCTTTTGTCGACTCCAAGGTTATCGATGCGGGTGCTATCAAAAAGTTGGGTAAGTTGTTGACGTTGAGTGAAGAAGAAGCTGGAAAGGCATTGGGAATCACCGACAAGGCTAAATTGAACAGAGCTCTTGACATTGCCGCTCATATCCCAATGATCCGCGTGCTTGAAGCTGAATTCATCGTTCCAGGTGAAACGACCGTTACTCCACAAGCTAGTGCTCACTTGTCCGTCAAATTCTTGATTAAGTCTCCAAGATTGAAGTCGTCTCCAGATATCCCAGAAGAAAGATTGAAGGACGAAGAAACCATGGAGTACTTGAGAAACCCATACATTGTCCACGATGCACAGCCTGAATTGCCTCTTGCCTACGCACCTCACTTCCCAGGTATCTTCCAAAACAAATGGTCTGGATACTTGGTTGCTCAAAAGGACTCGAAATTAGTCGAAGGTTCCAGCGAGTACAAGTTACTGAATGTAGACTTGAGTAACTTGGAGTTAGCACAGGAGCAATGGAAAGAAGGCGGAGAAGATGTTGTGGTTAGCACCTTTAAGATCCCATTCCCACAGCCTACTCCGCAAGAAGTCAACCTTTACCACTTCAGATTGGTTTTGAAGAATAACGCGTACTTTGGGTGTGATGTTGACATTCCATTGGAAATGGATGTTGTGGCCGTGAAGCCTAATGTCGCCAATTTGAAGAGACAGATGCAGAAGGCAAAGGGTGAAATACTGTCAGACGAGGATTCTGAAAGTGACATATCTGATGTTGAGGAAGACTCTTTGGCTGCGGCTATATCTGCATTGAGAGGAGCTGCCGAGGAAAAGAAGTCTAGCAAGATTCAAGAGGTTGACAGTGATGATGACGATGACAACGCAAGTGTGTTTACTGATATTAACACCGACACCGAGGATGAGGGTGATAATTAGAGTGTTTGTAAGAATAGTGCGATATATTTTACACAAGAATGGTTTACTAAAGAAGAATGTAGGAATGAATAGGTGTAATCTAAATAGGTTTTATGGAGATCAACATGTTGTAAGATGATCTGGGTGAGAATGAATATATGTTGTTGGATGAATATATGAATACCTAAATATAATTTTCAAAAAAGTAGTCGTATTGAATTACCAGAGTAAATATTAGGTTACTAACTCAACTTTGAAAATTCTATTATTCAATCATTATGGAAATGAAAAATTAAGATAAAGTAGACACATCCCACCTAGACCTTCAATGACAATATCAACGCATCAGGATTTTCCAATCCCTGCTCCTTATAATAACCCTCGACCTTATCAGTCTCAACAAATCCTTGCTTTAAATACCACTCGACAGAATGCTTCAGCTCTACATGAACATGCAAGACAATATCATGTATAAACCTCTTCTTGGTCTCCTCAATCAAATACTTTAACAACTTTTTGCCAATTCCCACCCCTCTGTACGTTTCCAAAACAGAAAATGCTTCGATGTAGATTGCATTGGGCACCTCAGTGCTCACAGAGTACTTCTGCGTACCTTCATATGTTGTGTTGGTGTTGTTGGCTTGCGTGTTGAACAATTTGCCTCTTACTATGCCAACAGGCAATTCAGAAAAGTACGCAAGTTTTACCAATTGATCCTTCTCTAACGCGTTGTCATACCACAGATCGGAGTATTTTGTTGGCAATGTTACCTCGATGATTTTTCTTAAAACACCCAAGTTGTTCTTGGTCAAATCATCCAAGGAAATTATGTCTCTGCCCATGGTGCTTATTGTTCACTAACTGTGCTCGACTTTACAAAAAAAATCGTCCAGTAAGGGATTACGTGAGATCGAAAATAACATCATGTGCTTCAAGATTCCCCACTAAGAACCTACAAAAAAATCAGAGACCTATTGCCTTCAAAACAAGTCGAGATGATCACTACAATCTTAGTTATCCTAGTTCTTATATTTGTGTTCAGAAGTGTCGCTTCGGACGTTGCTTCCATCAATCCTTTTAGCGAGAAGGAGGAAGCTGAAAAACCAATTCTCGCAGGCAAGTTCACGCCAGTCACGTTAGCCAAGTTCAATGGTACCGACGACCCTAAAATTTTTATTGCAGTTAGAGGAAGAGTATTCAACGTCACACAGGGTGCTTCATTCTACGGTCCGGGAGGACCATACGAGAATTTTGCTGGCAGAGATGCTTCTCGTGGATTAGCTAAAAACTCCTTTGAGTTGGACAACTTGACCCCCTTGGACCAGCTATTGGATACCTTGAAGGACTTGACCAAGGTGGAATTGGAATCTTTGGACCACTGGGAAGAGCTCTTCGAGAGCAAGTACCCAGTCGTGGGGACATTGCACTTCAAGGTCGAGGATGAAGAAGAAGAAGTTAAACAGTAGCTACTGTAAATAGTAAGTCGTGTATTCGCACAATATTCATGAAAAGCCAAAAAAAAAAGTCAAAAGCGAAGAAGCTTTTGTAAAGCACAAGTGTTTGTCTCAAGATGAGTTATCGAGGGAACGGCAGGGCCCCTTACAACAATCAGTATAACAATAGAAACAACAACAATGGGAATTTCTCCAACCAGAATAACACCATTCCTGTTGAGATTTTGGGCTGGAATGGTGCCAGTCTGGAAGAATGTATAGACTTCATATTCAAGAAAACAAGGATCCAAGTGACGAATGCACTTGTGGATCCGGCCAGCGGTGTCTTGAGGGGATACGTCAAGACTCAGAACCAATTGAATGACTTGTTGGGCTGGTCTGGAGTCAAGTTTGCGAAGCAGTCTTTGAAATTTTCAAGATCGAATGCTGAAAACTCATTCTCAAATAAGATGGCTGGAGCAGTACCTGCTGGTACAAACCCAACGATAGAAACCTTGAAAAACTTTTTGAAGTCGAGGTACAACCCTGAAATTAAAATGTTGAATCTAAGCTGTGTAAAGCAGGACCCATCGATACAGGAAATTGGATTTTTCAGCTCGAGTTCTACCACTTCGAAATTCTTCCCAGCATTGATGAAAGTTGCCACGGAATTGAAGCTTGATGTGGTGACAGTCGACTTGTCAGGCAATGAACTTCAAGACTTGACAACGATTTCATCTTTGCCACAGACATACCCACGTTTGCAAAACTTGTCCTTGCAGAATAACAAATTCAGCAAATTGAAGTCGTTTGAAGTGTGGAAAAACAAGCTCAACTACGTGAGAGAGTTACTTTTGTTTGGTAACCCTGTTATCATGAATGTTACAGCACAACAAGTACCTCAAGTGAAATTGGACTTCATGAAGATATTCCCACGTTTAGTTGTTTTGAACGGAGAGGTGTTGAGAAATGAAGAAACTTTAAATAGGATTTTGACCTTGCCCTTTGACGCACCAAAATCGATGTTTTTCCAAGATGAAGAGATACAAAACATGTCCACCAACTTCATCACCAACTATCTTAATTTGTGGGACGGTAACCGTGGAGACTTGATGGTGCTTTATCAAAACGAGTCACAATTCTCGGTGCAAGTGGACACCTCACACCCTCATTTGATTGAGAGCTCTCCTAGATACAACACCAGTTTCAACACCCCAGACAACAGTGCCTTCAACTACTACTTACCTCTCTCGAGAAACTTGACAAAGGTATCTGCACCAAAAACAAGAGCATCCAGACTCGCTACCGGACAGGAACAGATCTTTAAGATGTTCTCACAATTACCTAAAACGAAGCACAACATAATGTCCAAGCCAGAATTGTTCAGTATGGAAACTTATAGATACCCTCAGTTGGGTGGAATATTGATATCATTACATGGTACCTTCGAAGAGGTTGCACAGCCAGACAACCTCGACGCATTGACAAACTCTTTCAACAATGGTTCGAGAGGAAGGTTGGGTAACCACTCAAACAAGGGCAAGAAAATACCATTGGCCAAAAAGAGTTTTGACAGGACGTTTGTGGTTCTTCCGGGGCCAAATGGAGGCATGATTGTTGCAAGCGACATGCTTTTAATACGGAATGCCTCAGGTGCCGATTCTTGGAGCGTTGAGCGCAAGGCCAACGCCACGCCAGCAGCCCCTGCGGCTACGCCAGCCGCACCAACTCCTCAAGTACCTGTAATAGGGCAACCACAGCAACAACCTCAACACGGTGCTCCTACAGTGAACGACTTGCCTCCAGAAGCAAAGGCAAACCTCACCCCAATTCAGCAAGAGTTACTCGTTAAAGTGCTTCTCGAGACGAAATTAAACTTACAGTATGGAGTAATGTTGTGTGAGCAAAGCAGTTGGGACTATCAACAGTGCATTGTTAATTTCAAGAACTCAGTAGCATCACTCCCAAGGGAAGCGTATGCTTCATAATTGCAAAAAATAAACGGATTTTGAATTAATTATTGTTCTCAAGTGTAGAAATTTGTAGAGTTTTTTATGAATTGGTGAAATTTGTTGTTCTAACAATCATGATTGTGAAATCAGAATGACATCTGTTCAATACGCAGTAAAATCAGAAGAAAGTCCAATGTTAACATATTGATACTTGAAAGAGCAGAACTGTAATTACGAACATACCAAGCCATCAGACCACATGGCTAAAACGAAGACCAAGCAGCTTAAAAATCTTAAACTTAAAAACCTACATTACGTAAAAATGTTGTACTCCGAGATTTTTCTCACTTTTCGTCAAAGTAACCCCACCATTCATAATTCGACCAAGTAGAAGCAACGTACGATTACAAACTCGAAGAAGTAAACTCCTGAATAACCTCTCAATAGCAGGTATCTCTGCCAAACCACTTCAAACCAATACTCACAACCTAAAAAGTCCCATAGGAAACTCTATTATCACGTGTGAACCTAAACTTTGCATCATGTTTCAAAATTCCATATTGATTCATCTACAAACATGAACCGTGGATAAGATGGGGTATAACATAGCTATGGTTACGGACTTCTTCTACCCACAGCCGGGTGGAGTCGAATTCCATGTCCATCACTTAGCCCAGCAGTTGATCAACTTAGGGCATTCAGTAATAATAGTCACCCACGATTATGGATCAAGAAACGGCATACGAACTTTAACGAACGGACTCAAAGTATATTACGTTCCGTACATTGTTGTACATAGGAACTCAACGTTTCCAACAGTGTTTCTTTCATTCCCAATCATGAGAAACATATTCATACGAGAAAGCATAGACATTATCCACGGCCATGGGTCTCTCTCGAGTCTCTGCCACGAAGCAATCTTGCATGGAAGAACAATGGGATACAGAACCGTTTTCACAGACCACTCCTTGTTTGGATTTGCTGACGTTGCGTCGATCATGGGCAACAAGTTGCTAAAGTTCACGCTAAGTGATGTTGGCCACGTCATTTGCGTGTCCCATACATGCAAAGAAAATACCGTGCTACGTGCTTCGCTTGATCCGCTCAATGTTTCGGTGATTCCGAATGCTGTGATTTCAAAGGACTTTAGGCCCAGTGGGATGCGTCCTGCTAGCGAGTCTCTTAAAAGGAAGAAGATTACAATAGTGGTGATATCGAGGTTGTTTGCCAACAAGGGCGTTGATTTGTTGGTTGCCCTAGTACCGAGAATTTGTCTTTTGAAACCAGAAGTAAACTTCTTGATAGCCGGTGACGGGCCAAAGTTCCTTGAGTTGGAGCAAATGAGAGAAAAGTACTACTTGCAAGAGAGAGTCCAACTTATGGGGGGGGTCAGGCATGAAGAGGTTCGAAACGTTATGGTCAAGGGTGATATTTATTTGCATCCTTCTCTCACAGAAGCATTCGGTACTGTTATTGTTGAAGCTGCCTCGTGTGGTTTGTTTGTGGTGACAACCAAAGTAGGAGGTATTCCTGAAGTGTTACCCAGCCACATGACAAACTTTGCTGAACCTGAGGAAGATTCTTTAGTGGAGGCTACGCTCAAAGCAATCGAGTCAATGGAAGCGGGCGAAATAGACACTTCAACGTTTCACGAAGAAGTAGCCAGGATGTACAGTTGGGAAAACATAGCAAAGCGAACTGAAAATGTTTACAACTCGTTAGACACAGACCAATTGAACGAGTCGCTTTTTGTCAGACTACAGAAGTACTACTTTTGCGGTCTCCTTGCGGGGAAGTTGTTTGTATTATGCTGTATTGTCGACATATTTGTTTATGTTCTCCTAGAGTGGTTGCATCCTCGGAAGCATATCGACTTGGTAACCAAATGGCCCAAGAAGAGAGCACGGAAACTCTCCAACACAAATTAACGTAACAATGAATCATTTCGAATGTATAATGGAATCACGATTATAATAATACTTTAATGCTTCTTCTTGTAGTGCCAAGTTGATGAATTTTGGAGTTGAGGCTTTTGGTTTCCAGGTTACAGAATCCTCTAGCTTGATTGCCTTTGTATTCAAAGCTAAATCTTTCAAGGACTTGGACAAGAAATTGAACTTCAACGCTTTTGTTTCGTGCCTTGAATTCTTTTTCGCAACCAAAGGTGTTTTTAACCAATTGAGTGACTCTTTGTTTACCTGTGAGGAGTAGTTGTGGCTTGCTAGTCTTCTAAGTAAAATCATTTCCTCAATGAACTTCACCTTATTGACAAACGTTTTCTCATTGTTCAAGTTGTCAAACGAGCCAAGTAAGTCCCCATTTTCGAATATCTGGTTTGATTTCATTAGTTCATTCAATTCAGAATTCAAGCTTGCATTTTTCTCTGTCAAAGCCAATATTTGTTTCTCATTAGTATCATACTTGAACCTAATCAAATTCAATTCGTTCAAAAGTTCTTTGACTTTATCATCATGAAGTTGATTAATTGATTTCATATTATTCTCCAAAAGGTCGATATTTAATTGGAAATCATGCAACTTCTTATCCTTTTCCAACAATTCGTGAGTAAGTCGTTTCTGATCATCGGCAACTACCATATTTTCTGAGGTTGGAGAGGTTTGAATCACTGCTTCATAGATAGGTGATACCTTTTTGGGAACGAGCGTGTACTCAGCGTTGTTGTACTTGCTGCAACTGTTCAAGTGGTAGAGTATTTCAGAAGAAAAGTCTTCAAGGCTCACATTGTCAAGGTTATATACCAACTCTTCTATCTCTGTGTTCTGATTGAAGCTTATGATTTGTGTGAAGTTCTCTACCGAGTTCAAAATCTTGCTTACATCTTTGATGAATTCAATAAAATCGACCTTTTCTGCGCAAGACAACTCATTATCAAAACTGAATTCCAAGTTTAAGTTTTGCTTCAGATCCATTTCAACCTGGATGAATTGCTTTGAGAGTCTTGTCAATTCTCCTATCGCTTGTGACAGGACTTGGGAATTCTCCAAGGAATTTCTCAAGTTGTTGATTACTTGGTTGCAGGATACGCACACATCGTATACAGCCTTGAAGACAAAGCGAAGCTCAAGTAGTTCCTGGTAGTTTAATGCACTTTTGGAAGAAAATGCCACTTTCGTGACGTTTTCAATAAAGGTCAACACAAATTCGCAATTCAAGTTGTTGAAATTGGAGTCCTTCACAGAAGTGTTGATTAATGAATTCAAAGATTGATCCAACGCGTTCACAAATTCTTTCAAGTCTCCCATAACCCCTATTACGAACTCATTGGAATAGTTTGACTCCAAAAACAGAAGCAATAAACTCAAAAAGTGGATCAAAATGTGAATTGTATAAGTTTGGGTTGCGTAGTATTTTGAGTTTGGGTCAATTTTGACAGAGTCAATAACCAACTGAGCATCTGAAATTAAAAGCTTAATCAAGTAAATCACATCATACTGCTGTTTGTACTCAGAATAGTTAACTAAAGCGATCTTTTCCTGCAACAAGTTTAACTTAAATTGAGTCATTTTCGAAACCACTTGATTTTGAAAATTCAAGGACTTGTAGTTGAACAATTGGAGCTTCAACGAATCAATTTCATTGAATAAATGGGTGCTATCCATATCTTCTTCGTCCTCCATTTCAATCATACTGACGTCCGGCGTGCTGATTTCGATGTTGCTCATATTCTTGTAAGCCAGTAGCTTCGATTCGATGTACTTGTTGGTCTTCTCTAAGTTTCTTATCAAAACTTTATCCTTCTTGATTACTGCCAGTAAGCTTTTCAAGTCGCGACGTAAATCCAACTCCACAAGTCTTTGGCTTTCTTCGAGAGACTTGTCTAATTCGTGCAACTCATTCAACTCCAAAACAGTTTTGTCCAACAGTCTGATTTTACTGTTGAGCTTCTCATTTTCGAGGTTTAAATGTTCAAC
This sequence comes from Kodamaea sagamina, assembly GCA_030556545.1. NCBI lineage: Eukaryota > Fungi > Ascomycota > Pichiomycetes > Serinales > Debaryomycetaceae > Kodamaea > Kodamaea sagamina. The sequence continues at coordinate 31,169 of JAKTUG010000026.1, read as the reverse complement.
GACCTTCTCTAGTTCCAAGGTTGCATCCAATTGGGTTTGTAGAGACTTGATTTTTAACTCTGCATTTTCCAATTCTTGTTGAATTTCAGTGTAACCAGATAAAGACTCATCTTTGCTGTTCACTTTTGAAGTTAACTCTTCAATTTGCTTTTTCAAGTTGGATTCTGAGTGGGCATTCAATTTTTCAAGATCTATAAGGGAAATCTCCAATTGTTTATTACGTAGGAGAACCGTTTTGATATCAATCTCACTTGGATTATCCACATCCATCTGAGATTGAATTTCCAACTCAATCTGCTTGTTCAATTCGACTTCTTCTTGCAAAAGCTGATAGTCGGTTTTCAACTCTTCAAACTGCAGGTTCATTTTATCGAGTTCTGTCTCCAACTTGGCGCGGGAGTTCGACTGGAATTCCTTATCTATTGAAGTCACTTCCAATCGATTTTCCAAGGACGTTGCATTCTCCTTATACTCATCTAAGTTTTTCTCCAATTCCTGGATGGTCTCCTTATATCTCTTGATATCATGAGTGGTGATCTGCAACTTTGCCTGCAACTTATTAATAATGTTGTGTAGGTTTGACTCACCCGGGTTGCTCGGGCTGTTCGATCTTGTCGTGTTCGTACTCTCTGCCTCGGCGACCTTCAACAAAGCTTGTCGTACAAACACACCATGGTTGGGCAGGCAGTCAAAGTACTTGACGCCATCTACGGTGCCGTTGTTCTTGCCCAGGGGCCCCATCAACTCAACCCCGTACCAGGTACCCGGAGCAAACTGGGTCTGGCCAACATACCGTATGTGGCCCACGTCGTTCTTGACCAGCACTCGCAGGCCCACTCTGAACATTGATATCACAATTTCTTGACGCGAAAACTCAAAAAAACATTCTAAAAAAGCTGTAAACACCCAATGTCAGGATACTTGAGGAAGCAGATAGATCCTTACAACCAGAGCCCGAAGATGAGTAGCCAAAATAATTCACTCCTCTCCAGTGGGAGTGGAGGTATATCGAAGCGCGCAAACAACAACAACACCACCAGTGCCAACGTGAAGACGGAGTTGTTAAACGAACAAAAGCAAGAGATTAGAGAGGCATTTCTGTTGTTTGACATGAACAATGATGGGTGCTTGGACTACCATGAGTTGAAGGTTGCATTTAGAGCGTTGGGGTTTGACTTGAGCAAGCGTGAGGTGTTGGATATTATACATGAGTATGATACAGACGATAAGAATTTAATAACTTATGAAAACTTCTTTCAAGCAGGTATGTATGGGAGTAGAGAGAGGATGTTTTAATGTGCTTACTTTTATCTACAGGCCTAATAGTGTCAATTTTGTTAACAGGTCTAAAAGTGTTAAATTGATATGTACTAACAATACAGTTGGAGAAAAGATAATCAACAGAGACCCACTAGAGGAAATACGTCGCGCTTTCAAACTCTTTGATGACGACAACACAGGAAAGATAAGCTTACGGAACTTGAGACGAGTGGCCAGAGAATTGGGGGAGAACTTGACTGATGATGAATTGAGAGCGATGATTGATGAGTTCGATTTGGACGAGGATGGAGAAAGTGAGTATACTTGTTTGATCTGTTTGGGAATTTACTAACATTGTAGTTAATGAACAGGAGTTCATCAATATTTGTACTGAATAGTGTATAGTAGTGTAATATAATGACAATTTAAGAGAATTATAGTCTGGGAGAAGGAAAGTTGGAAAGAATGCTAAGCAGAAAGAAAGTTAGGAATGAAGGTGTAGGGAAGTGTAGATCTCTCAAGGTGAAAGAGAGCCAAGTGAATTGTATTTTTGCAGTGAAATCAATTTGACTAAAGGAATACAAAGTATTAAAGATCAGTAAAATTATAACAACTTTATGGTACACTCGATGTTTGCGACTCTTTAATAAACGAGTAAACCTCAATCCAATTCTCAATAACGTCTCCTACTTTCCAATTCCACTTTCCTCCTCACTCTTAATCCTCCAACAGGTTCACTTTTTCGCACGACCAAAAATTTTCACTGAAAAATCATCAACCAACCATGTCCTGGAATGCAACCAAGAAGAGACTTATGAGGGATCTCGAACGCGAACCCGCCCGCGTTCGTGAATACTACCTCAAAAAGCAACTCAAATACTCATTACCTACCTTTGATGAGGATTTACCTCCTAAAAGCATCCCCAGATCTGAACGTAAAGAAAGCGTTGAAAGAGGTTTGACCGATGGAGACCTTGTTTACATAACTGAAGGTGAAAATAAAGGTCAAACTTCCACCATATCTAGGTACTTGCCTGAATCCGATACGTATGTGATGGCCACGTCCACAAGTAAGAAAATCCTTGGAAAAGGGATGTGGCATGAAGGCCAGACTACGCACTTGGTGGACTACCCTAAACTCGTCCCCCGTTCACATTTGAAGTTGGCAGGTAGAGAAAAGAACCCAAAAACCGGCAAGGTTTCCATCTTGGTGGCCGATGAAATACAATTTGGCGAAAAGTACTATGATGATAGATACAAAAAGTGGTTGCCCAAGCGTTTTGTCAAGCACCACGACGACATTGAAATCCCTTGGCCAAACCCTCCTAAATTAGAAGATGGTGAATTATCGACAAGAGAAGACATAGTGTTCGAGAAGACGTTTGAAATGCAGAGCATTGCAAGATCCCCAATTCCAGCAGGTGCTTTGGACCAGTTGAGAAACCCATACTCCAAGCACAAGAAGAGAACTTTCTCCAAGATGCAAATTGGCAGATTGAACGCTCCAAAGATGCCTTTGTCTATGGAACAGAAAATATATTTGGCCAGACAGCAGAAGAGTGAACAAAAACCTAAGGTCACCGAGTTGTCACAAGAGATCAAGGACTTTATTGGAGAAAAGATGGCAGAGCATATAAGCAATATTGACAACCCGGCCATGATAGCCCACTTGGAGGGTTTGTCTGCCAAGACCGTCCCTGGATTTGAATCGAGTGAACGTAATGAGTGAGAAACTCTCACAAAGGTATAAAGCACATTATTCGACTTCTGTATATATTTAATAGCTTACATCTAGTTCAATTGTAAGATAAGGTTACGTTCCTCATAAATTCCCCACCTATCTTTTCGACTTTCATATCAGAATCAAGCCCACTCTGATTTACAAATGTTTCTCTAACTCGTATAGCATTACATCTCAATACACAATCTCTGTAATCTATTACAACTTTTCATACTCCAACTTACCCTCCAACTTCTTCACATCAGCCACCTTTCTCACAGCCTTCATTATATCGTTTTGCACAATGTAATCTCTCTCATCTCTAATCGCAAAGAAACCAGCTTCTGTGATAACGTTTCTGATGTCCGCACCATTGAAGCCGTCACTCATCTTGACAGCAGCCTCAAAGTCAAATTCACCCTGTTTCGAGATCTTGGATGTGTGGATCTTGAAAATTTCCAATCTACCAGCTTCGTTTGGCAAAGGAATCTCGATCTTTCTGTCCAATCTACCGGCCCTCAAAAGAGCTGGGTCCAACGTGTCTGGTCTATTTGTCGCCATAATCACCTTCGTTTGGCCCAAAGTGTCAAAACCATCCATTTGGTTCAACAACTCCATCAAGGTTCTTTGAATTTCACGATCCGCAGATGTGCCTTCACTGAATCTACGACCTCCAATGGCATCAACTTCGTCCATAAAGATGATACACGGCTCGTGCTCCTTGGCGTATGCAAACATCTCTCTAATTAATCTGGCCGACTCACCGATGAACTTGTCGACGATGGCAGAGGCAGGAGAGAAAATGAAGTTGGCGCCGATCGTGGCCGCGACAGCCTTGGCCAACAAGGTCTTACCGGTACCTGGAGGACCGTACAACAAAACACCCTTGGGAGGCTTTATGCCGACTCTCGTGAACAATTCGGGGTTCTTCAATGGCAATTCAATAACCTCACGCAATTCTCTAATCTGTTCCGTCAAACCACCAATGCCATTGAACGAAATCTCACCAGGTTCAAAGGTGGTCATATTATACACCAATGGGTCAACTTCTCTGGGCAAGATCCTCATGATCGTCAAGGTGGTCATATCTAACGACACTCTGACACCATACTTCAAGTTGTCCTTCTTGATCGTGTTACGGCAACCAACAATGTATCTTGGTCCGTTCGAGGCCTTCACAATAAATCTCTCCTCGTCCAACTGCTTCAAGACCTCGCCAACCATCTGTCCAACGGACTGCAATGCCTTGATGTCCTCTTCGGTCTTTTCGTATTCATTTCCTAAATCTCGTATACTAAGCCTAAGATCCTTTAATCTGGAGTTCCACTTTCTGTGATCAATCAATTTCTCCTTCAACTTGTTCAAGGCCCTGTCTCTTTCTGGATCACTAGGTTCTTGGGGAGCTTGCTCCTCCGAAGTGCCCTGGTTTTCGTTCAACGCTGCCAAAAGTGGATCGTTTTCTTCGCTCATTCTGGTTGATTCGTCTATAATTGAACGGTTAATGTATTCAAACTATCGTCTCTTTTACAAACGTCTGTGGCAAAAAATCGACTCCAACAAAATGTTGTAGAAGCAAATTTGGTAAAGCACACACGACCCCCCCCCTCCGAAATGGTGCTCACGTGCATATGATGAAAATTTGATTCAACTAACAAGAAGAGTCTTAGTATGGAGTTTCACGCTGTTATTCTTTGTGGGAAGGGGAGTGGATTGTCGCCCCTCTCACAAGTGAGGACCTCGGGTGTTCCGAAGGCTTTGTTGCCAGTTGCAAACAGACCCATGATTGAGTACGTTTTGGACTGGTGCGACAAAGCTTTCTTTCCAAGAGTCACAGTTGTAGCAGGATCCAATTCTAAAGATGAGATCGAAGCAGCAGTGAACACGTTCAAGCTGAAGAAAGCTGAGGCCAAGAAGGCTGAAAACCAAGAAGATGCAGAAAACGGCGATTATACTTCTACAATTAACGTTGTTGAATTTGATGCTGAATACAGCGGAGAGATCTTGCACCATTTATACAAATCTAATGCTTTCAGCAAGCATCTGGACTTTGTGTTGTTACCGTGTGATTTCATAACAAATTTACCACCTCAGGTGTTAATCGAAGCATACAGATATAGAGAAGACACAGACTTGGGGTTGGCCATTCACTACAGAAACCAATTGGAGATTGAAGATAAGAAGAGACAGATTTTCCCTAAAAACTACACAGTGTACTCAGAGCTCTCTGACGGAAGAAACCAGTTTTTAGATCTCTTCTTACCTGAAGACATTGACCCACAGCAAGCATTAGAAGTAAGAACACAGATGTGCTGGAGATATCCTAACTCGATCATCAGCACCAAGATGTTGAATTCGTCGATATTCTTTGGCAATGCTGCATCAATTTTTAATGTTTTCGACACCGATCCTAAATACAACGAAACTTACTTTCGTTTTAGACCAATAACCAAGGTGATTCGTGATTTGGCGAGAAGATCTTGGAAACACGCTGATAGAAAGGGGAACGTTGGTTTTCTTGTAATTCCCGACCAGGCCACCTTTTTCAGGTGCAATAACTTACCTGTGTTGATGGAAGCGAACAGGTATTTTATGAAGATACAGGCAATCAGTAAGGGACAACAACAGCTGCAGCAGGCCAAGGAGAAAACTTTGGCACATGTTGGAATCGACTCGTTGGTGGGAGAAAACACTACCTTGGGTGAGAAAACCAACGTCAAGAGAACAGTCATCGCGGGAAACTGTATTGTGGGCAAGAGAGTCAAATTGACTGGCTCCCTTATATTAGACAATGTGGTGATCGAGGATGATGTTCAATTAGAAAACTGTATCATAGGACAAGGCGCTACTATAAGATCAAAACTGAGATTAACCAACTGCAATGTTGAGTCCACCAATGAAGTTGCCAAGGGAAGTCAAGTGAAGGGAGAGAACTTGCTTTGTCTTACGTTGGAGGGATTAGTTGAAGGCGAGGAATCTGCTGCTGAGTCTTCGTCTGAAGATGATAGCGACGACGATGATAGTGAAGAGAGTGAGTATTATGATGAGTATGCTAATAACGATGATGGATTGTTTGGTTATTGAGGGACCTAATGTTTGATTGTGCTTGGGTTTATTAATGTTGATTGCTTGTTGATTATTTGGGTTGATTGCCGAGGATGAGTTCCTGGGTTGAATAGCACTTTTGTGATTGAGCGAATAGAATGACCAAGCATGGTGGATTGAGTACTTTACCGCAACCTTGAACACAAGCAAGAAGTCCAATGGGTAATGGGTAACCTTCAAAGATTAGCGGTCTAGGTGAGATCATAATAGCAAGACTTCTGTGGAAGGAGCGAAATAAATGCATAAACTAGTAAATATTCGAGAGGAGGAAGTTGTGAAACTAAATTGCACAGAAAGTTTCGATTTTAGGCATTCACAGTTGTTATATCTGTAGCATTTGTCAAAACAGAATCTCAAATTTGCAGCCATTTCGATACCAACACTTAAAGACCCCGAAAGAAGTAATAAACGAAAAGACAAACATTTTCTTGAACTAGTTTTACAATCACAATACCCCTGATTAATTTCTATATAAGAACCCATGCTATCTAAATGCAAAAAATTGAATGCAAATGCAATAATGTAGAAAATGCAACATCGTGAACAAGGTTAATTCTGTGAATTCGACTTGCACTGTTATTCTTAAATTTGACAGAAAAGCTATTTCTTCTTTAATATATCATTGTCGTTCAAAATCTTCCTCTTCTTCCAAAGTACTTTGCTTTCCTCGTCATCTTCAGTATCAGATTTCTTAGCTTCTTTCTTTTCCTTCTTTTCTTTCGTCTTGCGTCTGTCAGGTTGAGTGTGCTGGACCGATAACGGTGGGTAGCTTGCAACAAATGGATGCTTTAATTTCAACTCAAGCGGCATCGAAAACTTGAAGTCCTGAGGTATTTGGAATTCTTCTTCAATAGCACTTAATGAAGGTGACGAAGATGAAATAGGTGTAGATGAAGAAGTTGGATGCGGCGATATGATTTGATTGGTTGTTTGACTTGTGGATGATGACACGGCTCTTTCGCTCAAATCAGTATTATTATTCATGTTTGTTATCTCTGCCCTTTTAGTTAAAACCCAATTTTCTACATCCCCATCTGACGCAATTACCCCTAGTAAGTCATCGAGACAGCTCAAGTACCCACTGTATTGCAATAATGAAGTGGAGTTGTTACTCAAGCGATACAAAGACGCAACACTTCTCGCGGCATTAGCAAACTCCTTCTTCTGGGCGCTGGCGGAAACATTCCCAGAGATAGACGAATTGTAGAGTGTGGCTACTGATTTGGCTGCATTCTTAAACTCTTTTGTTAAATCTTTGCTGAGATCGTCTATCGAACTCTGGCTTATTGGCTTAGTTGGTGGTAGATCTGACGACAAGTTTGATAAGTCCATCTTAAATGCGCCATTAATGTAATCCCTATTGATGTTTTTAGTTGTATGCTCTCCACTATTGATGATTTGGTTCTAAAATTTTGCTGCAGAGCCAGTGATCACAAGTCATGTGACTCAAATCAAAAATGAATCATGTGTGCAAATCGACAAAACAGAAAACAACACGACAATCAATCAAACACTACTCACAGAGAATGGTCTTATCAACATTAATATACCGTAACGACTGTATGTGATCTTATAGGGAAAGCTGAGAATAGCTACTAACTTTAAACAGCACTCCCGTTGTGTGGGTCGGTAGACGATCAAAACGATCCAGCATTGGTTGATGAGAAGAAGAAATGCAAAATCATCATCAGTAGAATGACCCCACAATCAGAACCTCAAGCCACCATTGAGTCGAAAACATACAACATCCACTACTTGATTTCCAATTCGATCATATATCTCACGATATGTGACAAGTCATATCCCCGAAAGTTGGCGTTTTCGTATTTATCTGAGATCTCAGCGGAGTTCCAACACTCGCACGGACAAGACGCATTGAGTGGGTCTGCCAGACCGTTTGGGTTCTCTTCATTCGACAACTTTTTGAATAAGACCAAAAAGATCTACCAAGACCAGAGAGCACAGTCGAACTTGGACAAGTTGAATGACGAATTGGCGGATGTCAAGAAAGTTATGACCAAAAATATCGAGGATTTGTTGTACAGAGGTGATTCGTTGGACAGAATGAGTGATTTGTCGTCGAGTTTGAAGACTGACTCGCTCAAGTATAGAAGAAGAGCACAGAGAATCAACTTTGAGGCAATGCTTAGGCAGTATATCCCAATCGTAGGTGCCGGTTTAATATTTGTTTTCATAATTTGGTACAAGTTTTTACACTAGGTGGTTATGGTAGCGAATTGAATGGGCCTTTTAAGCATAATGTTTTGAGTGGACTACTGGAAGAGGGGTAAAAGTTGGGTTCTTCACTATTTTAATAGTTGATAAATAATTAATCTGCTAAAAGGAATGTAGTTGGTGAGTTTCAAGAAGAAAATGGCAAACAATTTACAAGAAGAAAAGATAGACGATTTTAAGAGAAAATGGAAGAGGACACTTTAGCTGATTGTAGAAGACGGCAATTCATTTGATTGTCGATACGATTGACAATAAGCCTTTAATATATTTATGATAAAGTTAGTCTCACCAGAGTTTTGCATCCTTCCATTTTTTGTGGAGTAAAACAAACTTTTAATCACACATGACTCAAATAGACGGTGAAGAACCAAATAGTGAGGTAGACACAACCCTGAGTCAATCAAACGGCAAGCAGTCGTCGCCTCCAGTCGCTAAACCTGCTTTTCTTGCAACCTCAATTCTTCCTGATGCAAGTCCTCTCAAGTTAAGCAGTGGTCCCACAACCGCAGTCAATTTGGAAACAGCAAGCAATACGTTCGCGTCACGTAACAATAGCTACAACTTGGCAGCAGACACGTCTGAGGCGGACTTGGAAGCGACTTTTCTGAATCGGGATTCACTTAATCAGAGCTTGTTGCTTTCATCGAATGGCGACACAAGTGACGAGGACACAGACCTCAATCTCCACGACTCGTTGGATGACAATTATATAGGAGAGAATGGTGACGAGGAGGATCTACAAAACTTGTTGAGTGGTTTGATTAAGAGCCACAGAATACAACAGCCACTCCAACAAACCCAGACTCGCAAACGATTGTCGCCATTTGTAGGGTTTGAAGGAAGCAACATGAGGGAGGAGGAGGAATCCGAGTTTTACAATAAGTACATTCAGATTGACAAGTCTGAAGACGAAGCAGCATTCCACCGCAAGCTAAAGCACTTTTTTATACTATCGTCTGCTGGAAAGCCAATATATTCAATGCATGGAGCAGATGGAATTATTATGGGATACATGGGCATCATTACAACTATTGTTTCCACGTTTCAAGAAAACATGATGGAGGAGATTCAGTCCATCACACTTGGCAATAATTTGAAGGTGGTGGCCTTAAATAAACCTCCAATAATTTTGGTTGCAATATCCAAAATAAGTTACGAGTTTAAAGATGATTGTTCTAGTGGAGAAGACAAGATTTTAGTTGGACAATTGAATATGTTGTACGACTACTTGCTTTCGATAATCTCGAAACCCGTATTGGATAAGACCTTCAACAAAAGATTAAACTATGACTTACGTAAAGTGTTAACACCACTAGACTTTCAAAATCTAGACTCGATTTGCGTTAAATCAACCTATGCACTTCCAATAACTGCAAATGCGAGATTAGACGGCTCAAGTTTCGACTTTTTCACTAGTGAATTGTTAGACTCGTCGTTGCAAAACATCAGAATCACGAACACAACACGAACTAAGTTGAATAACATCTTATTAGCATGCAAAAAGTTGAAAAGGAAGTTGAAACTGCCACCTCCTCCAACTGAAGAAGGAATCAAGATTCCGTTTTTCGGATCAAGTAACTTGAGCCTGACTCCAACCCCTCCGTCTGAAAAGTACATTGGCGAAGAGTTGTTATTCTCTTTAATCCTTACTTCCAACAAACTATTGAGCTTTATGAAGCCTAAGAATCATACATTATCGAATCATGACTTGAAAATTATGCTAGGGATGATCAACTCTACCTTGGAAACCAAACCAGGAACCTCTTCTTCGGCGTCCTCTGTATTTGGCGATAAAGAGGTCAATGAAGATTTGTGGATTCCATTATGCTTGCCCAATTTCAATCCAAATGGCTTTCTTTACTTCTTTGTGAAAAAGGTGAATCTAATAGACTACATGGTCAGCTCTGGCCAGCATATACCATCCATAGTGATTATCTTGATCAGTGGAAACAAAAACTCCTTTTTCGACATGCAGCTGATTGCAAGTTTTATCATCAATGAATTGACGAGGAAGGAAGCCTCAAAACTTAAATTATGCCGTGAACTACAGGTGGCGAACAAGTTACTGATTCCAAGAGACATAAAAGTCACGTTGATCAGCCATTTCATCTACAAGGTCAAAAAGTCAAACCAGTTTATCATGAGTGACGTTCACCAGTTCAGCAGTGAGAAAAGCATGAATGTTTATTTACAGTTGTCGTACTTTTACTCAGTTCTACACAACACGAAGGCCACCAAGATAATAAGTGGGACTACGCAAGAAAATGCAAGCGTTGTTGGAGCCTCAACCGAAACGAGTTTGGTGAACAAAAAACTCACATATATCAACTGGAGTAACAGGGTGGTGGGATTCATGTTGTCCGACGATTTCTTTGAGTTTTACTGTTTGTGCAACACTACTAGCAACCAAAGCAACTCCAAGGATTTAATCGTGAATGGGTTGCAAATCATCAAATGGTGCCAAAAGAATCACAAACGCTTGTTCATAGGAAACGGAGTAACATTTTAATAGAATTTACTTCATGATTGCAGATTCTGCAGACTTGAAGACATCATTAATCTTATCCACGTACAGCTTATGTAATTTTTCAAAATCGGCCAACATTTTATGCTCCAGGTCGCCCTTGCTTCCCTTGCTAGCCTTTGTAAACTTCAGTTTGATGTCATTTCTCACCGCAGCCAAGGATGCATTCTTTGAGGAGCCGTTCTTGTGCTTTTCAAACAATTCTTTCAAAGCTTTAACACTTTCCTTCTTGGTTTCTGTGTTAACTGGAGGCAAGGGAACCTTCAAAGAGTACTTGTTGGCTGGATCGGCCTGCGCACTCATGTTCAACCCGGAGCCCAAAATAGCATTTATAACGTGTTTACCGTAGTTAGGATCAAACAATGTAACCAAAAAGTTTCTACCTTTAACTGAAGTCTGAGCAACTGTGTTGAACAACACAGGATCCTCATCTTTTGACAATTGAACAGGCAACTTGTCGAATATCTTGGGGTTAGCTTTGCCTAGTTTAGCATCATTAGCAAGCTTTGTAAATTTCTCGATCACTGCACTGAACTTTTTGTTGGCATCGTCAGTGTCAATCGTTGGAGCCTCGACTTCCTCAACTTCTACCTCAACCACCTTTTTGCCTTTCTTGCCCTTGGCCAAAGCAACCGTGGAGGTTTGGAAGGAGCGGACTATGGTAGATTGGGGTGTTGCCAATCTAGCCCTCGTTGTAGTAAAGTTTATGTTGATTAGAGATCTGATCATGGTGATGGTGAAAGTTTTTGTTAAATGTCGAACGACATTTTAGATTTTGCAGCTATTTTACATACAGGTAATAGTAGTTTAATGCTTTCAGTACACTTCAAAGTTGCGGTGTTGTTGACATTATTTATTCCACTCGCTAAGCTCATTTAATCGAAGAGCTACCTATTACTTTACTTCACTATTCAGTTGGTTTCAGCGAACTTTCAACCAAAAGAGCATGAAAGAATTACATTTGTGGGGAAAATAAAAGTAGTATCGCAGATATCACTTCTATCATAAACCCATTTTTAGTTTTAAATGCACACATTAGATTCTCGACCTTCATTCTACATCACATCCAAAATGTTCTAACGATTATACAAGTTCTCAGTCTATTAACTATCCTGTTTCATCTCTTTACTCAACTCTTCCAAAATTCCCACACATGAATTTGCTTCTTTACCCAACTCACCTCCTTCCTTAATAAAAGCCTGCAAATTTTTCATCATTGGCTGCAAAAAAACATCCATCATCACTTTACGTCTTGTTTCCAAGTCCTCCGCAGAAAGAGAGTCCAAATCTTTCACACTGAACGACCCATCGTCAGCCTCCTTCAAATTTCCACTCTCTGTTTGTCTTCCTCCAGCAATTGTGCTCACAAACAAGTTGAGTGGCTCGTATGGTTGTGGAGTGTTAGTTGGCACCAAGTACTTCTCCGTCTGCGCATGTATAGTCACCATGCGAGTTGAAGTATCTTCATTTTCTTTCTCCACAAACAACGCCTTTCTGAGAAACTGCTTCAAGACATTCAAGTGGTCGATTCTGGCCTTTTTCGTAGATCCACCGATGGATGCACTTGTAGTCACGGCCAACGAAACCGACTTTTTGTCGTTGTTCAAGGTCCACGAAAGCACGTTGAAGTAACTTCTCAAGGTTTTTATAAAGTACGACTTCACCAAGGCCGTATGGGCATGCGTCAACAACACCTGCAAGAATTTGGACGAGTTGTTGCGGATTTCTGGCTGTATGTGCGTCATCGCCGAGTGGATGAACAACACTATCGATCGGATGTGTAGCTCGAGCAATCCCGGCAGCTTTTCCGCGCATTTCTCTAAGAGAGACACCAATGCAGTTCGCACCTGCTGCGATTGGTCGTGGACCATTGGAATGGTAGCTGTGAGGATACTCTTGTACATTGTTGGGTTTGAAGGCAAATGCTGCTCTATGTAGTTCAAAACCTCGCGCCTGGTTGTATTCGAGTGGTGTTTTGTGAGTGACAAGTGGTGTGTCAAGTCTGGTTCTTTATTGTCCTTAGAAACTGAACTGCTTGTTTTAGCTAATGACTGGTTTGGAAGAGAAATCGCCTTGGACTTGAACGAAGTATCTGTGTGGTTATCAGCCTTAGGGGCTGTTTTACCAACTTTCAACTTCTTTTTCGTAAAGTCCTTTGCCTTCTGGGCCTTCTTTCTCTTAGACATGTTGTGATTCGCGATGCCTTGCACTTAATTTTTCCAAATATCAGAATCGCAAAAAAATCGAGATCAGAGGCAAAACCAAAAGTAAAAGGTGGTGAGATGTTCAGTCTGAATGATTTTGATGGGGGATTTTTGAGTAGTCTTTCATTGGATGATCCGGAAGATAGTCAGCTAAGGCTGCGTAACTTGAGGAGTCTGGTTATAGACAGGAATGGAGGATCATTTTTCAACGAAAGGCAAAGTACAGAGAATAGCTACAAGACATTTACGAACATAGATGGGTTTCAGGGTCAAGGGTATAGGTCTGGTTCAGGAATACCTAGTAATATTCAGTCATATAGCGATGAGGATGACTTAATGGATATTGATGAACCCGAGTTTAATAATACACACTATGAGGAGAATATTCCAAACATAGAACCCATACATATTCAAACCCAAAAAACACTGTCCATTCATACACCAAACAATCAACCTAAACAAGCCTCGCGTATTCCAATTAAAGAACCAACGCAACCCTCACTCATTCCAAATAAACAACCATCGCAACCCACATTCACTCCAGACAATCAGGAAGAGGTGACAGAAAGAGCTTTGGTTCCTAGCATACTTTCACCAACTGATCTTGGAGCATACATGGCAATGAAGCCGCAGTTATTACTTCCACCACCGGAAACCAAAACAAGAAGACCTTCAAAGATTGACTTTGAGTACGATACGAGTGATATGAAGCGCAGAAACGTGAGTGTGCTCCACAACTCGAATATTTCACAGTTTCTTGCAAACGATGAGGAAGAGTATGTTTTTGATCCAAGAAGCAACGACTACATGAAGAAGCCAACGTTGGAGCCCGAAAACGGGTTGAATGGGCTTTCGCGTTCTTACATGTACCGGCAAATGGTGAATAACGGGAATTTCCCAGTCAATACGCACCATCACCATTATCATCATTATCACCATGGGAAGGAGACACAGGTGTCTCCAGCTTATAAAGACAGTTATACAGGAGAGTCATTCAATTCGTTGGGTCAGTTTGGTGAGCTGGTACCCAAAGGTCGCTCTTCATATAATTCATTCTTGACTGATCCACTTACATCCCAACCTGCTAACAGCCAAAGAATTCTACAGCCAAGTCAAAATGCTCACGCACCCACTAGAATTCCAATTCCGCATCCACTCCACGTCTCTCTCCCACCCCCATGGAAATCTGATATCCACCCTCACGAGCGTTATCTCTACATTTCGTCATCATACATCCAACTAACAGTCAACTTGGTGGTAACATTCTACGCCATGCAGTTGGTGTACTCCATCGTGCGCACGGTCAAAACCGACATTGACATCCAAATCGACCAGTTGACGCAGAACCTACTAAACGAGATCGAGAGCTGCAGGCACCACTGGCACATCAACCAGTGTGCCCCCGAGACCATGGTGCCGCTTTTACGAAAAGAGTGCGAGTACTGGTACCAGTGCATGAACCAGAACCCCGAGAGAGGCGGCGGACACGTTATGGCGGTCAGCGCGCAGACAATAGGGGTGATTTGCAACTCGCTCGTCGAGCCATTGTCATTCAAGTTTGTTTCAATGATGTTACTCTTTGTGGCCCTAGTGTTTGGGTTTAATTTTTTGTTTGGGTATATAAGGGCGAAGATGTACTATGGGGATTTTGTTGGGAGTGAAGCGGAGTGATTGTGGAGGATCTTGGGAGTATTGTGCAAGTAGAATGGGATAAGTTCAGGACAGAATATTGGAAGTAGATAAGCAGGGCAGCATTTTGGGACCATATTTTGGGATTAGCAGAGATTTAGAGGGCACTTTAACAGTCAAACCATGAATAGGACTTTGTCAGATCTGAAATATTGAAGGGCTTTTGAACCTCATATTTAGCTACTCTTAATCACTCTAATCCACCAATGAATAACGTTTTAAGTCAAAGATCGTCACAAAGATGATGATAACCGATCTGCAAGAATCCACTATTCGGTGTTATTGTAATAAACGTGGAACAGAGAATGTTTGGTTGTCGGGGAGTTTGCTTTGTGAGTGCAGTGCGCCTGCAAAGCGCACACACAATTGAAAGGTGACAACTACAAGAAGAGGCGACAATTCTACTGGGCTGTTTCTACTTGCACTTTTCCAATAAAAACAGGAGTTTGCAAAATTTTGTCAAATGCTGGCGAGACGGAACTCTAGAGAGTTGGAACGTTTCAGTGCAGGGTTCTCTATATGTAGAGCAATAAAATTTTTATATCAATAAACCATGTAATCAAACAAGGAACATCTGCCTCCAATTGTCTGCGGCTTTGTTCTCCACAAATGGGCGGATCGTCTTCGTGATAAAAAAACATGCTGATAAAAATTCTGCGATGTGAAATTTTCCGAGTACAGACTAATTCGCACATATTTGCAGCCGTTTTTCAGGAGAAGTTAAGAGCCAGTGGATATTGATTTGAGGGTTGTAGCCGACTTCAGGTGGATATTCGAGGATAATGTAATTGTTCACTTAAATTGCTTGTAGATAATAAAGTTCCTCACTCAAATTGGTAGTTTGTAGGTAATAAAGCTCCTCACTCAAATTGGTAGTTCATAGTTAAAGACAATGTAGACTTCATTCCTAAAAGAAAACTTCACAAGGAAATGGCACCCATGATAAAATCAATATCGAACATATAACTCCGCCAAAGTAAGTACCTCTGCAGACGACTAAACAATTCCCTTTAATCTCAAACAACTATTGGTTCTTCCTGAGCATCTCCAAATGTTGACCTGGTTATTCAGGTACAAGGATTTGCAGCCAATCTGAACAATATGTAAGAAAGCTAGTCTAATTCCACCTGCTCCTCACGCCTCCATTTAGACAAGCAATGACCAATAACCCTACAGGGAAACCCATCCCTATCAGGTGCAACGACCCCTCAGCACCACTCCCACCAATTGGACCGTTTTAGAGCCGACCAGCAAGCCAAGATCACCAAGATAAAACACGCCCAGGCCCCAGAGCACGGCAGTACACCGTGCCGTCGCCACCCCCGCCATTTCCACCTTCTATATGCTTCCATGGGACCCACGGTACCCCCTTCTTACTAATGTGATTTATAATTTGCACCCAAGTCAAGTAATCACCACTAATCCCCGTCGCCAGATCGCAAGTCTGCAAACCGAGGACAAGAAAAATGCTCACCAAACCATGCCATTTCCTCCTCAGCATGTGTTTGGTGTATTGCGTTCCTCACACTTGACATGACACTGTCACCAGTGATTAAAAATTGCGGAATTACGAAATGAGATCTGCCACCTCAAACAGCTTACAAAGGGCAAACTGCTGGAGGTATGCTCATGTTGCAGACCGGTGCCGTGACAGGACGGTGCAAGCACAGAAACTCCCAACTCTGGCCCCCCTCCACGGCTGTTCCCCTCGAGATGTCAAACAGTCGGCAGTATTTTGGGCCCGACTTTGCCGTGCTGACTTTTCTTTTGGACGCAGCCGACTCTCTGGCGATTTTTTGTGGTGCCAGTTTAGGCACCGCTGCAGCGTCTTTGTAGCTCCACATGAACCATCACAAAACAGGTGCATTTCATGGTCGGTGAAACCTCCCCTGCCGACAGTGCTTACGATGAGCCTGAATATATAAACACGCGCTTCTCTCTGGTCCTCTTTTACGTCCTCAAGAAAAAATGGGTTTGCTAGGAACTAGTGAAAGCGAAGAGGCACAGTTGAGAGAGGCTGCGATATCCGCACCACGCGAAGACTCAAATCGCCAGTCTTCCGTCTCCACCACGTACCTAACGGCTGAGGAGTACGACGTCGAAAGCGACGCAACTCCGAGGCCCGACATTGACGATGTGCAGAGGCGTGCTGACGACCAATCGAGCACCGAAGAAGAGCACCTTAACAAGTTGGTGTACGATGAAAAGGCAGATGGCGCCAGCGACGAAGAGTTGCAAAATCTTCACCACACTGCCAGCAGCAGATCTCTCGAAAATGACGTTTCTTTGGAGACTTTACAGAGAGAATCGTTGGAGGCTAACAATAAGCAAGAGGGCGAAAAAAGTATCAAGGCTGAAGATTTGGAGTGGGACGATGCTACGGATCCAGCCAACCCACATAATTTCCCCAAGTGGAAGAAGTGGTGCATCACTTTTGTCGTTGCGTTTGTGTGTTTGTGCTGCTCGTTAGGTTCGTCGCTTTATGTTTCTGGTGTGCCAGAGCTCGAGGTCAAGTTCCACATTTCGCAGGAATTGGGTGTTTCCGGCTTGACCTTTTACCTTATTGGGCTTGCCATTGGCCCTCTTTTCACCGCACCGTTGTCTGAGTTGCTCGGGCGCCGTATCATCTACATCACGTCCTTCCCCGTGTCGATGCTTTTCACCATGGGAATTGGTCTCTCGAAGAACATCCACACGATCCTCGTCTTGCGGTTCTTCACCGGCTACTTTGCGTCGCCTGCGCTTTCGATTGCCGGTGGCACCATGGCGGACGTGTGGGCCGGCGAGATGGCCGAGTTGTCGCTCTCCATCGCCATCTTCTGCTTGGCTCCGTTCTTGGGCCCCGTCATTGGCCCCATCATCGGTGGTTTTTCGGCGCTGAGCAAAGGTTGGAAGTGGGCAGCAGCCTGGGTCCCTCTCATGTTCCTGGGTGCCGTCGTTCCCTTCTTGCTTTTGGTGCCAGAAACCTACAAACCCGTCATCTTGAGAAAGAGGGCCCACAAACGAGGCGTGAAAGTCATCACGCCTCCAAGAGACGCAGCTTTCTACAAAGAGACCCTCAATTTTGTTCTCATGAAGCCAATTGAGATGTTGTTCTTGGAGCCTATTGTGTTGGTCATGTCCATCTACATTGCGTTTGTGTTTGCGGTTTTGTTTGGTTTCTTCGAGGCCTTCCCTATTATTTTTGTTGGTGTCTACGACATGTCCTTGGGTGTTTCTGGTTTGCCATTCATCGGTGTTGGGCTTGGTTTGGTCTCTGGTGTTCTCTTCTACGTTGTGTTGGACATCTACTACTACTTCCCAAGGAACCCAGACGGAACCAGAGGCAAGAGAGACGCAGAGGGCAAGCCTATCATGGACCCACCCGAGTCCAAGTTGCTTTTGGGACAGATTGGTGCTATTTGCTTGCCCATCTCGTTGTTCTGGATGGGCTGGTCGGCCAAGAAGGACGTGCACTGGATGGCCCCAACGGCTGCTGGTTTCCCATTCGGCTTTGGCTTGATCTTGATCTTCTTCTCGGTCATCTTGTACTTTTCCATGTCCTTCCCTCCGGCCTCTGTCGCCTCTGCCATGGCCGCCAACAACTTGTTGAGATACATTATGGCCTCCATTTTCCCATTGTTCACCGTGCAAATGTACAGAAAGTTGAACATCAACTGGGCGTCCTCACTCTTTGCGTTCATCTCGTTGGCGATGGTTCCAGTTCCTTTTGTTTTCGGACGTTATGGTCCCCAATTCAGACAAAGGTCCAAGTACGGATATGCTGCTTACTTTAGACAATTGGCTGAGCAAAAGAAGGCCAGAGAAGAAGCCGCTGCTCAGCAGTCTGGTTCTTCCTCTGAAACGTCCGCTAAGGAGGAGGTTTCTGGGGATGTGGAAGAGGTTACTTCCAACAGAGTATAACTGCATTATTTCTTGACAACGTTGTTTGTTCTTTGCATTTGGGAATCCATATTTAATTTAATATAAAACTGATTATAGGATATAGTAGGTGAGTTGATTGATTACCATATTTAATTTAATCAATTTAAATTTGATTTTAGGATATAGTAGGTGAGTTGAGATTGATTGGGGTTACCATATTTAATTAAATTAATTTAAAACGCTTTATAATTGGTGACGATTGGTGGTTGGATTCCATAATTAATTGACCTAAAGTACTGATTATTGGCATAGGTGAGATTATGACGGATTGGTTGGGATTTTGTTTGGAATTACCAAATTTAATTAAATTAATACAAACTGGTCATAGCTCATTAGGTAACTTGACTTGGGATTGAAAAGTTGAAGTATGTAGTGCTTCACAGAAGAGTCTTGCTAACATACAGTGGATGAATAGAGATATATAAAACATTTGGCTGATTTGACTTCAATTGACAATTATAAACTTAAAAAACTCACTCTTGCTCGTACGACCACTCAACCACCACTCACCCTCTCACTACTCACTCTCTCACTCACTTCGCTCATCGTTCGCGAGTGTTGGACCTTCCATTTTGCAGCCATTCCAAGGCATCAAACCAGTCACCTGACCCTGATCACACCCTCCTCATCACATGCATGAATGAACAAAAAATCTAAAACACCCTTTACCTTCCAAGATAACTAGAAGCTGGTAATCAATCTCCGACAACCCAGCTTCCAAGTTTCCTCGGTTAGATCCAGCATATTCCGTCTATTATTGTGCACCCGACGCGCGTAGTTTGACTTTTTTCTGTTCTGATAGGCAAATACGCGTCCTAGCAGCATGAATAACCAGCAAAACCAGATGCCAAACCAAGGGCAGGGTGGAGCCAACAATCTCGGCCAGAATGGCAATCCAATGAGCAGGCCTGGCGGAGGCAGGATGTTGTCCATCCAGCCCAACCAATTGCAGCTGTTGGTGCAGGCGATGAAGAACGAAATCGCCATGGGCAAGGCATCCACCAACGACGCGGCCAAGCAGCAGCAGCATTTTATGAAGGCAGAACAGATAAAACAGATCTTGATGAACTACCAGGCGCAGCAAAAGGCAAGACAGCAGGCCGCACAGGCCGCACAGGCCCAGCTGAACCAGCAGCGACCCCAGCAGAACCAAATGCTGGCCCAGCAGCAGATGCAGGCCCAGGTCCAGGCACGCCAGAACCTTTCGAGTGTGCCCACACCGGCAACATTCAACCAGGGAAGCCCTGCCAACATCCAGTCGCCGATCATGCCCAACGGCATGTCGCAGCAGAGCCGGCAGACGTCCACGCAGGCGACCCCAGTAATGCACTCGCCAAATATGCAGCAGGTCCACCAGTCGCCAGTGCTACAGCAGCAGCAACAACCTCAGCTTACTCCGCTGCTGCAGCACAAGCAGATTCCGCAGCAGTACCAGCAGATGAACAGGCAGATGGGGCAGCAGCAGCAGCAGCACGCACAGCAGCAGCAGCAAATCCGGCAGAACTCTGCTGGGAACGCATCCAGTGCCAATGGAGGGGCGATGAATTTTCAGCAGCTCCCTGCTAATGCAATCACCGTTGAAAAATTCAACATTGTGAAGCAAAAGCTTCAAGAGGTGGGACGCAAACTACAAATACTAGAGCAGAGCAAAAAGGGAAATGTTACGCCGGAGCAGATTGCCCAGATTGACGTTCAGATTACCGATATGAAGAACAAGTTTGCACAGTTGCAGCGAATCGGCACGTTGATGAGGAACCAGTTGATGCAGCAGCAGGCGAAGCTTGCGGCCAATGGTAGTGGAAATAATGTAGCGAATGGGAATATGAATCAGAACATGCCTATGAATGGACAGCAGTTTATGCAGAACCAAGCACAGAACTCGCTTCCGATGCAAACTGGGATGAACAACATGGGATCTCCGAATTTGATGACGAGAAATGTGACTAGTCAGTCTCAGCAATTGCAGCAGCAGCAGCAACAGCAACAGCAGCAACAGCAACAACAACAGCAGCAACAACAACAACAAGCACAACAAGCACAACAGCAACAACAAGCTCAACAAGCACAAGCTCAACAAGCACAAGCACAACAAGCACAACAACTCCGGGCTCAACAATTGGCAGCACAACAGGCTTCTGCCAGCCAAATCCAACAAGTCCAGCAACAGGCTCAACAAATACTCCAGCAACAAGCAGCGACCCAACAGCCACCAGCATCGCAGCATGCGCAGCATCTGCAACAGCTCCCGCAACAGATACAACAGCAGTTGCAAATGCAGCAGAACCTTCCCAACAGGCAGCCGTCTGTTTCGCAGAAGAAGCCCAAACCGCAGATGGGCAGCCAGATGCACACTCCTATGGGCAGTGCGCCCACGCCCAAGCCCGCCGCAACGCCCCAGATGTCGATGGCGCCGCTGGGGACCATGAACGGAGCGTCTGTGAGCGGAAACCTCGGCACCCCGGCCGCCAGAAGCGCAGGGCAGAGCGGCCCGGTGTCGGCGCAGGGTCCAGGCGCACTGAGCAGCGGCAGCCAGACCCCCGCCGCCATCAACGCCGCCACCACGGCCGTCAGTGCAGCTAACGCGGCCAACGCGGCCGCGGCCACGTCCACTAACTCTGCAGAAAAATCAACAAAGAGCGACACCGACGGCAAGAGCAGCTCCCCGCTGAAAAGCTCGCAATCAGGTTCGTCTATCCGTAGCAGCGACCAGCTGGGACCGCTCAACTTGGCAGGCATCACCAAACCAACAGTGCCCTCAATCCCAATTTCATCGCAAATCAACGTGAAACCACCAGCTTCACTCACCTTGAAACCGCACGGCGACTATAGGCCGTCGCTCACAGGCGGCACAGCCAGTTCTCTTGGTGCTTTGTTGAATACCCCGGCCATAACCAAGTTGCCGATGTTTGATCTTTCCACGGGAAGTTCGTCGACGAGCATCCCCGAGAACCGTGGCAGGGCCCTCACCAAGCGCAAATTGAATGAGTTGATTAACACGACTGGTGTTGACGAAGGTGATGGGAAGACGAATGTAGATGGAGACGTGGAGGAACTTTTGCTCGACTTGGCGGACGAATTCATTCATTCCGTGACTAGTTTTGCCTGTCGTTTGGCGAAACACAGAAAAGTCGACACCATCGAGCCAAAGGATGTGCAGTTGCACTTGGAGCGCAACTGGAACATCAAGATCCCAGGGTATGCCATGGACGAGATTAGGTCTACTCGAAAGTTGCAGCCTAGTAATAGTTATACTCAGAAGGTGTCTGGTGTTGAGATATCCAAGTCTGTGAATGGAAATATTGATTAGGGAAAGTTGAAGGTTAACATTCAATGATTAACTCTTCAAAGCAATTGTATTATTTATAGCCTTGTCAATAATATTTAGAGAAATACTAAGTCTATTCTCTAGTTATGGAGATAATTTCACACACTTTTCACTTTTTAGTGCTGTGATTAAATAAATGAATTGAATGAAAAGATAAATGGGATAAATTTCTTGAAGTGGGAACTAAAGAGTTCCCAAAGGCTGTGGTGAATTTGCAGCCAATTTATATGCTAATAAAAATGTTGCAGAATGATCACGCTTGAAATCACTCCTCTCTAGTTCTTTAAGTATTGACTTTCGTTGTTGGCCTCACTTCAATATTTCTACAACTGTATCTCTCACATGTTCTGCAAATTATACAAACCCAAACCACTTGACACTCTCTTAAACCTACTCCCTCCTATTCATATCTGTCTCTCAAACTACCTCCTCTCTTTCATATCTGCCTCTCAAACCAACATTTTCCAATCACATCGTCCTCACAAAAAATCATTCCCACTGTAATCATTAACCACGGCTACCCCGACCACTCGCGCCCTCCTGCCGTTAGTGTCCGTACCCCGTCCCCAACCTTCCTTTAATCACCAAATGTCGCGGCTTTTGCTATCTAACGACATTTCTAGAGACGTTTCGCGTCATGTCGCACTTTTTGGCTGCGGGGCCGTTTCCTACAAAAAGCTCCGATATCCTACAGATCTCAACACTTTTCCATAAAGATGACTACTAGCTCAAGCACCACCAAAGGATACGAGATTGGCGCCGCAGGCGCACACAACATCGCCAAGGGCATGGAGCACCCACACAAATTGCCAACGTTCAAAGATCCGCTTGCCAAAAGACAGTGGATGTTGCAGCACTTGGCTGGAGCGTTCAGAGTGTTTGGTCGTTTGGGCTACTCGTTTGGCTCGGCCGGCCACATATCCATTAAGGACCCAGTGGAACCGGGCACTTTCTGGATCAACCCCTTGAACAAGCACTTTTCGTTGATCAAGGTCAGCGACTTGGTGCACATTGATGAAAAATGCAATGTTTTACCAACGGGTAACCAGCACGCTGTGAATGCCGCAGGGTTCTCGATCCACGCAGCTATCCACAAGGCACGCCCAGACATTGTTTCTGCGTGCCATGCCCACTCGGTTTACGGAAGAGCGTACTCTGCTTTCGGAAAGCCTTTGGACATGCTCAACCAGGATGCATGTACCTTTTACAAAAGACACTCTGTGTTCACGAACTTTGGCGGTGTAGCACTTGATGAAAAGGAGGGTGAGGAGATTGCCGAAAGCATTGGTGCTGATGGAGTAGCATGTATTTTGCAGAATCACGGTTTGCTTACAGTGGGGGCCACGGTTGACGAGGCTGCTGTTTTGTTCATTTACTTGGAGCAGTGCTGCCAGGCCCAGTTGTTGGCTGACGCTGCTGCAAGACAGGGAAAAGAGCCTGTCATCATCTCCGATGAGGTTGCAAACTACACTTTGAGCATGTTGGGCGACAGCGAGAGCATGTATGCTGAATTCCAGCCAGACTATGAGTATGAGTTGGAGGTGACAAATGGTGCTTTTCTCAAGTGAGTGTCTCACTCCAACGGCTCCTTTTGATGCCCCTGGTACTTGATATTTCATCACGACGTCTTTGGTCTTTTCTTAAGCAAGTTAATTGTATTTCCTTAAGCAAGTGAATGCTATTTTATTAAGCAAATGAATGGCTTTTCTTAAGTACATGGATGGAAACTTTTAGAATCGTTTTCTTTTCTATATCCTATCTAACGAATTAAAGGTTTTCTTTCATTCATAAATCTATCGTTGGGCTGAAAAGGTATTTCTCTGTCCTCTTCCTGTTGTTTTAATACCAATGACATAGTAACAATCACCAATGAGTCCTCAAAAGAGTTTTGTCTCACTTGTATCTTGTCGACCTTTCGAACATTACTAAAAAGGTCAAATCGATTATCCTTGTCGTAGGCAAGTCTGGTGAAAATAGCAAACGGTTGGGATTCGCGGTTAGGGTTCGATGCTTTTGAATACTTGATTTCTCCTTTGCTGTCCGCCGAAAGAAACCCCTTCACAAACTGCGTTATACCCAAGTTTGTTAACGACAACAATCTTGAGTGAGGCTTCAACTTGACAGGATCCATATTGTCCATTAGTGAGGGCTCACTATCTTCGAGTATAGTCATGTTGAAGTACTTTCCGCGAGGGTTGAAGGAAATAGGGGACGTGCCTGTCCACCTGATTCTGGTTCCTTTGTAGATTGTGTCTGCGTAGGACGAATAGTTGTGCAGAAACATCACCACTTTGAACTTGGAGGTGATATCAAAGGGATCTGGTTGGAATTCTAAGATAAAGCGGCGTACAAAGTAGCCAATGAGCCATGAAGAGTACACTGTGCAGAAGGTGTAGGTTTTGGTGGTGGGTTCTGATGGTTCACTCTTCTCCGTTGGGATTTCCTCATTGTAGGATTTCTTGAGTTGGCGCTTATCGATGATCACCTTGCGTGTGATTTCTAGGTACTTTGACAGTAAAGGGTTCAATACAAATGGTTTGACTTCTAAGACGTCTTTGACGACTTTTTTACCATTTTTGTAGGAGTTGTAGTCGTCGATAGAGGTGAATACTTTTCTCGAGCCTCGAATCAAGTTGAGCAGCAAAACTGGTTTTGCAACGTAAAACGTTTGGATTTCAGTGAATTCGTCGTAGGGTAGACCAAATACTTTTAATCCGTCTACCAGAATATGAGGAGGGAGATTGGTACGGTTCTCTTCTGCTCTAGCTGCCAGCGCGTAGTTGTCAAAAAACATTGAGGTTAAATTTTTATGGCTGCAAAATTATTTGCGCATTTTGTCACGGTTAGCTGGATTACTTTAGCTCAAGAAAGAGAGGTAGAAAATTGAGTATATTTTAGCTAATTGATGGAAGAGAAAATTCATAGCTGATATTAGACTTCTTAAAGGATGGTGTCGAGCTGACATGGTTTGGCTAGAAGCGCAGGATCCGGGGATATGTTCTTGGTAGAAACTCTTGGTGTTATCATGATAGTCGACTGTTACTTGGTATTGAAGTAAATTTAAATTCTTAAGATTATAGGGAAAATTGGCCACTTAGAAACCGTCTGGCCTCTCTCAACACCCTGTAAACTTAAAGATTACATAGCAGCCTGCTAAGCCTGATCTCCACGTTAGCTGGTTCTCGTGCTGCTACGTATCGGTGAACTTGGCACGCTGAGTGCCTCTGTAACATACAATCACCAGTGCGAGTATCTGCAAATGTAAGCCAGCCGTGTGTTACACCTGGGAGAGCCCTGAATAGGCACAAGGTTGCATCAGTAGGTTAACGCCTTCTGATACACTTCGACAGAAGCCCACAAGGGGAGGTGTATTAACAGAAAAATATTTACTTAGAAGCAGTATATGTACCTTTCTGACTCTATCTCTGAACTCTTTTCTGGCTCTTCTGGTCTAGTATACTGAAAAACTCCAAACAAAAAATGCTGATCTTTATTATGAATTTTTGCACCCAAATATTTGTGGCTGCAAATTTGGTGGAATGTAATAAATTAAAAATTGTAAGTAGTCCATTCAGCATGTTAACTTGGTCAAATTACTCAGTAGTATATACTGAAAGTTCCACTTGCCAATTTCTTCATTCAATATTTCTCGCCTCTTTTTTGTCCTTATTCCTCGTTGTCCAGTCTCACAGTGAACTGTGCAACTCTAAATGCTGAATTAGTGACTTTCCTTAACCAAATGGCCTTCCTCCTGATATTCAGGTTTCAGTCCTGCTAGACAAGCTAATTTCCAGGTTCAATCAGACTGCTTCAGTAAGATCCACCTAGCAGAACATGGTGTACCAACTCTTGGAAAATCAACGCTCTCTTTGTCAAGAGTCAATTTTACCTAAGCTTCATGAGTTTTCTGTTAGAAGATTAGACTTGAGTTCAGCGTGGAGCCCAGAACTACTCTAATTGCACCGTAACCAGCTAACAAAGAGAATGTCCGATTTTTACTTGTTTCACATCGTTGTTTGATTATTAAAAGAAGCAACTAGTAAACACCGACTATACTCGTGTGAATGCGTGCAGTTAGCTTGCAGAGTTTTATCTCCAATAGACGGATTCATAACTTGTTTTTCTTTCAGCAATTAAACTCTCTTTGGAAGGAACATGATCCTAGGTTTCTAGTTTTTAATTGGTCCTAGAGTTGATCCAGTTCCCATAAATTTTGGGGGACCCTATGGTTCTCACAAGTACGAACTTGCAACTGTACTGACCTACAACTTCGCAAGTTTATATTGCTTCATATGAAAAACTGAGAAAGTCCTGGAAATGACCAAAACACCAGCAACGTCTCCCAATTTATGGAGCTATTAGCTAGGAATCGAGATTGAGTTAAGAATTAAATTGATATGGTTATGAATTGATTTACATATCAGTGAGAAAGTTTAAGTTTATTAGTTTGTTATAACTCATACAACAAACGATGCTAATTTGTAGTTACTCACTACAATCGACGAACTTGTTGTTTCCCTTGTACTCAAACACACAAACTTGTAAGTTGAATGTTCACTTGTAGTTTCGTTGTTTTTCTCAAAACTTTAAGTCGAAAGTTCACTTGTTGTTTCCTTGTACTCAAACAAGCTTGTAATGTCCACTTGTTGTTTCCTAGTACTCAAACACTCACAATCTTGTAAGTCGAATGTCACTTGTCCTTGTATATTCTCTCACTTTTCACTTTCCGATTTTTCCTTATGTGCTTTTCTTATCTTCTTTGCCCAGTTTTTGACGTCCTTGTCAAACTTGCCCTCCTCAACACCCTTCAAGAACCCATTTTTATCGCTAAGCAAGTCCCACGGGGACTTTCTCTCCGTGTCGGTCTTCACAAGACACAGGTCGATGAAGGCACACAAGAGCGGGTCGTACTCCTCGTTCGTTCTACGGTTGACCTTGCCCGCCAAACTGGGCGGCGTCTCGTTGACGATCCGCTGGAGAAGGTCTAGAATGCCCTCGGGCCCGCCGTTTCCCGAAAACGCCTCAATCTGTTCGTCGTCGTCGTTCCACACCTGGAGACCGCTCGCAAGCTCTATAAGCATGAGGCCCATCGACCACACATCCGACTTGACGCCATAGTTGAGGCCCTGGATGCGCTCCGGCGACATGTACGTCAGGGTGCCGACAAAGGTGTCGGCCATCGCTAAAGAGTTGGTCAACTCGCGCGAGACACCAAAGTCGCAGAGCTTGAACTCGCCCTTGTGCGTCATCAATACGTTGCTCGGTTTGACATCACGGTGAATGATTTTATGTGCGGTATACAAGTAAGTCAAGCCGGACAAGATGGCGAAGGCCAACTTCTTGACGACAAACAACGGAAACTGCTTTGTCTCGCACAAGGGGAGGATTTTGTCGAGCGATCCGCAATTACAGTACTCCATACAGATGACGATGGTGTTGTTGTTGTTGACAAAGGCGCCATAGAACTCGATGATGAACGGCGACTGGCACTCGTGCAAGATCTTCAACTCTCTGATGATCTGGGTCTTGATGACCGTTTTCAGGTCTATGTGTATGATCTTCTTGGCCATGGTCTTCTGGCTGGGCACATGCAAGATTTTCAGCACTGTGCCCGAGTTGCCTGAGCCCAACGACTTCAAGGTCAAGAGGTCGTCGTTGTTGAGCTTGATGGTGGAGGTGGTTGCGATGGGCGACGACGCGTGCTCGCTGGCGATGGACTCCTCCAAGGTCAACTGCTGCGACCGCGGCTCGAGCGGCGACAGCGCGCTCGACTTGGTGGGCAGGATCGACGAGATGACCGTCTGTCTCTTCCTGCCACCCTTACCGTACGGTGAGTTGTGTATGCTTTTGGGTATGCTGGGACTGTTTCTCGACGAGGACAACTCCATGTTGGAGAGCTCGTTGATCAAGTCATGCGAGGTGTGAGTTTCGGGGTCTATATTTCTATTACTGTGGTTGATGTTGAGCAGTGTGGTGGTAGTGGCGGTGTTGCTTGTGCGCGGCACCACCTGGTTGACGATCTTGTTGGGGGAAGCGGCGGCGTGGAGGTTCAACATGGGGGCCGGGCGCGTGGAGATGCGCTTCTGTCGCAAGGTGGTGGGATCGAGGGGCGCGTCCGTGGGGTCCAGCTTCACCGGCGACGCGCTCAAGGACAACTTCTTGAAGTTCTTGCGCTTGAGCGTCTTGGTCTGCAAGAGCAAGTCGTCGTGCTCCGGGCCGAGGGACGTGGCGTCCGCGAAGACGGACGCACCCAAGGGGGACGGAAGTGGCGACGCGAGCGGCGTCGGAATGGGCGGCAAGTCCTTGTCCTTGCTGGACTTGCTCGAGCCAACGGACGTCAGCGAGTTGTTGCTGAGGCGCATCATCTTGAACACCCGTGCGATCTGCTGCTCTCAGAGGCAAAAACAATAGTCAAAAAAATAGCTCTCGCGAATATCGACGTGATGAACACTCGCGCACCAACGTTCAGTTCGATCTTTTTTTGGCACAATGGACGGGATTCCTCCAGTTGAGCTATGAACAACAAACGATTAAAAATTGTTTTGCTACAAAAAATTGCTTAAAAGAGAATAAAAAAGACAACTCAACAAAGGTGAAAAATGGGAGTGAAGGGGATGTGATGGATTTGATCTGCCAATACGGGGATCAATAGCCATTGGTGTTGACGTTGTTCTTGTTGTTGTTTGTATGTTTGTATGTTTGTATATCGTATGTTTGTACGTTCACTTGTTCTTTTGTTTGACTTTTTTTGATAGCCCACAGTTTGCTTGGTAGATTTGGATTACTAGTAGCTCACCGCCTTACACGAAGAGTAAATTTGAGGTTTGACTTTTGTATTTTGTGGAACATTGCATGTTTAGCGCTTTTACAGCTGGAGCTTTAAGCGAGGGTTGCTTTGACGTGGGGGGGAGGAAAGGCTGCAAATTTGGAGGTGCCGAGGATGGTTGAAGGAGGCGATAGAGTTGAGAGTGTTGAGAGTATTTATGATATTTACATTTTTATGGTACTTATGATATTTATTCATATTTATTCATATCTATTCATGTATATTGAGTGTGGCATTGAATCTTCGTTTCAGAGTTTTCATTGAAGGGTCATTTAAACTTCTTATCACTTTATGTAAGATTACAGTGTACCTCAACTCACTCACTCAAAAGTCTCTTTCTCTCCATAACGTACTTCATAACCCCTGAATCTACCTTAAACTCTAATCATTTGCAAGAAACTAAACCTCCCCCAAATGCAGAACATTGTTCAATGCTGGCTCGTTAGAATCAGAGATCAAAATCACTCTCCTTATCTGTCAACGCATCCTAAATATGAGCGCTTACCCTGATGAAATTTCGGTCAAGTGTTCATGCAGATGGAAGCCCTCGAAGCAAATTACACAATAGCACGTTCAGTAGTATATAAAAGCAACATATCTGAGAAACACCCCCATGAATATCGAGAATAATGGAAGAATGTTGGATGCCGGACTTGGGTTAGTCTGGTAAATGTTGAGGAATGTTGAGTGGGGAAGCTTTTTAAGTTGTTTGATTTTGAGATTCATTTTGTTTTAGATTCGTTCTATTTTAGATTCTGGTGAAATTACTGTTTAGGTTGAAATTCCAAGAGTGCCACTTTTGAGTTAGCTTGTTCGTTTAAACTGTTCTTATTATCACACTGGACTGGATTGTGATTTGTTCTTCTGTACTATTTTTCAGTTGCAATTTTTGATTTTCTGTTTTCAGTGCAATTTTCTGTTCAATGCTTTGCAATTTCTCTTCAGGAACTCAATTTTTCATTCACTCTACAATTACTCTCTTTCCACTCTACTTTTCAGTTGCTCATAATCACTCCAATCACTCTGTTTTAATCGCTCTGTTTTTCAGTTACTCTGTTTTTCAGTTACTCTGTTTTTCAATTACCTATTTTCAATTACTTATTTTCAATTACCTATTTTCAATTCTATTTTTCAAGTCTTTTTTTCAATTACTCAATCAACAACCAACGCTCTCTTCGTTTACCGTCGCGTAATGTTTTATCGCGTCATTGTCAAATTGCTGTTCGCGCATCATCAGCCACATTAGTAAATGTTAATCTTATGAGTTCGTATGCTAAGGTTCAACATTGAACATTCGTAGGAATCTTTCCATTTGGCCTTATTGTTACATACTTCAATTCTTATTGTTATCATTCTTTAAAGTGAAGGCTATCTTCACTCCACTCCACTCTTTTCCTTCCAACAAGTTCAATCTTTCACAGTTATTGGGCCTTATTTTCATTCGTCAACATGCCTATCCTTCTGATTCATTCTGTAAAGAGTCCACTGTTTTCATTCTGTAAACGAGTCTAGATCCTTCTGTTTTCATTCTTAAACGATTCTGTCTCTCATTCCATTCGTTTAGTCTGTGTATTGTTTTGCGATCGTTAAGCAAATTGCACTTCACTCTTTCGTTGCTCGTTTTACATTCTTTGAGGTGTTACCTTCATTTTCGTTCTTGAGAGCGATCTTCATTTTCATTCTTTAAGGGTGTTCTCTTTCATTTTCATTCGTTAAGGGTGTTCAATCTTTCATTTTCATTCTTTAAAGTCTTCCATCTTCATTTCCATTCTACAAAGCTTCTATCTTCATTTTCATTCGTAAGACCGTTCTACCATTCATTTCCATAAGAGCCTTCTAAATTTACTGATAAAATGAGGGTCTCTCGCTAGGAAACCAAACTAAATATTCAATACATCAATTGATACACTATTCACAATCATCACTCCCACTCAAGAAAATCATTCTTTATTCACTTAATGCATTCACTCAATCTTCTCAATCATCAATACATTCATGTATAGTTAAATCACCAATATCATACACAATTTACTCAATCCTAAATCAATACACTCACTAATCATTCATTATCATACACAATTCACTCAATCCTAAATCAACACACACTCAATAGATAAACCACCTTCCACAATATTCAATATACACTCATCAAATCATCACAATACATTAAAATACATTACCTCTACTGCTGATACCCAAACTCCTCCACCTTGACCCCCAAGGCCGCCGCATACGACTGCTGCTGCAGGCGCACGTTGGCCTGCGCCATCGCCTGGTTGAAGGCCTGCTGCTGCTGCTGCTGCTGGTTGTACGAAAACTGCAGGTAGGGTCCCGGCGGGGCGGCGGCGCCCGCGGGGACC
>JAKTUG010000025.1:0-235650 GCA_030556545.1 Kodamaea sagamina | reverse complement strand
AACTGAAAATCCAAGTCCCCAACCCACAAGTTTGCACCTTTAAGAATCTACGGAAGGGAATCTTTATCTGCTCAGATTCAAATAAGTACCATGCAGGTGAAATCTGCCCGCTCGTTTGCTCTACCACACCACTACCACACCAACTATAAAAAGACCTTGCCGGTGGGCCTGTCGATTACTATTTTGATGTTTGGTGCTCGTTGAGGTGATCATGAAGTTGTTGTCCATCACGCAGGCAAACTTCTGCCTAAATTTCGGGATTAGGACATCACTAATTATCCAAGTACGAGCTTATGCGTGGGATTTGGGGTCTGCCAGTTTGGTTTCATAGTTCAGCAGGGACTTCAGTTTGGGTTTGGCTTAAAGGTTACGCAGGTGGACCGCTATCCATCTGCAGCATTTCCTTCAACTTGAGTTGAAGCAGGAAAGCCAAAGTCGGCTATACACTTCGTTGATCACTCGAGGAAACTGCTGCCTGAATTCGTTGGTTTAGTTCAACCACTCCATTCAAGGGAACATATGCCCGATTTTCCATTTCTGCTAATTTGAATGCAACTCAGTGAAGGTTTTTTTCGACTTAGGTTGTCTGAATTCCTGCCAGTGAAGGAACCTAAACTGGTTCGTGATTGACCCCACGCTCATGGTCGGTTGAAATGACTCCAGAGCAAAGGAGAATCTTTGTTAAATTTTGCTGCTTTGGGATTCCACTCAACTCTAGACAAGGGAATCTCCGCCCGAAATTCCGATTCTACAAAATGGAAATTCCACGCTGGGAAACCTCTGTCCAAACTTATGAGTTTGCTAGTTGAGTGTTGAAGCCAAGCCCACGTAGTGGGAACCTCTGCCCGTTCAATGCTGCAGATGTACCTTCACTTGAGTTGAGCACGCCAAGTGTCAAAGTTAGTTGGTATACACTAGGTACTTACCAATGCCCCAGTGAAGTTTGCTTCCTGTAACCTGTCTCCAAGCAGGTGCACCTTTGACCAGTGTTGAAGTTTGCGAATATGCTCTCGCCAAAAGTTCACTCAGGGGAACTTACGGTTGAGATTGGATTGGTGGTTTAGATTTCCTTTGTCTCCAGAGCAAATGCTATCCTATTTTTGAACACCATCAGCTGGTAACAATTGAACTCCATTAGCTGGAACTTTGCCTGTATTGGTGAACCTATGCCCTAACTTTGGAGTTCGGCGGTGGGAGCCTTTCCAATTTAGCCTCAAGCTAATGATGGAACAACCATCCAAAATCAACAGATTGCTAGTTGCTATGCTTTACGAATTTTCAATTCTGCCAACGTCAACACGATTATTGAAATTGGCTGGATTCCTTTGGCACCGGAACAACGCAGTGGAACCTATGCCACCGTTGATATCGATCAGTCTGCTTCGACTTTAACCACGCAGGGAAACCTTTGTCCACTGTTAGATTGCTCATGCGGTGAAACTTAGAACCCACGCAGAGGAACTTCTGCATTGTTTGTCGATTGACTTGGTTTCCACTCCAACTAGTGAATAGTTCATTTCCTTGTCCATTTGCTGGTATTGGTCGTTGATGATTTCATTGGAGACTACGCGGGGAACCTATGCCCAATTTTTGGACTCTACCATTTCGGATTTCACTGCTTCAACTCCAATTCCTGCTGGGTTGGCTATCGGCTGTTGGTTGTTGGTTTTTGGTGGTTAAATTGTAGTCCACGCTAGGGAACCTCTGCCCGATTTCAGAACTCTAGCTTTCTGGATATCAGCGATTTAAGTTCAGCTCTTTTTTCTGGTTTTGGTTTTGGTTGTTTTTGTTGGTTGTTGGTTGCTTGTTGTTGATAGTTGGTTGTTGGTTGTTGGTGCTTATACTTGAGTCCGCGCGGGGGAACTTATGCCCGAGTTTTGGACTTGGTAGACTTTTCCTTCTGCAGTTGTTGTCGTTGGCGGATTATTTGAAATCCACACGGGGGAACCTCTGCCCGATTTTTGGACTTTGCTGGTTTGGTTACATCTTTAATTCAACGCAGGGGAACCTCTACCCGATTTTTTGACTCGACCATTTTGGATTTCACCACTTCAAGTCCATTCCATTTTGCTGGTGCTGTCGTTGGTGCTTTAACTTGAGTCCACGCGAGGGAACCTATGCCCAATTTTTGGACTCCACCATTCTGGATTTCACCACTTAAGTCCAGCTCCTTTTACTGGTTTGGATGTTCGTTGTTGGTTGTTGGTGGTTGATTGTTAGTGGTTGGTTGTTGGTGCTTAAACTTGAGTCCAACCGGGGAAACTTATGCCCGAATTTTGGACTTGGAAGACTTGGATTCCAACTCAGCTACTTTAGATCCATGTCCTTTTGCTGGTTTGATCGTTCGTGGTTTCTTTGGAGTCTACGCAGAGGAACCTCTCCCCAATTTTGAACTCCACTGTCTTGGATTTTGGCTCCTCTGCTTCAAGTCCATCTCCATTTGCTGGTGTTGTTGTTGGCGGTTTCATTGGAGTCCACACGGGGGAACCTCTGCCCGATTTTTGGACTTTGCTGCTTTGGTTTCGACTTTAAATCCACGCAGAGGAACCTATGCCCTAATTTTGGACTTGGAGGACTTCCATCTCAGCCTTTAAATCCATTACTTTTCTGCTGAAGTTGTCGTTGATGGGTTAATTAGAGTCCACGCGGGGGAACCTCTGCCTGATTTTGAACTCCTCCATCTTGGATTCCAGCTTCTATGCTTTAAAACTTTCTCCTTTTGCAGGTGTCGTCGTTGGTGGTTT
This sequence comes from Kodamaea sagamina, assembly GCA_030556545.1. NCBI lineage: Eukaryota > Fungi > Ascomycota > Pichiomycetes > Serinales > Debaryomycetaceae > Kodamaea > Kodamaea sagamina. Next base: position 232,906 of record JAKTUG010000025.1, on the reverse strand, counting down.
AGTTTGAGTCCACGCAGGTGAACCTATGCCCGAATTTTGGACACTATCATCTTGGACTTAAGCTCAACTACTTTAAATCCATTTACCTTTGCTGAGTTGGTTGTTGATAGTTGGTTGTTTGTTTTTGGTGGTTACATTGGAGTCCACGCGGAGAAACATCTGCCCGATTTTGGACTTTACTGGTTTGGTAGCTTCTTAAAGTCCACGCAGGGGAGCCATTACCCTGTTTTTGAACTCTACCATTCTGGATTTCAGCACTTTTAGTCCAGCTTCTTTTGTTGGTTTGGATGTTGTTGGTTGGTTGTTGGTGTTTGGTGGTTGGTGTTTGGTGGTTGGTTGTTGATTGTCGGTCGTCGGTGGTTTAATTCGAGTCCATGCAGGGGAACCTATGCCCAATTTTTGATCTTGGACTTCATCACTGTAAATCCAACTCCTGCTGCTGGTCTTGTTTGTTCTGGAGCCCACGCAGGGGAACCTCTGCCCGATTTCAGAATCCTACCTTTCTGGATTTCAGCACATCAAGTCCAGCTCCTTCTTCTGGTTTGCTTGTTGGTTGTTGGTTTTTCGTTTTTGGTTGTTGGTGGTTGCTGGTTGCTGGTTGGTGGTTAAACTTGAGTCCACGCAGAGGAAGCTGTGCCCGATTTTTGAACTTGAACTTCATCACTTTAAATCTAACTCCTGCTGCTGGTATTGGTGATTGGTGGTTTAATTCAAGCCCACGCAGGCGAACTTATGCCCGATTTTTGGATTACCAGACGTGGATTTCAACTCAACAACTTTAGATCCATGTCCTTTTGCCCGGTTGCTTGTTAGCGGATACTTCGGAGTCCACGCGGGGGAACCTCTGCCCGATCTTTGGACTTCGTTGGTTTGGTTACATCTCAAGTCAACGCAGGTGAACCTGTGCCCGATTTTTGAATTCTACCATATGGGATTTCAGCACCCTAAATCCATCTCCTTTAGCTGGTGTTGGTGAAAATTGTTTTTTTTGGAGTCCACGCAGGAGAACCTATGCCCAAGTTTTTGATTTGGTGGACATTTCCTTTTGCTGGTTTTGTCGTTGGTGGTTTAATCGGGGTCCACGCAGGGTAACCTAAGCCCGATTTTTGGGCTTGGAGGACTTGGATTTCGGCATTTAAATCCATTGCTTTTCTGCTGGTGCTGTCGTTGGTAGTTTAAATAGAGTCCACGCAGGGGAACCTATGCCCGAATTTTGGACTCTACCATCTTGGACTTAAGCTCAACCACTTTAAATCCATTTACCTTTGCTGAGATGGTTGTTGATTGTTGGTGATCGAGTCCACGCGGGGGAACCTATGCCCGTTTTCTGAGCTCTACCTTTCTGGATATCAGCACTTCAAGTCCAGCTCCTTTTTCTGGTTTGGATGTCGGTGGTTAGTTGTTGGTTGTTTGATGTTGGTGGCTGTTGGTAGGTTGTTGGTAGTTGGTTGTTGGTTGTTTGATGTTGGTGGCTGTTGGTAGGTTGTTGGTAGTTGGTTGTTGGTTTTTGGTAAACTTGAGTCCACGCAGGAGAACCTATGCCCAATTTTTGAACTTGGACTTCATCACTTTAAATCTAACTCCTGCTGCTGGTATTGGTGATTGGTGGTTTATTAAAGTCTACGCAGGGGAACCTATGCCTAATTTTTGGACTTGGACTTCGTCACTTTAAATCTAACTCCTGCTGCTGGTCTTAGTTGTTGGTGGTTACTTTGGAGTCCACGCGGGGGAACCTATGCCCGACCTTTGGACTTCGTTGGTTTGGTTACATCTCAAGTCAACGCAGGTGAACCCTCTTCCCGATTTTTGAATTCTACCATTTTGGATTTCATCACTCTAAATCCATCTCCTTTTGCTGGTGTTGGAGAAATTGTTTTTTGGAGTCCACGTAGGGAAACCTATGCCCGATTCTTGGACTCTACAATACTGGATTTCACCACTTTAAGTCCAGCTGGTTTGAATGTTGTTGTTGGTAGTTGGTAATTGGTTGCTGATGGTTGGTGGTTGGTGGCTAAACTTGAGTCCACGCAGGGAAACTTTTGCCCGATTTTGAACTCCACCGTCTTGGATTTCAGACCAAATACTTTATATCCATCTCCCTTTGCTGGTGTCGGTGTTTTTTTTTTTTTGGAGTCCACGCAGGGGAACCTATGCCCGATTTTTGGACTTTACCATCTTGGATTTTAGCCCAACTTCTTTAAATTGGCTCATTTAGCTGGTGTCGGTGATTCGTTGTTCTTTGGAGTCCACGCGGGGGAACCTATGCCCGATTTTTAACGTCTTGGGTCAATTTGAAGTCCTCGCGGGGGAGCCTCAGCCCAGCTTTCTGGACTTTACCATCTTGGATTTCAATCCAGTACTTTAAATCCATCTCCTTTTGCTGTTGTTGGCGGAAATTCTTTTTTGGGAGTCCACGCAGGGGAACCTATGCCCGATTCTTGGACACCGTGGACTTGGAATTTAACACTTCAGCCCATTTCCGTCTGCTGGGTCGGTTTCTGGTGGTTGGTCATTGGTGGTTGGTCATTGGTGGTTGGTCATTGGTGGTTGGTTGTTGGTGGTTAGACTATTAGTCCATGCGGGGGGGTACTTATGCCCAATTTTTGGACTTCGATGGTTTGGATTTCAATCCAGCTCTTTAAATCCATCTCCTTTTGCTGGTGTTGGTGAAAATTGTTTTTTTGGAGTCCACGCAGGGGAACCTATGCCCAATTTTTGGACTCTACCATTTCAGATTTCACCACTTCAAATCCATTTCCTGTTGGGTTGGTTTGTTGGTGGTTCGTTGTTATTGTTTCATTGGAGTCCACACAGGGGAACCTCTGCCCGCCTACTCACCATTTTGAATTTTGGTACCTTCAAGCTCAGGCAGATTTGAATCAAGCAGGCAGTCACTTCTTGTTGTTTCACATGTTGGTACAGCTGTCAACACTGCTGAACAGAATCCTATTCCAGATAGTCTCGTCAATAGAGTGTATAGTAGTTTTCCTGGAGCCTGTATCGGGTTTTCAGTTACAGCAGGAGCAACGCTTCTGGGACTGTAATTTTTAGAAAGGGTGTTTGAGAGGGACAGTGCAGCCTCAGATCTAGGAGGGCTTGGGTTCTGCATTGGTTGAGTTGGTCTCCTGCTATATGGAGTCTTGCTTGGCAGATTACCATGTGGTGGTACCCACTAAAGTGGTGGGTTATTCTTGGTGCCTTACCTAAAGGTATCTTACCATGTAGAAGCTGGATCACACCATTTGTTGTGTTATTTTCCTTTTTCGTGAAGAAGGTTAGCTCAAAAAATGGTAAGACAGGCTGAACCCATATAATTGCCTGAACTAGGACCATCACAGGTGGTAAGGAAGCTGGGCTGGTCTCTTAATATAGCAGGAAACTAAACTCCATAACACTTGCTTACGAAACTGCAGCCGGACTGGGTAAAGAGACTGACACTCACTTTAAATCCATCCTACTTCGCTGAGTTAGTCGTTCGTGGTTTCATTCAAGTCCACCCAAGGGAACCTATGCCCGATTTTCAGACTCAGTTATGTTCAGCTCAACCACTTCGAATCCACTGCATTTTCCTGATGTTGGTGGTTGGTTGTTTCATTGGAGCCAACGCGGGGGGACTTTTGCCCGAATTTTGGACTTTGTAGCCTTTCTTAACACTTCAAGTTCAAGCAGGGGAAGCTCTGCCCGATTTCTGAACTCTACCATTCTGGTTTTCAGCATTTCTGGATTGTTTATAGGAGGTTGGTTGTTGGTGGTTGGTTGTAGATTGGTTGTTGGTTGTTGGTGTTTATTTTGGACTCCACGCAGGGGAACTTCTGTCGTTTTTTGGAATCCTTCTCAGGTCGAACTCAATTAGAGCACTGAGAGAAATTTGAACAGGTAACCTAGTTTCTAGCTCAATGCCAATTGTGTTGCTGGATTGAAGGATATCTGTATAACAGGCTCAGGGAGATTTGAAGTAAATCAAGATGACTCTGGCAGATTTGAAGTAAACCAAGATGACTCTGGCAGATTTGAAGGGAATCAAGAGTCAAACTGGTTGTTGCAGATGATGTTTAAATCTGTGAGCACCACTGAATTGGATCCTCTTCCAGATAGTTTCGTCAATAGTGTATATTTGTTCTCCTGGAACCTGTTATGGCTTTTCAGTGACAACAGGAGCAACGCTTCTGGATTATAGTCGGTGTGTAGTTTGAGATGGGCAAGCAGTCTCAAAACTTGGAGATTTGGGGTTTTGCATTAGATATATTGGTCTCATACTACGTGGAGACTTACTTGGTGTTATTCCGTGTGATGGTTCCCAGCGAAGTGATGGATTATATGTGGTGCCATACTTTTTGGTATACATGGACATTCAAAAGTCTTCGGTACTCGGTCTGAGCAGTTTGTCTTGGAAAATTTCAGTTCAAATGGATAACCTTATAATGCTAAGAAACTTTTCAGATATCACGAAAGGTTCGCTGCAAGATATCTGAACTTGAATTGGGTAGTCGTAGAATACGTATTTCCTGAACTAAAACAGCATCACTGTGAACAGTATAGCAACATCAAAGAACGCTTTCTATTGAATAAATCAGTAACACATTCAGAGTGAGTTAGTTCTTGGAAGACCTAGGAATGAGTAAAGAATTCATACAGCTTGCCATGCAACACAATGATCTTGCCTTCGGCTTTGCTTAGTTATACTTCAACATTCTGATTATGGAAAACTGACTCTCCGTCACCAAATTGAAACTCTCATTTTTATTGATCAATTATAGTGCACGAAGTTCAACAAACAAACTCAATTGAAACCATGTTGCTTGTAAGCAAGTTGCTGCTAATTGTTCATAGTTATTGGTAAGTGAGAATTAATTGTGTATTCGTAAATGAGGTTACTACTTCCTTGTATACTATTTTTTTTCGTTCACCTTCTAATTATGTTTTGAATGTAGTTCTTTCGTCTCAGGTTCTTATTGTTCACCAAGACCACTACGTTTCAATGAATATACAAAGAGAATCCGAATACTAGCACTATTCTGTGCAAATTACAGAGTTCAGCATGCTTAACTGTCAAATACTTGGTGGTAACGATCACTACAATCAACATGACACCAAACAATCTAGCATGAGATGGAAATGTGGCTTTACATCATAGTATTGATTGGATGAAGGCGACGACACAGGTGGGGAATCTACACGAGAAAAGCTACAACAGTCATTTCTGTACATTCTCCGACTTTAGAGTCCGTGCTGCTTTCGACCAGGATGCACCTTCAGAAGCATAGACCAGAACCGTTAAAGCTTGATATGTCTCACTCTGTAGAGCTCCACCCAAGCTGCCAAAAAGCATAGGTACCTTCTGGCTTATGAGTAATAGCTTCTGATTTGTTGGTGTAGGATAAACAATCTTCTTTTGTTAACGTTTTCCAAAGTAGTAAGTGATGGTTTAAGATGAGACTTGGAAAGTCCCAAATCATAGCAAAACACACCACCTATGAAGTCGATAAGTTGCAAATCGGGTGCCCTTCTCTTCTTCTCATAATTTTGCTGAGACCCAACCATGGGAAAGAGTCGGTTTTAGCTAGATTTGAGGAAATCAATGTATAGTTCAGAACAGGCTTCAGATTGTTAGCAAGCTAGTCGCAGATATTGTATGTATCGTTTATTAGTGTTTCTAATGGAAATTGAGCGTATTTTGGGAACTGTCAACGAAAGAAATATTGTGGTTTCTTTAACCTGGGATAATGCCGTGTTATAGCTCTTCTCAAGCTTTTTTAGAGCTTCCAAGTTATTTTAATTTCGCAGCCAAAAAAATTGAATCAACAATCAAGAGGTAGGTAGTAAATTAGTCAATGAACAGGAGTCAGTAAATAGCCCATTCAACAACTACCAATTAAATTTGCAGTACTCAGAAGCTTGTGTGCTATTCGTCATGAAAGTCCCTAAAACTATACTCATCCAATTGGGAGTACCGGTTGAATTTCATATGCTACTCCATTTTCAGTCACCTTCCCTGTGGTTTGCTGCCACCTTAAGAACTCCTGTAAATTCCGTTTCTCTCGAACCTAATAGCAAATCCTATTTTCACGTATCTTGACAACTCAAACATCGTCAACTTCATTTAGCTGCTAACAAAACGAAAATGAAACAGAACAACGATATCAGTTGTTAAGTCTTGATATTCTATAAACTTTAAACATTTCAAAATAATCTCTTCATTCACCAAACCTTTACAAATGTCAAACTGTTTCGCAAGCAGTGACCTTTGTTTGACCTTGAAGCATCAAAACTTCTTGGTACTACATAAAAGACAACTCGCAAAAAATAACTAGATACTCTCCATAATTTCCTTCCCAACCGAAATTATAATCTCTCTACAAAAGAACGTTCAACTCTCACAAAATATCCTTGCACATTTAAACTACAATTCACAAGTGCCTAGTTATTCTTCACAACCAAAACTAGATATCTCTTTCACAACCAAAACTAGCAATCTCTCTCACAACTCACTCGCTTCGTTCGTTCGTGGTTCGTTCATTGTTCGTTCGCATGTATATTACTAAACAACATGATACTCCTCCGTCACCAAATTATACTTCAAGTCAAAAGGCAACAGCTCCTCATCCTCCAGAACACCCACAACATCAACAATATTCACCTTGCCCAAGGTGGCATCGCTCACCAAGTCGTCCAGGTTGGATATCTCAAACTGCAACTGCAACGGGAACAACGAGTCTTCGTCCTGCGCAGGAATCGTAAACTCGAACGAGCCTCCGCTGGCCAACTCCTCCACCAGAGCGTCCGAAACAGAGAAAACCACGCCGTAGTCGGCCACCTCGTACGACACGTTCGAGTACTCCTCAGCCAATACAACCTCCTCCGAGGCCACAGGCACCAAAATCTTGAACAGGCCGACCGACAAGCCTGGGTTTTGCGTGTATGCATCTATAATCTTTGGGCTGAGCTCGTACTCCAAGGTGACCTGGGCCACGCCCGAGTCGTCCACGCTGACCCACGCGGTGAACACCAACGGAACAAACGACTGGTCGTCCTTGCCGCCGCTGGCCCTCCACTTCAACACACTGATCGCCTGGTCGTTGGCCGGAAACAACTTGGTCTTGTCCTTCAACGCAATCACGCTCTGCGACAGGAAAAGCTGTTTGTCGACACTGGGGTGCGGCTTGTACTGCACGCCTGCCGACTTTGGAGCGGTCTCGGCCAAGATCTTGAAGTGCGCCAACTCGGGCTTGTTGATTCTCAACTGCAAGTCGCCCTTGGTTTCGGACGACACGATGGCGCCGTCGCGCGACAACTCGGCGTTGACCTTTTCGGTGACCGTGATGAGGATGCCGTTGTTCGGAGTTTTCTGGGCCGCTGCGACCGCAGGTCGGGTCACTGGGCTGGCCGTGCCGCTGCTGACGGGCTCCGGCGCAAAGTTTCTCGCGGCCGCGGCCGCACCAGCGGCGGCGGCAGGAGGCGCACGGAACGCCGGTTTCTTCGCCGATCCCAACTGTAACCCGCCGCCCCTCAATGGTGCTGAGTGCTGCGGCTGAAGCAACGTCGATTCCTCGCCAATAGACGTCGATGGGTACGCTGGCAGCTGCGTGTACTCGCTCTGGATGCCATTCTGGCTGCCCAACGCGCGGTAGACGTCGTTGTTGTCCTGCCCTATTATTTTTCTGCCCTCCTTGATGGCCAACTCTCTTCTCTGGATGTCCTTGGCCTTCCTCTTCTTTTCTTCGTTGGCTTCCACCACCTTGTTTCTCTCAATAATGTCGTGGATCTTCTCCTCGTGCGACTCCATGCTCAAGAACGTCAGGATCTGCGACATGGTCGTGTTCTCCTTGTACCCCAAGTTGATGATTTCGTCGAAGGCGCTGATGATTTCGAACGCGTTGTCGAAAATCTCGCGCTCCTCTACAACTCGGAGAAGGTTGCTGACAGTCAGCCCAAACAAGTGCAACGTGTCAATGTCCTGCAAGATGTTCGACGACTTGTTCGTGATCAAGACAATGTAGAACTCCTCCAATGGCTGGTACACATATCTGACGCTCTCGTCCTCGACGCTGGTCTGCAGCGACCCCAGCAGTATGAGTGTAGGGAAGTTGGCCAACAACTCTGTGATTCTGTCCTTGCTCAAGTCGCGGAATTGTCTCAGCAACAACGCCTTGCCACCACGTGTGCATATGGATGCTGCTAATACGACCATCTCTAGTGCTGTTCACTGGGTGATGTGTTTAAAATGTTTTAAATTTCGATCGGAATTTCGATTTCGTGTCAACAAGGTGAGTCGTGCGGGTGTGAAAAATCCTGCGATTGGTGAAAAAAAGAAGGGAAGGAATTGACACGGACAGGAATCGAACCTGCAACCGTTCGATTTGGAATCGAAAACTCTACCATTGAGCCACCGCATCATCCTTGGTGACTTTTTAATGGTTTGAATATTATGATATGAGTCCTGAGATTTTCAGATTTTTTAGAATAGTTGCTGGAGTTTGTAAGATGAAAGAGTAGTGCCCATTGAAAGAATTACCTTAGGTCTAAAGGTTGTACTTATAAAGTCGTATATTATCGCCTAAAGGCACACTTGTTAGTGACATTACTCCTCGCTGTGCCCGTCCTCAATGGACTTCTTTCCCCTTCTAACTTTGACTTTACATTTGAATACACAACTTTATGAAAAACAATAATCACTGGCTTTATATCTAAGTACAGCACGTTAAACGATAATGTTTCTAAATATATCTACTATATCTACTGGGCTAGAATGTAGCACATTGGAATTGTATTGTTTTGAGTGGAAGTGACTTTATCTATATTCTCATCAGGTTCCAACGAAATACACTGTTCATTGAATGGCCACCAATTTTGTAATGATGATATACAAAAAAGCTAATAGACCGAAAATTGGCGAAGACTACGATTCTGTCGGTGTGTTTGGTTCCTGAGTAAAATCCTCTTTCATAAAGATGTGAAATTTTGTCGGAGGCTCTCAGCACCGAAAAAGTTGTAGTTATGATTAAATTGAAATGTAAGGATAGAAGTACTAAATGATCTCAGCTAGTTATAAGAATCGTTAAAAATTCATTGGAAACCAGATGAATTGTTTTAGTAACCTCATATACCTAAGACCAAGTAAGCAACAATCTCAACAGAAATATTGCAACCTTGTGTTCATTCGAGAAAGAATGAACTGTCCTTCAAATCATTGGAAAAATTGGGGTTTCACTTCTATAGTCTAACCTCCACCTTTGAATCTTTCGGCACTTTTGTAGTTCCAGTTTAAACGAAAAGGCCAACTTTCCAGGACAGGAAATCTAAAAGCAAGGAAAGTTCTTACCTTAGGTATACTAAGAAGAGGTCCATCTCCAGCGCCAACCTTCTTTGAACATGCTCTCAAAAACAATGCATTCAGTTGTTGAGTTTTTCACTCAAGAATTACTCAATTCATGTTCTGAGATAATTGAATGTATATTTGTCAAAGATTCCCAGCTTGTAAGCTCATTTCACTAGCATTCATTGGTGTTTTGAAAGGCTCCATGACACAAGAATTGAAAGTTGAGTGTCAAGTAATTGCAAGTCAAACAAGACTTCGCCAACTGAATTGTACCAATACTCGTGAGATTTCAAATCCTGGAAAAATGAAATTACAGAGCTGTGTTGTTAAGTTTCGAAAGAAGTCGGGTAGAAAAACATTTCAACAGTGGTTGCAAATCCTGCATGCAGCGACACAAATTTATTCATTCAAGCAAAACGGATAAGAACTTTTGGGTACCCGGTATAGTTTCGTGTCTCATCATCGGTCATCATCGGGTTTTCTTGTTACGAGAATTCTCGGCTGTTGTATTTGGCGTTTAAAAGGACCAGTTGTAAGACTTCTGACCGCGCATTCGAAGCTTTGACAACACCAACATCGATTCGTTTCAAAAGTGGAGCAAGAAATTTCAAAGATTGAACTTTCTGTGAGTTGATCAGGTGCCAAGAACTTGGATGTCATACGTTGTCATTATGTACGAAGATACTGAAGACTGATTGTACGTAGCACAGCGGATACTATCAGGAAGAAAACTGGAGTTTGGGAAACATTTTGAGAAATCTTATGACATTCAAAAAACTCACGTAACAGCTGTTTCAGCTTTAGTTTTAAGCCAAACGACTGTTCTTGGGTCCCTCTCAACGACCCAAATTCAAAACGACTCACCCAGCTCCGTTACAAATCAAACATTGAGCATTGTACATTAAAGTACATCAGTTTCAACTCCGAGTGAAACCTCATAAGAGTACCAAGAACTGGTCGTATCACACCACAGACAGTAAATAAACGCTTGACAGAATCATGCGGGCGCATTCATATTTTAAGTAGGCACCAGCAGCTCTCCAAGCTCATAACATATACTTGATGTTTCAGGCTGAAACCGCATGGTTCTTTGGAAGGGGCCCAGACGGTATACTACAAAAGTCCAAACCCATTGTTTGTTGTCGCTGACAGTATCACAATAGACGCAGGGCATTTAACTTGGTTCAGGAGCTGTGTGGCTGAAACGAGGACGTTTCAAGTTGATGCGAGCATTGGGAGGGGGTGGTCGACTGTGTTTTAGAATGGAAGTATGGCTCACGTTTTCATCAATAAGGCCTTGAATAGGAGAGACTCATAAATTAGACAAGCCAGACAAAAGACAAGAGTCTGTGGGTAAAGTTATTTAAGCCCAAAATCTTAAATAAACGAAACTCTTAATGAGAAGCATAAAATGCAACTCTACCTAAAGACCATTTTACATTTCCATCCCAACAGGGCACAGCTCACTATCGAATCTGAAACTTGCATGATGTCTACCGATCACTAATTAATAGTTGCCTGTTCACAACAGGCGGAAGAAAGAAGAGCAAACTCAATCTTGATCTCCCCTAACGTCCCAAGTCTCGGACTAAAAATACTAAAAGTGCCAAACCTCGAACTTAAAATCGAATCGTCAAGAAGGTACGCTATCGTCATCATCGCGTCTTGATAGAGTTTCGTATTCTCGGTAGTTCACATGAAGTTTATATGTTTGAGGAAGTGGGATGGAATGTACAGGAAATTTTTATAAAGGATTGGTCAGCATTGGATTGTGGATGGGTTGTAGGTTGAGAGAGATAGCTGAGAGATGAGAGAGAGAAAGCTGGGGAGAGCCTAATCCTGAGAAATCCCAACTTGACAGCCAATCACCCCAGACACGCTCAGGAACCAGATTGTTGGGCGCGGTCGAGTATATTTCGAGTGAACACCAGCATCTCGCTGAAAGTTTAATTATGTAAATAACGTACGAAACTCTAGCAGGTTTGATCATTGACAATTTTGTTAGTTTGAGACGATAACTTGATGAACACATTTTTGTGAGACAATTAAATGAAAATTTGTGAATAGACGTTAAATGACAAATTTGCCAATGTCATCATAATGAGCAACCCAAAATTCCTGGTACAGCCTCTTTGTCTGTTTGAAACACTGACGGGTGCAATAAAAGAGATCTATGAACCCATGTCCACAACCCAAAGCTACACGACGTAAAACCTTACTGCAATAACCAGAAAAGGACACCCAAATTTTAACGTAAAACCGTACTGCAATAACCAAAAAGAACACCCAAGTTTTAACGTAAAACCGTTCTCCAAACTAAACCCATAACACAGTACTCACGCAGAAAAAAACCAATAACCAAACAGAAAACCACCCTTGAGCAAACATAAACGTACACCAACTAACCACACATACAATAGAATGAACTATTGTTTTAATTCTCACCTGTAGCATAACCCAGCCATGAGCCCAGCACTCCTACTATGTACCAGAATCTGGAGAGCATGTCAGATCGAGTGCACTGAAACAAAATAATAAAGCTTAAAGTGTTCTCGAGACAGTGAACTGTACAGTGCAACACGTTTGAGGCCTGCATTCTCCGTTTGCCACGGGAAACCCCCGGAACTTCGCCTGTAGCAGCAGCCTATTTGCAGTTTGGCATTCCCGAGCAAGCAAACGGATGGCCTGCAATTTCATATGACATCAGGTACGCTTGCAAATTAGGAGCGTCGAAAAGGCCAGTATTTTTTGCGCTGTTTAGACACTGTCAGCGCCTCGAAACCTGCATGGGCCAACGCAGTATGACGAAGCACATTCCTGGAGCAGTACCGTCTCGAGCCAGACCCTGTTGGACGGTTGCGGGAGGCAGAGCACTGCGACAAGCGGTCGCAGGTTGGCACCAGGCAAGTACAGGTACAGCCAGGAACCAGTCGCGAACACAAATGGGTGCGACCTCCTTGCATGAGAAGGAAAACAATACATTTTGTTCTTGTGAACGGCAATGCCGCGTTCCTCGATTAGACATATACACCAGTGCTGCAAATCCTAAACCTCAAACAGTTTGAGATTATGGGTGTCTTACTTCTGTTTACATTCTCTGCCAAAAGTATATATAATCTGTGATTTTCCTGGTGGAGTCTGTTATTTATTCTATAACCACAACCAATAACCACAACCAATAACTAAAACTAATTAGCAATGTCCATTTTAGTAGATGCTTCCTTGTCCACACCTAGCTTGACCCTGCTAGCAACTGCTTCACTCACTAGTTTGCAGTTGGTGACTGCAGTCAGCTCAGAGAGCCTTACACTGGAGAGCCAGGTTCAAAAGGCAAACACACTTGACTCTGTTTCGAACCAGAGTGGACCCACGGCCTCGCTTCTTGTGGCCACCGAGAGCTCTTTCAGCTCGATCTCGTCCATCTCGGACATGAAGACGTTGACGTTGTCGTCCGGCACGGCCACGGCCACGGCCCACCTGGCCGCGTCCTCTGCATTTGCACCCAACCAGAGAACAACCAAAATCGCCTGTGTTTTGGCGTCCATAGTTGCGGTTTCGTTCTTTGCGTTGTAGTTACAATGGTCATCCTAGAACAGCAATTGCATTCAAAACCATCCCCTGTCGGTTGCCCTGGAAAAGCACGTAAGTTCGCCTACACAAACTACAACTCAGCCTACACAAACTCGACCTTAGCCACAAACTCACTATTTCGAGTCCGATCTTGCAACAATTGGCCTCGAGCTCGCACAAATTGCATCACATAAAATTTAGCACAAGGCACAAGCTAGGCACTCGCGTTTGGCTTTAGAGCTGGCACCTTACGATTAATGATATTTCAATTCCTCTCTCACAATGTTATTGTTCCATTGACGATTGTCAAGTCTAATGGTTCCTCTTCAATGATTTTGAACGAGAATGGTACCAAAATGGTTTACTAGTATAATGGTTTTTCCATAATGGTAATACTTTTTTTCCAGCATAATGGTGTTTTTTCAGTATAATGGTATTTTTTTTTACCAGATAATGGAAATCTTTTTACCAGATATTGGCTTACCTTTTCAGAATAATAGTTCTTTACTTTGTACTAATGCATATCTGAAGAAATGATTGTATCATAACAATACAGTAATCCACAAACTCGCTTTTATGGTCCCAAACGGGAATGTAAAAACAAGATATGAGCCTTTGGTTTATTGTTGGACTCTTTGGGAATAATCTTTGGAATGATTGAATTGTGTTGGATAATCTGGGGTGAACGTGATTGATTGTGGAGAGGATGAATAGGATATGGTGACTGCAAATACGTAATAAGAACTACATATTGACTGTTAAAGGAATATTGTAAAGATACTTGAATGATACAATACAAATTCCTTTCCCTTTTTGTATTCAAGGTGAATGACTTCAGTGCACCGTGTATGAATGAGAATGCTAAGTCGTGCTCCTCTAAATCCAGTACATCGTGTGCCCAAGGCAGGGACCTCGCTCCCAACCTCATCTCGTCTACATTACAGCCACTGCGTCATCTTTGTTTATCGCTTCATTTCATCTACAGTTGTCATGTCTTTAACCGTGGGTACATAAATTACGAACATCTATGACTTCGCTTCGCTGGCTTTAAGTCTCTGGATTAGGCTAACCTAACGGGTGTTATTATGAAGTTATTGAATTCTTGGTGTGATTTACGATTCCGTTTTATGAAGTTTTGCTTTGGGCATACAAATTTCATAAAACATAAAAACGTGGAAGTGGTTGGTTTAGTCTTTCAAAATAACCTTTCTAGTTTAAGTTCTCGCTTCTGATCGCTTCACTTTTGGATTAGTTTAAGTTGTGGTTGGCGTCTTTGTTTTTCTTATTGTGAAGTTCTGTTATTTGTTAACGTTAGTTTCCCTATTTGTTATTCAACTTTTTAGTTCTCAAATTTGCTAACCAACTTGTCAGTTCCCCTATTTGTTATTCAACTTTTTAGTTCTCAATTTTTTTAACCAGCTTATGTACCTCAAATGTTCACTTTTTGATATCAACTTTTTAGTTATCAATATTTTTAACCAGCTTACGTACCTCAAATGTTCACTTTTTGTTAACTAGTTCTCTTCATTCTAATAATCATATTCAATCTCATTCGGAATATCTCTCCAATATCTAAACGCAGCCCTAAAAAACCGCACTCCCAACCCAACATCCTTCGCTCCCATAATACTTCTCACAGAATGCATGCTCAATATAGGCATCCCCACATCAATGACCAACTTGGCTCCGTTGAGGCCCCTTCTCCCATTACTCATCATGGGCCCAATGGTCCCCCCCGACCTGGAATCATTGCGTATGTGGAACTGCTGAAGTTTTACCTCCGGCACATACTCGTCTACCAACAGCTGCAAAAAATAGTGCCCGATGCTGTCGGTGAGAACATGCTGGTTCAGGTCTATCTTGACTGTGGGGCCTACGTTCGGCTTGGGCATGTGCCTTTGCAAGTATGTGTCGTAAAAGTTCGGGTTGAGGCAGTGTGTCACGTCAGATGAGAGGAAAACGGTGTTTTCGGTGAGCTGCAACAAGGACTCCTCGGGCACGCCATTTCTCGAGCTCACGAGCGTTTTGAACGTGTCGAGCAAAAACCCACCCTGCGCGCCCGTCCGCAGCCCGCTGCCAATCTCCTCGTGGTTGGCAAAGTACACGCCCGCGAGCCCGTCGTACTCTCTGATGTCATCCTCGAGAAAAAATCGCTTGCTGAACTCAAGGAGCCCGTACATCGCGTCAAACGAACACAACCGGTCGTCCAAGCTCGACGAGTAGATGAACTCGCTGTCGAGGCCACCACGAGCTGCTTTCTGCGTGTCGTACAAGTGCAAGTCAAAGTTCACTATCTGCGACAACGGGTACCGACTCAACTTGCTGATGTAGCGCAATAAACGCAACGAGTGTGTTTCGAGCAACGGAGACCTGGCCTCCTCTTCCGTGGGAAAAACCTTTTCCTCGCTGTAGCCGATAATTGGGCGCGCGTTTTTCTGCACATTGTATTTCCCGTTGGGGCCAAGCTTGTCTGATTCGCGGAGAAACTCAGGAATCGACGGAATCGTTCCGATCGGTGTTTCTGAGTCGATCAACACCCTGTCGAAGTCGCCGCTGTGTTTCTGGACAGTCACCGCACCGGCCAACCCCAAGTCACGCTGCACCCAGAGCCCGTTGATTGGTCCGCTGTACTCGGCCACTCCAATCGGCTCGTAATTGCCACTTTCTACCTTCAGACCTCCAGGAACAACCTTGATTCCAACTGCGTCTACATGTGTGCCTACTACAATACTTCCGTTGGAAGGTTTCCACTTTCCTCCGACGACGAACGCAAACAATGTTTGGTCTTCTAATGATGTGTAGTAGAAGCCTGGTTCGGATAATGTTTTGATATTATCATTTTCTGGGTTCACGTATTTGAAAGCGTTGTTGGATAATACCGATTTGAAGTGTTGAATAAAGTGGTAGGTTGTTGGGTTGAGATTCATGCAGTTGATGTATTCTTCAGCATAACCATCGTAGTATCTTTGGTCTGCTGGTTGGTTTTGGTCTCCAATTTCTAACTTTGGTTTCATTTTTACTTTCTTCGTCTCCAGCTTCAACTTCTCTTCTATTCCATTCTCCTTCTTCTCTTTCATTTCATTCTCCTCCTCCGTTTCTTCAATTTCATTCTCCTTCTTATCTATTTCACTCTCACCAAATTCTCCCACTCTCGAACTCATACTCAACGTAGGCGCCTTGTAAATGTACTGGCTCATCACAGGTGGCTGGCTCTCGGTGTCCGTCTCCTCCTCAGTCAGAACCTCGTCCTGCTCAGAACTGACTTCTCCAGTCTCGCACTCAGACGCGTCGGTCAGCACAGTGCCGTCTTTGTCAAGTAGCGTGAATGTCGCGGCGAGTATGCGCAATTCCTCGCTTTCCTTGAAGTTCATTGGTTTTTTGGTAACGAAAAAGTTGTTTGTGAGGTACGGCACATTTGGTGAGAGTGTAAAATTGTGGAGCTCAGAACATTTATGCCACTAAAGGTGATGTCTTTGAAGGCTTATGAGCATGATAATGTGAGAGATATATTTGATAAAGTATTATTCTCAGGTAAATGTACAAATCTGCTCGCTCTTTTGGTTTCCCAACTGGCTTTGGTTTCCCAACTGGCTACGATTTGAAATATGATTTGAATTCAATTGGTCATTTCTAAGAGTAGTTCTTCTTAACCTTATTTGCAAGATATTGAACAGTGTATCTTATCAGATATTTGCAAGATATTGAAGAGTATATCTTACCACATATTTGCAAGATATTGATGAGAATACCTTAATGCATTAACCAAATCAAAAATGTTCCTATAATTTAAACTCACTAGTTTTCCATACAGTGCAAGACACTGGAAATATATTGGGTCTACTTAACTGCCATTCAACAAATAAGTATCTACCACATCATAACTTTTAGAACTCATTTGACCAACTCTACTTCTACCTCAATGAACGCAAATTCTCAAACTTGGTCAAGTTTTCCTGCTTTAAGGCCATTATCAGTTATAAAAGTGCACAGATAGAAGTACCATAAAAATTATATATTTAATTGAAGAATTCTAGGTTATCATTGAAACCAAAGAGTATTTCAGTATCTTATATCACTATGTAGATCCTGCTACTATCATCCCAACATCCCTCTTTACCCCGATTATAGATACCAAAATGTATTACGTGATCTGGTTGCAAATAAATTTTAAAACTCAACAACAATAATGAACGCTACAACACTAACCATCCACTGGCACAATGAAACCCAACCTATATATTCTGTCGAGTTCCAACCAAGTGGCGACCGCCCCCGTCTATTCACAGCAGGTGGCGACAACAACATACGCGTCTGGGATCTCTCCCACGACAACCAGGTAAACTACTTGAGCACCCTCCGCAAACACACCCAAGCTGTAAATGCTGTGCGATTCTGTCCGCTGGGCCAATTCCTTGCCAGTGCGGGCGACGACGGGACGCTCATGCTCTGGGAGCTCTCTCCGACGGTCACCATGGACTTTGAGGAGGAGGAGGACGACGAGGCCCTGGAGAGCTGGAGCAGCGTCGCGCAATTGCGGTCGTCCACGAGCGAAATCAACGACATATGCTGGTCGCCCGACGGCAAGCACATAATCGCGGGCGCCATGGACAACACGGCGCGGGTGTACGAGATCGTGCGGCTGCTGCTGGACAGGGGCCTTCGGGGAAAACTCGTGCACACTATGACGGACCACACGCACTACGTGCAAGGCGTGTACTGGGACCCGCTAAACCAGTACGTCGCAACACAGTCGGCGGACCGGTTCGTCAACATCTACGACGCAAAAGACTGGGGCGTGGTGCACCGTTTCCACCGGCACGACAACCACTTCCTCTACCACTCTGAAACGCTCCAGTCGTTTTTCCGCCGGCTCAGTTTTCTGCCCGACGGGGCCTTTTTGATTACGCCGGCGGGAATCGACGGCTCAGAGGAGGAAAACACCGTGTTTGTCTACACCAGACAGAGTTTGACGTCCACGCCTGTGTTCAAGATCCTGGGGTTGGCTAAACCGGCCACGGTAGTTCTGTTTTCGCCTGTGTGGTACCATTCGAGTGATAGGCTGATGTTTAGTGCGGACTACAAGATGGTTTTTGCGGTGGCTACATTAGACTCGGTGGTGGTTTATGGCACTGACAATTTTAAACCGATAGGGTATGTGAGTAATTTACACTATTCGTCGATAACGGATTTGAAGTGGGATGTTGATGGGAGGAGAGTTGTGGTTAGTTCTACGGATGGGTTTTGTTCGGTTATTGATTTTGAAGAGGGATTGTTTGGGGGGAGGTATGAGAAGAAAGGGGAAAAATATGGAGAGAAGGCAAATGAAGTGAGGAATAATAAAGTAAAGGATGATGAAGTGAGGGTTACTAAAGTAAGGGAAAACGAAGTGAAAGAAAACGAAGTGAAGATCAAAGACAACAAAACGAAGATCAAAGTGAATGATCTCATAGAAAATAAAGTGAAGACGGATGAGGAAACTCGAGTGAAATCCCAGGAAAATCAACCAGTCATCACCCCGGAAGTTATAGATGTTGAAATGGAACTGGTTGAAAAGGTGAAACCTACTATTGATGCTTTTTTTTCGAAAGATCCAAAGAAAAAGCGAATCGCTCCTACTTTGGTGAGTAAGTAGTGGTTGTGAACCAGTTATTTGTAGTTATAGGTGTACAGAGTATTGTATTAAACAATGTTGAGTTTGGAAGAGTAGAAGACTGAAATATTAGCTGTTTTTTTTGAGTTTGCAGCCAACTAGAATGGGCTAAAACAGAATGAATGTGAAACAAATTGGGAATTGTTGGTGGGAGGTGAAAGCGAAGGTAGAACCTTCAAAAACATCAATGGTACAGCACATTACCCATAGTTTCCCTTGAACTTGTATTGTTGAGATTCTTAAACTTCTAGATTGTATTCAAAATTCAGGAAGCGTTAGGTTATTGACAAACACAAACTGTCGTTAACTGTGAACTATCTGAACCATTTGAGAATTTTCTGAGTATGATGTACTAACGACCGGTTTACTCCAAATCATAAGCCTACTCCTTTGAAATGCCTTAAGAGACATAAGCATATTCATTATCTGGACAACCAATTTATCAATTTCTGAAGATTGCATATATTTACTATATACTAATGCTCATATTCTAAGTTGACTAAACTTGAAGCTTCAATTTATACATTTCACTGTAATAAAGATCTTATCAATGACCTTTCTTTCACGTTATTTTAAATAACATCATTTGTCAACTGCTTCGCCAACCTCTTTCTCGCCGCCAATATCATCTCCTGCTTCCTACGCGTAAGATCTGACGTCGTAGCAGTCTCCTCTAACGGCTCATCCAACTTGGTGACATCAATATCATATCTCTCAAGCAAGTTTTTAGGCTTGGTGACAGCCGGCTTCTTGTTTCTGGAATCATTTTCCTGCGGCTGCGGCGCGGGTCTGGCTCCCGGTGGAAACGGCAAAGACCCAGTCTCCAAGAACCTTTCGACAGTCAGCTCCACAGACCCAGATCTGCGCAAATCGTGTATGATTTGCTCACGCGTGAGTGAGGGGGCAAGTGTCAGGACGACCTCGATCATGCTCTCGGTGACTTCTCTTCTGGAGTTTGAAGCGGATGTTCTCAGAGCCCTGGAAGTTTCCTGTTCGAGTTGGATTTCATTTTGGTCTGGGACTGGCAGGATCAACCAGCGCAAGAATATGAATGCCACCGCTAGGGTTACTATGAAAATGAGAGTTGAGCTGTCCATTTTGGTGGTGATTTGATGTTGGAGTTAATTTTTCGGTGAACAAACTGTTGGGAGAAGAAAGTGGGAGTAGGTGTAATGATAGCGGGAATTGGGTGGGGTTTTCTGGAAATGGATGGGAGATATAGTTGAGCAAGGAAAAAGGAGAAGAGTTTTGAACTTTTGGCATTCATGAAGTGCGAACTGTCTTTCTTGAGTCAAAATGACAATTAAACCTGCTAAATCTTTGAATAATCATTTTCATTCAATTGACCTGCTTTTACATGATTTTTAAGTTGTATCTCCTTCAATTACATAAAGAAACACTTATTAATTTACTCAACTTTGGCATCAACATGAAATAAACCACATTACTAAGTTTTCGTAAACTCTCTACTAAAGTGTTACTAATACCATGCATTCTTATATTACACTATTGATCTAATAAACTCCCCTACTTAAAAGTCAACTTGAAATCATTCTCCTGGTTCAGCACCTTGTACAAGAAATTGGTCACTATCTCATTCTCCTTGCACGGTAAACTCAAGAAATGCTCTTTCAAATGCGCTGCCAACTCCGGCTTACTCACGCCTGCAGGCCGATGTCTACCTGCCTTCTTGGAGTGTGTCTTCTTCCCAATCTCGCTGTTCAAAATATCGTTGTTCACAGTCACCGGGTTCGGGAGCCCCAAGTTGTAGCGCGTATTGTACCTCACCAACGTGTCGTCGTCAAACAGCTCAAAGTCCAACGGTTTCACCTTGGGCTTGTCCTGTGGGCCGTTGGAGTTGATGTGTTTGGAGAGGTAGAGCTGCTGGGCCTGGAGGGCCGCCTGGTTCTTGGCTTTAAGCAGGGACTTGGCGGTGGACGGGTGTGCTAGTTTGCCTGATTCTGATTCCGATGCTGATTCCTTGTGACGCGCCATTATAGTAGGTGAGTTTAGTCGGTGAAAATGTAAAGTAGGCGTGTTTTAGTTGTTATTTCTCCTCGTTTGGTGAAACTATTAGATGGTAAGTCTGCAAACAAAAAAAGTGCCTGCACAAGAATTCCATTTTTTCAGTGGATTAGTTCATTTACTTTTGCTCAACTGTGTTGATGTGAAGTATGAGGATGGTAGGCAGAATTCACAGCTAAATTGGATCATCGTCTTTGTTCAAATAGGAGCGTGGTATCTCTGGCATGGCATAACGAAAAAAATGACGACAACTGCAGGATTCGAACCTGCGCGGGCAAAGCCCAATTGATTTCGAGTCAATCTCCTTAACCACTCGGACAAGTTGCCGTAGTACTGAAATTTTGATCGTCGTATTTAGTCATGCGGGTAATAAATTTTAATACATTGACTCGGGGATTTGGCTTGAAGCGCAACAGAATGGTGCTGAATCGCATACCCCATTCCCCATGCATTGAACTACTTCTACCTTCCATATAAAATAGATTCCCTCAACCTTTTTAGCCAAATACACAACCTTTTGGTGAGAAACAAGTACGCATTGTTAGAATTAGATCCTGTCAGCACTGTACTTTTGAAAATGAATAACCAAAACTTTTGGTACTTTCTACATAAATTCCCAAGTGTTTGCGCTGAAATTACTTGAACTTTGGAAATTATTCAAATCAATGGAAGAGTTAATACAATTGTGGCTTCAAAGAGCCAACAGTTTCAAGTCGCTCTTTCAGTTAGTAAAAGTATTATGACCGTGAAGGCTCATCCAACAAGTCTTCGAAAGTTTATTTCTCAATGCAAGACTACAGCAATAAGGTTCGAATAAATTTGCAGCCAAAAAAACTTTCAAATCAAACTGTGTTTAAAATATGCAGAGAAGATGTGGTAATATGTGACAAAGTTTTCAAGTTTATTATGAAGAAGGATATATTTTAGGTTAACCAGGTCTTAGAGGGAAGCCAGCGGGAGTTACAATTCAACTTGAATTGAGAAAAATCATTGAATTAAGTACTGAAAACGTTCCAGGACTTGATGATCAAAATGATCAACAGTGCTTAAAAGTTTATAAGATGTTGCTTGGTTTCCCTTCAAATTGGTTCCATTTGAGAGAAGAAGTGTATTTGGGTATCTGTTTATTGGTACTGCACACAACAATGGTTGCAAATCACACCTTAATCCTACTTCATAGCTGGAAGAATCATTCTAATGACCTTGAACAGCCTGCTCTGAATAAAGAATAGATAAAGAGTGAGTTTTCAAGTATATCTGAGCCAAAAAAAGCTGGCCAACCTTCCGAATACATTTCGCTTGCCAATAGTTTTACGCAAACACTGAAATCGTTTTCTGTTCTGTTTGGCTCCAAAAGATACAAACAGGAAGCTCCAGAACTTATCAAGCTATCTATCTGTCTTTCAAACTGAAGTCTTCACAGACATCATTTGGTACTCAAGGCCTAAGTTCACTCTCGAAATCTTCACAGACATCATTTGGTACTCAAGGCCTAAGTTCACTCTCGAAATCTTCAAGAATCATAAGATCCAAAACAGATTTTCTAACTTCCTAACCAATACTCACCACACCCTCAATAACCTTCACAATACCTCTCTCCAAGATACTAAGAGTCAAGTAGAGCCTCTTTACATTTCTGTCATAAACTCCACGTGACTATCAAATTTCTAGAAAATGATAGAAACAAAAAAATTTCCAAGTGAATCATTAAAACAATGAGAAGGTGCTTTACAAGACCACTAGTAACAAGAAATGCGTGGCGGACGCTCCCAAGAGGACTTCCAGCCAAGCTTCCAATCTACAGAAACTTCCACTCAAGTTCTGCAGCACTGATAAACTTTGATCCGTACAAAGTGTTAGGCGTAGACAAGAGCGCAGACGCCAAATCCATTAAAAAAGCGTACATCAACTTGGTGAAGAAATACCACCCTGATGTGAACAAGGAGAAGGATGCACAGGAGCGTTTCCACAAGATCCAGGAATCATACGAGTTGTTGAACGACAAGGAGAAGAAGGCACAGTACGATCAGTATGGTGCCAGTGCGTTTGATGCCAACGGAAACGCCAACCCTTTTGCCGGAGGAGGTAACCCATTTGGCGGAGCGTCCGGAGGGAACCCATTTGGGTCCGGAAACCCATTCGGCGGCGGTTTTGGGCTGAGTTCCGGTGGGTTTGGGTTCAACTTTGAGGATTTGTTCAAGGAAGGGTTTGCCAGTGCAGGTGGCCAACAGGGCGGAAGAGGTGGATTTGTAATGGAGCACGTCGGAGACGACATCGAGGTGTTGAAGACCATCTCGTTCAAAGAGTCCATCTTTGGAACCAAGATCAAGATCAACTACAAGGCCGTTGAGAGCTGCACGACATGTAAGGGTAGTGGGCTCAAGACGGGCAAAAAGAAGAGTACATGTCCAACTTGTCACGGAACTGGTCAGGCGACACACTATATGGGTGGATTCCACATGTCGTCGACGTGTGGGACGTGTCAGGGCAGCGGAGTGACTGTTAAGCAGGGCGATGAGTGCGGCACCTGCCACGGGCAGGGAGTGGAGGAGGCCGCCAAGCAGACGGAAGTGGAGTTCCCTGCGGGGGTGAGCAACGGGTCGAGGTTGCGGGTGCCTGGCGGAGGAGACTCGCCGGTGGTAGCCAAGGACCAGTACAACGTCACACGCAAGGGCGACTTGATTGTCCGGATCAATGTCAAGGACGACCCTGTTTTCAAGAGAAACGGCAACAAGATTGTCGTCACGCGGGATATCTTGATGACGACGGCTGCGTTGGGCGGAGAGATCATTGTTCCGACGGTGGACGGACCCAGCATCAAACTCAAGGTCAGAGCGGGTGTGCAGAATGGCCACACACTCACCATTCCCGAGAAGGGTGTTCCTATCAACCGCAACTTGAGGAACAGAGGAGATTTGCAGGTTGAGTTGCAGGTAAAGACGTTGGTTCCGGAGACCCCTGTGCAGACGGCGTTGCTTGAGGCGTTGGCGGATGCGTTTAACGATAAGAATGCTGCGAAGAACCACCCTGACTGGAAGTTGGATGTGGAGGATGATATTCCTGCGACCGAGGCCAAGGAGGACCAGCCTGCCACCTCTAGAATTGGAAAATTTTTAGGAAAGATTTTTCATTTGGATAAGAAGTGATTTGGATAAGAAGTGATTTGAGAATTGATAATTGGTTGTTAATGGTCCAGAGATCTAGTGATTGTTGATTGTTAATGGTCCAGAGATCTAGTGATTGTTGATTGTTAATGGTCCAGAGATCTAGTGATTGTTGATTATTAATGGTCCAGAGATCTAGTGAATGCTGAATGTTAATGGTCCAGAGATCGAGTGAATGTTAATGATCTAGTGTTCACAGTGAAATTGAATGTCAATAATCTAATTGATCACAGTGAATGTTGATTGCCATTTTCTAAATTATCACTTAATGTTTAACCGAAATTCAAATGAGTTTCGTGTTTGTCAGCTTAGGGTTGACACTGAGTTAAAGTATAGAATGTACATAGCACCTGTATATAAGAGCTGATTATAATCACTGTTGTATTGTTTCGGATGGTGAGTGGGAGTTGGAAACTTCTCACTGAAAAATTGAGATTCCAAAGAAGCAACATTCTGAAGATGAATATGAAAATGAACATCTCACAAATCATCTTCAAACCAAGCTCAAACCAAACACTTCCTTCAATCAATTTTCATTCACAGATCATCTTCTGAAAACTATTTACGAAGTATATAGTCGCATTTCCATCAAAATATAACATAGTTAATGAATTGCTTAAAGAATTTTAAACAAGGTGGAACCTGTACCTGGAAACAACGTTCAAACTATTCAAAGCTAATCTACGATAATGTAAGTTGACATCATAACGGTATGAAACATTCACTATCACAAAACCTTAGATAATGGGTGCAAAATACTCCAACCGTGGCTGTTTAAAATGAACAACGTGTATCAGCTAGGCGGCGAAAGATCATTGAATGAGATCGATAACTCTGGCTTTTTATGTATAACAGCTGATGTACCTGCGGATTTTGGAGTCTATACCGTTTGTGCTTCAGTGTATTGTTACATTTGGATGTGCCAACAAGGCTAGCGGGGAGTCCAAAAGGGGAGTGAATCAAAGAAGGAAGGAGGGCTTTGAGCCTTAGTGTTGGGTGATTTCAGCATGTTTTCGGTGCAATTATGATTTCCGTACAATTATGTTTTAGTGCAATTATGTTTCCAGTACAAGTATGTTTTCAGTACAATTGTGTCTTCAGTACAATTTATGGTACTTCCAAATCTGTGATAATATAGTGCACGGCATATCCAACCCAAAGATTAAATTCTCAAATCAAAACATGAATTGGCAACTATAACCTCTAGCGCTAGCGTTCTCGCTAGCTCATCCACACTCTCTTTTTCAGGAGTTCCACTTTGTTCTCCTCTGAATTGCCTCACAATTACAGATCTTCAATAGCCCGTTAAGCCACCCATTCTCAAGCACAATCTGAACTGAAGCAAAGACACATAAGGCATGAACAATCTTAGACTCTCAAAGAGACCAGTCTCAAAGAAAAATGGTCTCAAGTGGCTATTCCATCCACTCGCTCAAAGACCAGCCAGAGTTTCATTAGATAGCATTGAGAAAATAATTGACAGCATAGAGATTGTGCCTGGAATGTTCAACTAATATCTAACATCCGTGTTAGTGTAAGTTGGAAGATTATGGGAGATCAAGGAATGTTCTGCCAAACGATCTTCCAGGCATACCGATCTTACTTTTTAGAGAAGAATGGTTATGAAACGGGTTTAAAGCCGAAGATGGATGAGAAGACATGAAAGAGAAGAGATGAAAGCGAAGGGATGAAAGAAAAGAGTATGGATGTTCCTGAAGATCGACAAGAATTAGGGAGTATTGTGGATATTTTTATGTTTGGTGTGGAGTATTTCGTTTATAGTTTATTGGTGCATTTGGATTCACGTAGGTATACCCTTTGAGTTGCTCTTTATTGGCTCACTTCGTTCGCAATCGATTGCACATTCAATCACACCTTTGCACATTCATTCGCATTAATCACACGCAAACTCAATCACACGCATACTCATCAACCACACGCAATCTCATCAATCACTCGTCTCCACCACTCGTCTCACCAAAACTCCAATTTCCCTACAAACAACAAACACCCTTAAGCCCCAACCATCCCAATATACCTTCTCTATCTACTCAGCCCATCTCCAATCACCCCCAATAGCTCGACGCCACCTTCACCCACCACAAAGATAGCCATTCGCGGCCGCCTTTTCACGCGTCGACATGCAGACTCTCTTGTCGCGGTGCTGCCAGTGCCTATTCCAAAATTAGGCTCCAGCTGTCATTTAGTGTGCAAGGCACAATGCTGGGATTCACAGCACTGGGTTTTTTTGAGGACTACAATAAAACGAAGAGACTAAGAGAAGAACCTTGCATATAATTACGGGAACAATAAACACTGTACACTAAAGGATTTATCGTAAAAGGTTTATGTAAAAGATTTTCAGTGAAGATTTTCAGTGAGATTCTCGTGAGATTAGAGGTGATATTCTAGTGAAGTTATAAGCTAAAATTTTCCATAAAGATTCTCAGTATTCTCAGTAAAAATTGTCAGTAAATATCAATGATTCAGTAAAAGATTCGTTAAAACCAACAGTCTATCACTATCACCACCCACCACTAAATCCACTAATATCCAATTCCAATATCAATATAAACCATTTTTAGCATTCCCCTTTCAGCAAAAGCTCTTCCATTTATGTCCTCCTGTACACAAACCAACCTTAAAGCACGCTCAAACAGACGCCAACAATAGACACGAACAGCCAAACAAAAACAAAAGACAAACACAAACTCTGAAAACGAGGCCCAACAAGAAGAAACGAGTAGAAAACGGAGTGAAATAGGGAGCTTTGTGTATATTTTCGGTCTGGTTCTGATTCTCTTATATACGTGAAGATTTGCATTATTCTCGGGCAAACAATGTCAAAGGACCCGTTCCAAGGCCCTGGGGATACGAACATGCTGGAGGTGGTGTTGCAGGACGTGCCCACACAGGTGTACAAGAAGCACATGGCCAAGCACACGCCCAGCCCGTTGAAGAACCAGATGTCGCGCCTGCTGCTGGTCAGTTCCAGCGGCTCGCAGCGCCTGGGCGGCCCAGCAGCACCCAACCTGGGCCAGTACATGGTGCAGATCAACAAGACGCCCACCAACTTGACGCCGCTGCAGCGCTTGAAGCTCCGCAAGTCGCAGATCAGCCACTCCATCGCCAAGTTGAAGACGTGCGACGTTGCGGTCGACGAGGTGCCGCCCGCAAAGCAGCACTTTTACGTGGACGATTTCGACGACGACGAGGAGTACGACGAGGCCTTCGACATGCCTGTGTTCAACGCGCCGCCATCTACGACCTCCACGAGACCGTGTTCGGTCACGAGTCACGACAGTCTTGAGCTCAGCATGAGTATAAATCTGTCGAGTTCTCTTTTTTCGGCCGTTTCGCTGCTGCTGCTGTTACTGTATGGGTCGTATGACGACTTGTCGCGCAAGCTGGCGGCGGAAGACCCGTTGAGCTCGCCGATCATGTACAACCACAGCGAGTACTTGCAAATATTCGAGGAGAGCCGGCAGCGGAGGAAGATGTTGAGTGGGTTGAAGACTCCGCAGGCTGTTGTGGATGAAAAGTTGGCCAAAGTGCAGGAGGTTCCTAGAGTGGAGGAATTGGATGGTTTAAATTTGGCAACGAAGACTTCAATTTTGACAACTTCGTTCACTACAAAATGTTCGGTTTCATCAATTGAGATGGGAAAAGCGTCATCATCAATTGATATGGGGAAAACAACAATCAATAGCATTGGAAAATCTTCTTCTTCACTTGATACCATGAAATCCTCAATCAATACTATTGGAAATTCAACTTCATCAATCAATACTTTTGGCAAATCATCAATCAATACCATGGAAAAAGCAAACTTACCAACTATTGAAAAATCACCAATCAATACCACCGAAAAATCAAGTTTATCTTCCCCCACTACATCGGAAATCAACCTATCACAAATCCCCAAACAGAACATACGCAGCGCTTCAAGCCCAAATGTATCTTTACCTCCAACCCCACCAGTACGATCCAACTCGTTCACCTCCGTGCCAACCTCACCAACCTCCCAGTCAAAATACTACACTTATACCCGTCCCACCTGGCTTCCCCCCAAAGCACTGCTCGACAAAATCAAGCACCAGCGTGAAGCCGAAGACATAATCTCGCGGGCAATTGCTCGCGACTCCAAGGAGCAGGCGCTCAAACTCCACACGCTCGAGAAGTTGCAGAAAATGCGCCAACTGGACTTGACGCACTGGTACAACCTCCTCAACACCATCACCTTTGAAGAGTTTGAGCTGAAATGGAAGCAGATCGACGCGGACGTTTGGTGGAGAGGCGTGGACCCGAGACTCAGGCCGCAGTTGTGGTGGAAGTTCTTCCACCACAACCAGGGCAAGTACAGCTGCTCGTACCTCGACTTGGCGGTGGACCCAGAGCTCAGTGCCGCCATCACCAAGGACACTGTGGCGTTCCGCGACCCGGGCCTCACCAAGGTGATTGCCGCCTTTGCCAAGTACTTGTGTGTGGACGCGGGATCGGGCCGTGCCGTGGATCACTACTTCCCGCAGCTCAACGGCGTCGTGGTCGCGCTCTTTGTCAACTACAAGAACATCTTCAAGACGTTCTCGCTGTTGTGCCAGATGTACAAGTCGCACTTGTTGCAGTTGTTGCTTGCGCATAAGTCCGCGTCGCCGCAGGCGGAGCCTGTTCTCAGGGCCTCGATCAACGACTACTTCATCTCCAAGTTTGACACGAGGCTCGAGGAGCAGTTGCCCCTGTTAGCGGCGCACTTGGCGTACCGCGGTGTTTCGAGCTGGGACTATGTTCCCGACTTGGTGTTGGGCTTCTTGCTGCTGCATGTCAGCTACCCGATGCTCAACCAGATTATCGACATTTTTCTCTTTGAGGGCATGAATGACGACTTTTTCATCTGGTTGACGTTGGGTTTCTTGCAGCAGACCCAGTTCAAGTTGTTTGGCAGCAAGGAAGAGATTATGGACACTTTTAGGAAACCCATGGTTTTGGGAGCAGACCACGAGTTTGTTCAGGTAATAAAGGCGATCAAGTGATCATTATTTATATGGCTCATTATAGAAGAATATTATATTCGAGTAGATTTTTTGATTGTTCAATTAAATGGTTGCAAATTGATTCAAATGATTTGATTTCCTAGAAGATAGAGAATTTCTGAAGAATGAGATTTTCCAAAGATTAAGAATTTCAAAAGATACAGAATTTCACAAGATACAGAATTTCAAAAGTTTGAGAATTTCATTGAGATTTTCAATGAGATCGGGATTTAAGTTTACTTCAAAAACGCTAAAATTCAAACTGTCTAGATTTGTCGTGAATACAATCCTCTGAACGTCTAAAATACGACCAACTGGATGTAGTCTAAAATACAGGCATCTAAACGTCCAAATACAACCCTCCAAACTTCCTAATACAGCCTGAACAATACAACCATCTGAATTTGTCATTAATTAGACTGGCAAGCTATTTGTTCTCACCTTTTCGATTATATATAATACATTATCACTGCTGCGCCTTCAACGAGTCCAACAAGTTCTTACCGTCCTCAGCCGTTTTCACCTTCACCACATACGTCTCCAACTTCTTCTCTACATTGATCACAGGAACTCTCACCATCAGTCCGTTACCCATTGTAGAATATGTTATGTCCTTGGAGATCAAGGTGTTGAAGATTGTTCTCAACCCTCCATCGGCTCTTATGAGAATGCGCGACTTGTTAGTCTTTGGATTATGCAAAACCTTCAAGTCTCCAAGGCCCTTGTTGATGTACTCCAGGGTCTCGGTGTTGTAAAGCATGAGCTTGGCACGCTTCGTGTACTTGACGTCCTCTTCTTCTTCTCCCGTGGTCACATTCTCCACCTTTTCCTTCAACTGAACCACTGGTTTGAACTGTGCTGTGCTTTCCTCCTCTATGGTTTCGTCTTTGGACTCGTCCTTCGACTCGTCCTTCTTGAACGCAAAGGAATTGCCTCCGCCAAAGCCGAAGGCTGGCTTGTCTGTTGATTTGTTCAACGAGAACAGAAATGCAGGTTTGGTTTCGGAGCTGGAGGTGTTGTTTGCGGGCGGGTTGAACGCGAATGCTGGTGCCGGTTTAGTTTCTGCAGTCACTGCCTTCTCAGGTCCGAATGAAAATGGTTTCGAGGCTCCAAAGGAAAACTGAGGTTTGTCAGAGGTTGTTGAGCCGAACAGGAACGGCTTGTCTGCTTTTTCTGCGGAAGCACCGATTTGATATGGCTTGCTATCGGTAGATTCTCCAAATGGATTGTCCGATATTGCGGGAGCTCCAAACAAGGATGGTTTCTCGGACTTCTCAGAAGTTTCGGTCGCAGCCTCGTTCTTTTGTCCAAATGCAGCTGGTTTTCTTGGAAACACAGGATTTGACTCATTTTCAGGCTTGGCATCAACAGCTTGGCCAAACACAAACGGTTTGCTTGGGAATGCAGATTTGCTCGACACGCCAAATGAAAATGCTGGTTTTTCAGCTTCAACTGGCTTTTCTTCCGTCTTTCCAAACTTGAAAGCTGGTTTCTCAGATTCAACTGGCTTTTCTTCTGTATTTTCAAACTTGGAAGCTGGTTTCTCAGCACTCTCAACTGGTTCCAGGGCCGTAGATTCGCTGAATTTAAACACTGGATCTTTAATTGGTTTGTTGAAAGTGAAGGTAGGACCCTTGATTTCGATCTCGGAATCGGAGTCCGAATCGTCTTTCTTCTTTGCTGGTTTTTCACCAAAAGTAAAGGGCGACGCACTTTTCAGTGGTTTAGATGTTAAAACGAATTTCGGTCCTTGGATTTTGATTTCCGTTTCTGAGTCTGAGTCTGAGTCCGACCCCACAACAACTTGTTTAATTGGTGCGGCAGGTTCAGTTGATGTAGTTGGCTGAGTACCAAATGTAGATTTAACTGTTGGCTCCGCAGCAAATTTAGGTTTAACAAATGGCTCGGTAGCAAATGTGGGTTTAACAAGTGGTTCAGCCGAAAACACAGGTTTAACAAATGGTTCAGCAGCAAATGTAGGTTTAACTGTTGGAGCAGCAGCAAATGTAGGTTTAACTGTTGGAGCAGCAGCAAACGAAGGAGTTGTCTTTGTAGGTGCAGACAGCTCACTTGGCTTCAAGAAAGAAAACACATTTGCAGGCTCTGCCGCTTTTGGCTCGGTATGCACCCTTTTGGCAGGCCAAGAGCCATCTGGTTTTGGCTCGCTCGACGTTCCTGCGATACCCTCGTAATATACAATATACTTTCTCGCCAACTCGGTGAAGTCCGCAACGGTCCCAGACACATTGGCCTTCACGATGCTCTCCTCGAACCGCTCGTTCAAGGCCCTGATTTTCTCATTCTTCGGCTCTCCGTTCGACACGCTAGTGCCGTTGGAGGCCGCACTGGGAACGTGCGATGCGAAAACGTTTGATTGCTCTGGCGGAGCAAACCCGGCCTTGGATCTTCCCCGAGGCTTCAATATCTTTCTGTTGGCCATCACCGCAGCCAGAGCCACCTGGGGCACCAAATCATCGTCGTTGTCCTCCACAAGACCGTCCTTGGTGATCTGCGATTCAGCCACCCGTTTGTGTGTAGGTGCCAGATTGATCAGTGTCATCCTTTATCTGTGCTAATGTTAGCTATGGTGTTGTGATTTGACCATCTCATAGAAAAAAGTAATTGGGGGTTGGAACCCTTGGTCAGGTGATAGTGTCAGGTGATCAAAGCTCTCTTTTTAGTTATTCGAAAATTGCTTGGGGATTTTCAGGTCACATGACCCTTTCACCAATGCTCTCCGAAAATTTTTACAAAAAGCTTTTCGAAACGATTTAATCTTTTTCTTGTTATACTAAGAATCTAAAGAGTATGTGAGCACCGAGAGAGATATAGAGATAGTGATGAAAAGTGATGGGGAGATGATGTGTATGGAGTGGGAGTGAAGAATCACCGCATGGGTATCACTTGTTGAGTAAGAATAGAACGGATGTTGACAAGACTATCACTTGTTTGAATTCCAATATGATTGTCCATCTTGAAAAATTATATTCACATTCAACCCTTTTACTATTCACCACTATCTCAATCTTATTTCCAACATTAATACTAACCCAACAGAATGGCTCCAAAGGTTCAACAGACAAAGGCTGCCAAGGCCGCCGCTGCTTTGGCTGGTGGTAAGAAGGGTAAGAAAAAGTGGAACAAGGGTAAGGTTAAGGACAAGGCCCAACACGTTGTCATCTTGGACCAAGAAAAGTACGACAGAATCTTGAAGGAAGTCCCAACCTACAAGTTTGTCTCTGTTTCCGTTTTGGTTGACAGATTGAAGATCGGTGGTTCTATTGCCAGAGTCGCTTTGAGACAATTGGAGTCTGAAGGTATCATCACCCCAATCTTGAAGCACTCCAAGCAGGCTATCTACACCCGTGCTAACTAAGTGTGTATAGTTATGAATAATTAAGAATAGAGATGTGTAGATATTTGGATATTAATTTGTGTTGTGTACTAGTTCGGGCAATATTTTGAAGGAGATGTAATGATCAGTAAAGAGAAGGTTGAAAAGAAAGTTAGTGATTTGTTCTGTTGAAAGATTGAAAGTGATTTGTTAAGTTGAAAGAATGAAAGTGATTTGTTCTATTGAAAGATTGAAAGTGATTTGTTAAGTTGAAAGAATGATAGCGATTTGGAAAGTTGAAAGAACGGTGGAGATTAGTTGTGTTGAAGAGTGGATTAGTTACCAGATCTGTTGAAGAACGTTAGCATTTTGTAATGTTGAAATAACGTAGGGATACTTAACTGAGTACGGAAAAAGAGATGAGAATCGCAAACAAAAGTTTTGGCGCAATCGAAATCGAAGCGATTGAGCTTCATTTTCTCACTTCAATCGCCCACCATGTTGAAAGCCACAGTCAGAACACCACACACCAATGTACGACAGCTTTTAAATACACACACACGCACATTCTTCTCGCTTCCCTCCACCACCCAGAAACACAAGGTGTCGAAAACCATAGACGCGCCAGTCAAAAATGTATACCAGGTTGTGTCGAGCGTGGACAAATACAACGAGTTTGTTCCATTCGTGCAAGAGTCTTTCGTCAGCGAGAACAAGGACGGTGTGCCGACCCGAGGTGGGCTTCGTGTGGGCTGGAAACAGTTTGACGAAGAGTTTGAGTGCGACCTCGAGTGCGTGCCCAATGAAAAAGTCGTAGCCAGTAGCATCACCATCTCGTTGTTTGAGTATTTGCACACGGAGTGGCGGTTCCGTCCGTACAAGAGCACAATCTTGCGGGGGGGTGAGAAGTGTGTTGTTGATTTGTCGTTGGAGTACAGGTTCAAGAATCCGATATACAATACTGTGAGTGGAATGTTCCAGGAGCAGGTTACGGAGATTATGATTGGTGCTTTTGAGAAGCGTGTGATGGGGGAGAAAAGGATCAGGGGAGGAAAATAGGGTGTGAGTTTCGGGAAGAAATGAAGGTTTAGTTGAGTTTCGATAATAGAGAAGATAAATGGTTGAAATTGATGTAAATAGTTTTGGTTGAAATGTTGTGCAAAGAATTAATGTACTTGACGAGTGATGTAAATGGGCAGTCTATGATTTTGAAGTGGTGATATGGATGGGTTATATATGCGAAGCTTTTTTGGTGTTCTCACTGTTAGTGAATGTATGGTGTTTGAAAATTGGTGATTGCTGTGAAGGCAAAGGGTTAAAGTACTAAAAATGATGAATATAATTACTTATGGTACTCTATAGTAATAGTTTTTTTGACAAATTAAGTTAGTTGGAAACTAACGTCAATGTGAAGGTGAATGAAAGAGGAGTCGGTCCAATATTGTACTCTTAACCTGTTGGTCTTTTATATAAGGCCTCTGAATCGCTCCATGGAGTCAGAAGAAAGATAACCAGCAATATTTAACCAATTCTCTCTACTTAAATGTACTCAATTGAGTTATCTCTGCTTAAATTAAACCATTTGAGTACAATTCTTCTTGAATATTTACCTATCAATAATATTCATTCTTGAATGTCTTCCACTCTATTAAACTTTTTCCTCTAAATATTCAATTCTTCTCGAATACATACAAATCAGTTGAATTCAATTCCTCTCCAATATACCTATCATTGAATTAATACTTGAATAAGCTGTCAATTCCTCTGAATCTAGAAACAACTTACCTCTCTCATACAAAACTATCATTAATGCCTTCGGCTTATAAAGTCTATGCAAATACACAAATGTGCAATCTATATGCTGCACTCTATCACAAATGCTTTGGAATCAATCCATGCGCTCCAACACTATACTCCTTCACAAAATGGTTTGGCAATTTTGTCAATGCCGAGTCTGGTAATGAGAACCCCAATCCCGTTGGCGTGTTTTCTCCCCCCCTGCTCAATTTCCTGTTTCTCCCGCCGCTGGCCATCGAATTCAAACTCACCAAGCTCGAGCTGCTCGACGGCGAGAAGAAGGACGAAATCGCGCTGCCCGGCAGCATGTGCTGGTACTGCTGCGCCGTTGCCGACGCGCTGTACTTGACGTTGCGGAGGTACGCAAAGTTCAAGGGCGACATCAGCGCCGGCTTCACAAGCGGACGGCTCACCCATGCTTCGTCGGCATTGAGCAGTTTGATGCACCTGAGACAGTTACGGTAGTACTTACGGATGGTCTGCGGACGGTCGACAGGGTTCCATTTGTAGTCGCTTGACGGTGCGAACACTTTCTTTCTTCTGAGTGGAGACCCACCGTTTTTCTTGTGGGAGGTGGAGCCCATGATTGCGTCATGCCAGGTATCCATTGGTTCGTCGTCGTCGTCGTCCGAGTGGTGGAGATCGCTAATGTTGCGGGGTTCGTCTTCTTCGTCTTCGCGTTCTTGTTCTTCTCTTTGGGTTCTAGACAATCTTTCTTCTTCTTCTCTTGTTCTAGATAACCTCTCTTCATTCCTCTGGGTTATAGATAACCTCTCTTCGTCAACATGTGCTCTTTGCTCTTCTTCCCTCTGCGTTCTCTCTTCTTCTTCTCTTTGAGTTCTGGATAACCTCTCATACGCCTCCTCATCATAGTCATATTCATCCTCGTCATCTTCAATTTCAAACTGGGCCTCAAACAAGTTTGGAGCCGAGTTGGAACGAACAGTGGTGAGCAACGGCTGACTATTTGGCGGTGCTGGAACGCGCGCAGACTCCGCAGGCGGCGCGACCGGCGGAACCACCGGCGGCGGAAACGTCACAGAGTCCTTCCGCAACCGCGACGACGATAACTTCAGGCGGAGCTTGTGGAGCTTGCCCTTGAACTTGAGTGCCGGGTCGGAATTCGAGCGCGTGCGGCCCGTGGCACTGTTGTAATCACCAATATAGAACATGTTGCTCAGGTTCAACGAGTTCTCGATGGCTGCGGCGGTCGCCTGCGCTTCCGTCAAAAACCCATTCAGAAACGAGGAGCTGCGCAGACGGCCCCCGTAGCTGGTCAAACTGGTGGTGCTGCTGCTGTTGGAAATCGACGACGACCGTCTTCTCCTCGGAACGGTCCTAAATTTCGGCATGGTGCGCTCGTTCAAGTCCAACGCAATGTCGCGGCCAATTCCCAAAGCCATGTTCCAGTCCACCAACTCTTTTACGCTCGGAAAATGCACCAAAATCTGCTCGCTTTCGATGCGCATTCTGAGCACGTTTGGCCGCTTCTTGTAGTCGGTGGCTATGCCAAACTTGCAGTGCTGCAACGAGTACGATCTCGCCATCTTGCGCGCCACCGCACTGGTGTTGATTTTCCGCGCTATCGCACGCGTATCAACCTCATCCTCCAAATCCACCGCCAACTCGTCCAGAAGCAAGTGGTGCTGCTGGCAGAACTTGTAGAACCGCAAGTCCAGGTCCAAAGTAAACCCGGACTGCAAGTTGCGGAGCTCGGCCGCGTCGAATTCCGTGTGTATTTGTCCCACTTCGCTCGGGCTGTACGCCAACAAATGTGGCTCCACCGCACTGGGAACCTGGTAAAAGTTCACTTGCGTCAGATTGAGCTCCATGATTGTGTATCTCCACTGGCGTGCAGGACACGGTTCGTATGGTGTGAGCCACTCGACTTTCCGCGCTACCACCGTGATCTTGTAGATGGACGGTGAGTACAGCGGGAGCGTGTCCTCCATGTCACCCTGCGGCAACACTGGAAACCTAGGGCATCCTCCTGGTGGTAGCGTACTGTAGTCCGGGGTGTTTACCGGGATCGGCTCCATCAACTGGAGGAACTCGTCCTGCGTAAATTTCGACTCGTCAGAATCCTCCGTTTCCTCTACCCTGGGCGCAGTCATCTTGGACACTCCTGAACCATCCCCTAACGACACAACCACCCTCGGCACACTATCGTTATCGCTACTACTGGTGGACAGCCGCGGAGAAAAGTCCAGCAGCACGCCCTGGGTCACGGAGCTGACCGGACTCGTCTCCATCTCACTGAAAGGTATGGCTTTGCTGGTGAGAATCATGATCCAAAATCATACAATAGCGAGATCTCAACAAATATCCAACAAGATCAGTAAAACCAAAATCTATCGAGAACCAAATTATCTATTTGACAGCGATAATATACTCAGCGCTAACTCTTACCATCCACTATCCGATGATCTTTAATTTCAGCGAGCCCCTTTTTGGAACCTTGTTTCTTTTTTCGATAAGGAGAAAGGGAAAGCTATTTGTTAGCCACGGTTAGCTGTGCACAGAAGTGGCAGGGTGCGCCATATATAAGGATCTCGCGATAGACGGCCCACTTTCGGGGGAACAGGAGACTGGGGAACAAAAAAATGCGCGGCCTCGACGGTAACTGGTGCTGCCGAACCGGCCATTTTGCTGCTCCCGGTGGCCCCGAGAGCAACCCTCTAGTGACGTAAAACGTTGGTTTGCGGAGGCATGTCAAGATCTGGGATGGGCCTGCTGGGAACTTTCGGTGTGCTTGGCGGGGCTCTTTCGGCTGCGCTGGATGTGTGTTTGGCTGCAAATGTCGATCTTCGGGTGCGAGGGCTGTGGGGGTTTTGGGGTAATGGTGGCGGAGCCGATCTTCGAATTAGATTGTTCGCTCGATTTGCTGGTGGGGTATGCCCGTATTGCCGCGAGGTTGCGACTTGGATTTTGCGTTGCGTTTGGGTTTGGGTTCTCGTGGTGGGACGGAATTTTTACTTTTCCGTAAGTACGGTCCCTTGGCCCAGTTGGTTAAGGCGTGGTGCTAATAACGCCAAGATCAGCAGTTCGATCCTGCTAGGGACCATTTTTTTGGTTTTCAATCGAATTGTTGTTCACTCTTATTTGAATTGGGTGACTTATCTTTTACATGTTGGGATTTTAAGTTCAGCTTATCTGTTGATTGTTTTGCCTGGTTGACTTTTTCGTTGCAATTAGCTGGTTTATTTATGCAAAGATGTCTGGTACTTGATGTGTGCGGTTCTTGCACACCTGAATGATGACTTATTCCCCTTGAGGTTGAGCGTCGTTGATTCCCATTTTTCTTTCAGATCTGAGAAGTCAGCGTTCAACCATTATTGCCATAAATTGAGATTTGACTGGATCATTTGGATTAAAGTTAAGGGTTAGTTAACGATTGACTATTAAGAATGAGTGCTACCCAGCGCTATCAATTGATTGTTTAGCAAAACAATTAATACCATTCACTTAACCATCCCTGAAAGTAATTGAAAATGTAAATTACTGTTATTTATATGCGCGTGAAATATGTAATTTCAGATTTCCGGAATTACTACAATTAAACCTTAATACTAGCAAAATAAGTGCGATTCAACTTAAAGTGACAGGTTCTTCACTATGGACTGTAATTCTAGCTGGTTATGTGTGACTCAAACGGGTTTGCACTTTTTATCCCTCAAGGTGTGATTGAGCCCAGTAAAACAGGATCATAGTTTTGGTTATTCTTCCGAAGCATACTTGTATTCTGAATTATCCGTTTAGTTTCCGTAAAGTTTGAGACAAAACTTCGTTTGTCTTCTCTATGAACGGTTCTTCTGGTGTATGAATCCCAAGATTCCAGCAATTAGTACAAATCACTGGATATACTTATGATGGCAATTCCTCCTCGGCAATTTTTTTATTGATTTGCACCCATATGGATGCACTCACAGAAACAAAAAAACGTCTAAACTCCTGTGGTAGAATCAAATGTAACGTGAGAGCATATCCTTGCTTATCACAAAGAAGCTGCAGCTGATTGTTCTCCAGTTAACGATTAATCGCGTGCCTTCATTACGGTTGTTATCACCAGATATTATGAGCATCCACTTGTTATCACCTTCTTTTCGAGGCTTATAGTTCTTTATCTTGTCTTCGAATGATTCAGTGTCGCTTTTCATTAACCACTTTGGTTGCTATCATTAATTAAATGAAACCGATTTTCATTTTCACATTCGAGGGAATTCATCGGTATGAGCTTTATTCAATCTCTCCTCATTTCAGATTATCCATTCCATACTTCCATTCAGATTAGCCAATCCAGACTTACATTAATATTAGCCAATCCAGACTTAGATTAAGATTAGCCTTCCAGTCTACCCATTTGAAACTAGCCATTCTACTCCATTCAAATTAGCCATTCCAATCTACCCAACAGCCTAGCAGACTCCTCTCCTCCTTCCAAACATTAAACCACACTCAACAACAAAAAACAAAATATACTGACCCACTCATACCACTAGCAACCTTATTGTTCAAGCGAATTAGCTACAAGAACATTTGCAGCAATACTGAATTTTCGAATCTGAAGTTACATTCCTTTCTTCCCAACAATGTAACCCGGTAGTAAACTATAACACACTAATAGAAGCTTTAAGTTGTGGGGTAGTCAGCTAGACTCTGAATTCGAAGCATCCTGCGCTTAAACATACGTACCTGAAACTCAAGATAGACACGGAACGATGACACTGAAAGCGCGTTCATAGATGCTCGCGTACTTTAGCTTCACGTACGTGATTTAAGTTCACATACTT
This sequence comes from Kodamaea sagamina, assembly GCA_030556545.1. NCBI lineage: Eukaryota > Fungi > Ascomycota > Pichiomycetes > Serinales > Debaryomycetaceae > Kodamaea > Kodamaea sagamina. The sequence goes on along the minus strand of JAKTUG010000025.1, from coordinate 194,230 downwards.
TGGCAATCGGGAAATCTAGGCGAGCAATTTAGGTTTCTCTCGTCTACCCAGCTTCCTAACCAACATCAATCTGTCTCTCTCTGCCGGTTGTGTTTGAAAATGGTACTGGGTTGCAAATATTTTTGGATGTTACATTTTCCCAATACAAAACCATTTGTGGAGATACCAGGAACGGTTTCCAGCTACAGATAAGATTCCGTTCTAGTACGGCACGAGAACCAACAATAAGATTTGGTTAGGAGTGCCTGCTCGGCAGATTCTGTATAAATATTGGCCCTTCGTAACTAGGTTTCGGGTTCTTCAGCAACCATGTTGTTGAATATTTCAGTTCTTCTATCCATCTTGACTTGCGTGCAATATGGACTCGCTGCCGTTGCAAACCCATTGCCAATCCCACGAAACATCACCTGGAACGCTGGCTCCGAGGTCCAAATCGATGTTGCAGCCTTGCAATTGCACTCTGATCAGTACAATCAGATAGTCAGTAAGGCCTTTGACAGGGCTGTTGACGCGGTTGCTCAATTGAGGTGGTATCCTGCTGCTGTGGAGAAAACGATTTCTCAATACCCAGCCTTCCCAACGACTCCAGCTAAAAGAAGCTATTCAAACTCGTCAGGCGCTGACTGTCCCGGCTCCAACTCGACCAGCACGGCTGTGAAGAGTGTTGTTCTCAACATCGAAGACTACAATGCCGATTTGCAGTTGGGTGTCAACGAAACTTACAGTCTCTCGGTGAACGATAACGAAATCACCATTGAAGCAGCAACAGTCTGGGGTGCTTTGCATGCCTTCACTACCTTACAGCAATTGATCATCTACGAAAAAGGTGATTTCAAGGTTGAGAGTGCGGTTGATATTTGGGATGCTCCCTTGTACCCACATCGTGGTCTTATGGTAGATTCAGGAAGAAACTTCTTGACGGTTGAGTCCATCTTGAAACAGGTTGACCTTTTGGCCTTGACTAAAATGAATACATTGCATTGGCATTTGCAGGACGCCCAATCCTGGCCTGTTACCTTGAAATCATACCCAGAGATGACCATTGATGCATACTCAGAGAGAGAAACCTACTCGTTGCTGGACTTGGCCTACGTAATCGAATACGCAAAGAACAGAGGTGTGCGTGTTATCCCGGAGCTCGAGACTCCAGGCCATGCTCGTGCTGGTTGGGAGCAGATCAACCCGCTGTTGCTCGCGTGCGCCGACTCGTGGTGGTCCAACGATGTTTGGATCGACCACACGGCCGTCGAACCTCCTCCAGGCCAGTTGGAAATCTTGGACGACCAGGTCTACGACGTCATCAAAGATATCTACAACGAGTTGTCGGACATTTTCCCAGACAATGTTTTCCATGTTGGGGCAGATGAGTTACAGGCCGGGTGCTACAACTTTTCGTCCATCACTCAAGATTGGTTCAGTGCTAATAGCTCAAGAACATACAAAGACTTATCGCAGTATTATGTCGACAAAGCCGTCCCAATCTTCATGAACCGTACCAACAGAAGATTAATGATGTGGGAAGATATTCTCACTACTCCTGAAGGTGCACACACGATTCCGAAGGATATCATTTTGCAGTCCTGGAACAACGACTTGGTTAACATCCAAAACTTGACTGCTCAAGGATACGATGTTGTGGTTTCTTCTTCGACTCACTTTTACTTGGACTGTGGTTACGGAGGATGGGTTGGAAACGACCCCAGATACATTGATAACTATGCCAATGACGAATTCAACACCGGATTAGGAGGTTCCTGGTGCGCTCCTTACAAGACGTGGCAGAGAATCTACGACTATGACTTCACTGCCAACTTGACTGCTGAGGAAGCAGGGCATGTTTTGGGAGCTGAAGTCGCAATGTGGTCTGAGCAGACAGATTCGGTTGTTCTCACTTCAAAGATCTGGCCAAGGGCTGCAGCCTTAGCTGAATCCACTTGGTCTGGCAACAAGGATGCAAATGGTATGCTCCGTACGACACTGTTGACTCAACGAATTTTGAATTTCAGAGAATGGATTGTTGCGTTGGGTTATGATGCTTCTCCTTTGATGCCCAAGTACTGTTTAAAGAATCCTCATGCTTGTGACCTATACCAAAATCAAACTGCTTTTGAAGCTTATGATGTTTAGTTATTCTTTAATTTAATAGTGTTTGATAATTCCATTGCTTGTGTAGAATTGGATCTTTAATTTAATAAGTTTGGTAATACGAAATAAACCTTAATTTGATAAGTTCGATCTCCATTTCACATTTAGAAATGAACCTTTTATTTTTGATCCATTGCTCATGTAGAGATGAATTTTTAATTTGATAAGTTTGATAATTCCTATTAGTTGAAACAAATTTGGCTGAATAAAATCTGCAGGTACTGCACGCCCAATGAAATGGCTGCAAAAAATGTCAATAATTTTGAAGAAAAGAGTTTACTTTGGCCCAATAAGTCCCGAATTTATAGTAGTACCTAGAAGAGCGTAGAAAGTTCCTAGTTTTGTATTGTAAGACAATATGACGACAAGAAGACTTGCTATAAATGTATTTTACTGGTAAAAATCAAAATGCAAGCACAAATCTACTAGGTACTACCTCAGCCTTTATTGGCGTTGTCTTGTACCAAATAAATGCGAGAGATGTGGTTACAAACCATAAAAGATGAAATGATTCTTATACTTTTTTGATACACTTACTTTTAATAATAACAATCTTCAAAAAATTCACCCATAGTACAGCAGCCTCAAGTAAACTTAGATTGCGCAATAGACACCTTGTAGTCAGTGAGGTCGTAAACGACATAGGCATATCTCAAAAAGTTGTCACCCAAAATCGAAGGGAGGTAAGTGCTGGAATATTGGACATTCAACTGGCATCCTGGAAGTGGGTTTCCGTAATTGTCAAGTGCAGGGGACATCAAAGTACTGTATGGAACATTAATCTTTGCTTCTCCAAAGTTGTAAGTCAAGTTTCCAGGAGGAGGAGTACAACCAATCAAGTACTGCTGACTAGTAGCGTTATACTTTGGTGTTTCGTATAACATAGCAATAGCGTCAACGGTCTTTGGATCCAAAAGTGAGTAAGTGGTACCTGAGTCCAATAAGGCACGGTAATTGGTGGCAATATTCAAGTTGCCATTATCCGTCACTGAGGTCAAATTCACAAAGAACCCGTTCTTGGTAAGCAACGGAAGATCAATCAAGGGACCTTCGTACTTGGAAGAGTCAGTACCACCAAAAATAATTGACCCACCTTCCGCATCAGGGCCGTTCAAGTATAGGGAGTAATATTTCTTGGAAATCAAACCATCGCTGACCATCTGATCTGGGAGGTTTGGATACTTCCAGTTTTCAAGAATAATAGAAGCCTCAATGGTGTCGAAACCGATACCAAAAGTACCTGGAACAGCAGTCACTTCTGTGCCAACACCAATTGTCACATTGTTGACGTCAACACCGCCGATAGATACGACATCGGTGAAATAGTTACCAGTTGCGTAACGGAAGTCACCATAAAGAATAGAGAATGGTTTCGTGGTGTTGACGGCACTCGTGGAGTTGAGAACGTCGTAAGTCCCAGCATCCAAGCAGTTGTCAACTCCGAGCCCACAAACAGCGTTAGAAGCAATTACCCACAAATCAGAACTTCCAGTGTCAAGGTCGATAGGAATGATGTTTTTTCCTTCACCAAAAGCCAAATCAACACTGTAGAACATACGATTGTTCGTCAAAGGTGTGTTGATTTCTCTTTTAGAGTGAGGGTTACTGTGGTAGAACTTAGCTGAATCAGGACTTCTAGAGGAGACAACAAAGTCCAACTTAATACCACCACCGTCGTCACTTCTTCTTTCGAGTGCAGCACCGTAATTCTCAGCAAAAGGGAGAGCAAAAATTTGAGTAGCCAAACCGAAATAGGTGAGCTTGTTGAATAAAACCATTGTTGTTGCAAAAGAGTATAGAATGGAGTGTAAAGTCAGTCAAAATGGTTCTCTTATATAGTTATTTCAACTGAAGGTAGCAACTGATTTGATATGATATGTTAGTGCTGTCTCTTTTGCAACCAAAATTTTAGAGCTCGTGCTTGCTAGTGCCATTCCCATTGTTTTTGAATGTCGATAGGAAGTTGAGCCACTCATTTGAATGGGTTAGCATAGTAAAAGGCCCTTTGGATAAGATTTCAAAGCTTATCAGTAAATTCAAGTTCTGAATTATGTCAAAATTTAAACCTTGGCAGGTACTTTGTTCCGAGGTGTTGGTATTAGCGAACCCGAAATTCCACTCATACCTCTCGTGACTGAGGAATATTTTCATCATACAAATTATTAAACCTGGTAGTTGACCTCACCTAACAAATTTAGGATCTCGAAAGCGATAACGTTATCAGGTATCACTCTGAGATACCAATACAGAGTTTGTGGCCAAAAACGTTAAACGTCTAAACTCTTATGTCTGGAATTGATGCGAAAACTCCAGAAATGAAAGAGGCGTTTCTGGATTTAGTTGATGGGGTGGCGATTTTGCCTTTTGACATGCTGGTTGGTTAGAGCGCAATCCAGAAGGAGCCTCCTATTCTTAATGTTGCGTAATGACAAACATTATGCCTCTCTGAGATTTTACCTCGTGAAACACGGCACTTCTTGGGGTGGAAACGAGCAGAGCGAGGCTCTTACTCTTGGTGGCATTATTTCTCAACAATTATCACATAGCCCTCTTGTCACAGAACCATATGGGTCTAGTCATTGCACTTGACTACCAGATAGCTGGATCAGAAGTGTTTGTAAATGTAGCAAAGGGTTTGAAATTCCGCTTGATGTGAAATGAACCCCATCAAAATCTGTCAATTATGGCCGCAAATAAATGAATGTTGATTTCGTAATCTGAAAGAAATTCTACGATTTTATCAAAAGCTAGATGGTTGATTTCACCCTCCTCAAGGAGCGGCTCGCGCTTGGGCGCAGTGTTCAGGAATCGGAATTTTCAGAGAGTCTTGATCTTCTCACTGGTCTTCTTCGTGAGCAGCAACCACTCGATTTAAATGAATGGACACAATTGGAAGATATCATAAAGCTGAATCCTCCAGCAAAGTATGACAGCGATGCCATCCCATACGTACGTCTTTTGCGTGGAATAGTATTGTTGGTGAGAAACAAGGCTCCTACTTCCTCTAAAGAAACAGCTGCTGAGGTTGTTCCTTTGCTCATCGCGAGTCTTGCAAGGTTTGCCGATGGCCCCAACCACCCATTCTACGAAAAAACTCTAACCAGCTATGTCGAAGCGATGGCTAACTTCCGTGGCTATGAACCAGATAAAGGACTTGTGGGCACGGTGAACAACCTAATAGTAAAAGTGCCACATTCAGCTTACGATCCGCTCATTTTGTTCCTTGCTCAATACTTTGGGGATGGCCTGAGTATTGATGTGACACACAACGAGTTGATTTACCTGTTGCTACAGATTAAACATGAAGAATCACATATCATGAACTTTCTCTTGAACATATTTGAACTGGTGGAATTCAGTGAGACTCTGATCTTGACTCCAATGGAGCAAGTTCTCATTAAACTAATAAGTCAAATCATCAGCCATGAAAGTTTCGGCAAGTGGCTCCTGGGTTATATTATACACGAACCAGAGATCGGAAAAGTCTCCTTTAGTGACAATATATACCCTAGCTTCAGTAGATGGCTCCAGGCAACGCAGTTGTTGATCACAGCACAACAGTGGGGAGATTACCAGTTAACTCCATTGTTGGCATGGGTACACCAACTTTATCTTGATTTCCTGAAGGATGCCATGGAGGGACTCACAAACTCCAGTGACGATAAAAGACTACAAATGCACATTACGATTATTTTAGATATCATCAGTGACTTGTGCCAGTACAACCAGGGGAAAAAGTTCTTCTTGCACTATAACTTAGTGGACTCGTTAGTTCCCTTGCTCAGCTTGTTACACGAAACCATTAAACCCATAACAATCAAACTGAGGAAAGGAGTTGATATCCTGAAATTACAACGTTTCCCAAATGTTAAATCGATAATAATGGAGATCCTTTCGTATTTGACAATTGAAGAATTCAGCATTCAGGAAAAGATCAGAACTTTACATGTGTTAGAAATCATCCTTTCAAGTTGTATTATTGATGAAAACAATCCTTTTATGAAGGAAAGAGCAATCTTGTGTCTTAGATATGTGCTAGCTCAAAACGCTGAAAACCAGAAGTTCGTAGCTGACTTAGAGGCTAAAAAACCCGTTGATGAGAGTGTTTTGCTGGATGTTGGTTACGAGGTACAGGTGGTAGATGGGAAGATGGTTGTAAAGAAAAGCGAACAAAAGGAGGAAGTTGACGAGCTGACGGAATAAACAGTCTAGATTGTGGAAACCATTTCTCGTACAAAATTTAAGCTCCAGAAGCTGGAACTGGACTACGAATAAACTTTTCAGCCGTGTACATTCACTGCAGGTGAAGCATCTGTTTATAGAATGGCTTCACAACTGAATTGGCCAGCCCTCTAGGTTAGTCTCGATTGAGTTGACCACCATATATACCCGCCCCTCTCCTGCATTTTGCTGTTGGATTTTCAAGATGACTTTCTGAGTTTTTCCTAAGGAAACGAGGAGGAAAAGGTGTATTTTTGGCAAATAATGGGAAAAGAATTTTGAAGGTTTCTCCTAAATTTACGAAGATAAGGCTTGACCATCGTATTTACATTCACTTAGAGTGACATTCCAAAGTGTCCAGAGCACCAAAAATAAACCTCAGATTGTAGACCGTTCATGAATAATTCAAACACTTGGATTACTGGTGCGGGTTTTCGAACAGATGCAGTTCGAATTTCAGGGTCCCCAGACCCCACGTCAATTCAGCAAGAGAGTTAGCTAACATTTCACTTGTGGCCCAATTGTCTAGGAGTCAAGGGGGCTGAGTAGTGACGTACTCTCACAAGACAAACAAGGGAAAGGTACGCAATTCACTATAGTTTCCTAAAATATGCGGCTGCGAAAAATAGGGAAGTCAGCGACAGATTAAAATGGGATAAAACCAAAGTATTTAAAAGTAGCAGACGGCAAGTGCAAGTTTCAATATCAATTGACTGACTTTGGACATGCAATTTTCTACGTTAATTTTTTTGACTGCTGCTGCTGCTGCTGCTGCCAGTGGTGCGGATGCTCCTGTTACGAATAATTCACCAGAAGGAGTTTACTATGCCGCAGTTTTTTCTCCAAACTCCAACACCGACATTGAAGGGTCAGTCAGATTTACGGCTTTGAACAACGGGTCTCTTAGTGTCCTGGTTGATATTCAAGGATTGCCAGATGATGGGGTCAACACGTTCCCGTACCACGTCCATGTCAAGCCAGTTCCAGCGGATGGAAACTGCACGTCAACCTTGGGCCACTTGGACCCATATAATGGAATTGCCCCAGGCACATCTGGATACCTGGACGCAACTGACGCTGAAAAGCAGGTTGGTGACTTGGCTGGAAGGCACGGTGATCTTATTGGACCAGAGTACCATGCCGAGTACCTTGATAGTTACTTGTCGTTGGACCCTGAGGACCCGGCCTTTATTGGTAACAACAGGTCTGTTGTTATCCACAACAGTAACGATGTGAGGTTGACGTGCGCGAGCATTTTTTTGATTGACCAGAACGAATGGGACGAATTGAATTCAGAAGGAAGCACCGCTGGCACTTTGAAAGTTGTGTCTAGTTCTTTGTCCAGTCTGAATTCAAGCATTGAAGTTCAATCTCTGGCTGGAGCTGCCGATTATCGCGAGTTTTCTTTGATCTCTGTGTTTGCTTTTATTTTCAGTGTACTTTAAGGTGATTCTAAGTGTTTTTCATGCTTTCCGTCAAAGTTGACTTACCAATTTTGTCTCTGTTTTCATTACTCGTTGCCATTGTAATCAAGAATATTTTGCAGCCAAAAGCTTTGTGTACTTCATACTCTTTTTTACGATGGTGATGCGTTTTTATCATGTTGCTTAGATTAGTTCTTAGAGAAGTTGGAAAGAGAGAAGTGTAATAATATGTCCTCTGTTTGCTTTTTTTACCATATAGTTGTGTATTTAGTTACAAAGGTTTTGGTAGTTTATGTTATATATGAGAAAGAAATCCATTTTTGAACGTAGTGTGGGAATCAGCACCGTGTGATGCAATACCCACTAAAACTCCCTTTATAGTTTATTTAGTTGTAATAGTTGGAAATAAACACCGAGGAAGTAAAGTCAAACGGAGAAACGGGTAGAGGGACCGAACTTGAGGAAAGTGCCTCATCGACGATAGATCGTCGAATTTCTATGAACTTCACTAAGAATTCGAGGTACTTGTTTAGGTTTGAAAAGTTTTCGAGTGTTTGTGGAGAAAGGTAAAGTGTGTTAGCTATTGTGAATTACGCGGAGGATATGCCGAAGTGGTTTAAAGATGATTGTTTTTTACCAACGGGCCCTGGAGCGGAGCCTGTTATTCAGAGCAACAATTAGATACAGTTAACTGGGCGTGTGGCGTAGTTGGTAGCGCGTCTCCCTTGCAAGGAGAAGGTCATTGGTTCGATTCCTATCTCGTCCATTACTTTTGTCTGTGTCTCATGTCTTATACTGGCCGTCTAATCTCATTGAAGTTTATGAAAGTTTTTTGCTCAACGATAAAAGCATGGCTCGAAAAAAGAATTGGCTGCAAAAACATTTTACTTTTTCCAAAAAATTTCATGAAAAATGACCGATATTTGAAGAAAACTTAGAAAGCTTCAGTTTAGTTTTCCCAAGATTCTATAATATAACTAGATGTACAATCGATGAATAGATAAAAAAATGAGCTGGAGCTCAGGTTCGAACTAAGGACCAACAGATTTGCAATCTGCTGCGCTACCACTGCGCCACACCAGCTGGATTCTGCTTTACTTTTTTCCATAAATACATGAATGCTTTACACGCTAACTTTCCATCTAACTTCCTTAGAGCTGTTCAACTGGATCGGAGAACGTAAAATAAACTCAATTATGGTAAACCTTCTATGATAACTTTTAGAATATTACGTTAACAGACTCACAGAAGTTGAAAAGAACCTGAAGCCACTTTAAAATTGGCTGCAAATTCTCCATTGTAATTTCCAGGTTCTTCTTCTCTTGTCTGGAGCTGATAAATAGTTCATTCATGAATACTTAAGAACGCTCTGAACTAAAAGGTTTGTATTTCTAAGGCAGGCTTTACCGCGATCAATTTATTGGCGTTATGGAGATTGGTGCTGAATTACGATAACGGGATATGAGAAACCAGAATCGCATTTTTGTCTTGAGGAAGTAAATCACACTCACACCTTTGACAGGTTCACATGGTAAGCTCCTGCTAGTGATTTATTGCGTGCAACTCATTACATCTAGGAAATAAGTGGGTTAATTAATTGCCTGAAGATTTCGTATTCAAAATAAAATCAACCTCTCAAAACTACTCTACACTCTCATACAACAATTTTCTTATCTTGAAGAACTAAAGTATTTACATTCTCAGTTTAATTTAGAAACAATAGCCTTCTTCACCTTATCCAAAGAAGCCTCGTCTATCAACAAAATTCTCTTCTCCTTTGTGCTCAATTCCTTCAACTCCAACGGCAACACATCTCTCTCAAAAGAGTAATCCTTGAAGGAATCCAAAGCCTTGTTAACAACTTCCGAAAACTTTGCTGGGTGTGCGGTAGACAAGGAAATGTACTTGAGGTCTTTGCCTGATTCTCTGGCAAGGAACCTCTTGGTAGTGGCAACACCAACAGCGGTGTGTGGGTCCAACACATACTTCTCAGGGTTGGTCGAGTAAACGTCCTTGATAGTGGCGACAGTCTCCGCGTTGTCGATTCTCTCCGAGTCAAAAGTGACTCTGGCATTCTCGATGACTTCCTTTGGAACAGAAACAGAGCCAGTTTCCTTCAACTGCTTCATCCAGTTGTTCAAAGTGGCACCAGCAACCAAATCGTCACCCTTAGCTACGTTGTATCTGGCCAAGTACCACAACAATCTCTCAAAGTTGGAGGAGATGAGGATATCCATAGCTGGAGAATAGGTGGCCTTGACGGCATCCTCGCCGGCAACAGCAGCGTTTTTTTCGTAGCGACCAGTTTTCATGAATCTGTCCAAGATGTCGTTCTCGTTGGTGGCAATAATCAACTTGTCCACAGGCAAGCCCATTTCCTTGGCGTAGTAACCGGCCAAGATGTCACCAAAGTTACCGGATGGAACCACAAACCTCACCTTGGAGTCGCCAGCCAACTTCTTCAACTGGAAGTAGGAGTAAAAGTAGTAGGTCTGTTGGGCCAAGATGCGGGCCCAGTTGATAGAGTTGACAGCTCCCACGTGGTACTTGCTGTTGAACTCTTCGTCACCAAAGATCTGCTTGACAATGTCTTGACAGTCGTCAAACGTACCCTTGACAGACAAGGTGTGCACGTTAGCGTCCTCGACAGTGGTCATTTGTTCCTCTTGGATTGGCGAGATTCTGCCGGTAGGGTACAATATGAAGACAGAAACGTCCTTCTTACCTCTCAAACCGTAGATGGCAGCGGAACCAGTGTCTCCGGAGGTGGCACCGACAACAGTTATGGTGTCTCTTGGAGCACCGGCTTCCTTGGCAGCATTTCTTCTGGTCAAGAAGTACTCGAAAAGGTTACCAACAAACTGCAAAGCGACATCTTTAAAGGCGTATGTTGGTCCGTGGAACAACTCCAATAAGTAGATGTCCTTCTCAATCTGCTTCAAAGGAGTGACTTGAGGGGCTCTGAAGGTCGAGTAAGATCTCTCAACAAGTGACTTCAAGTCAGCATTAGGAATTTCAGATTCACTAATGTAAAGTCTCAAGATGTTGTAGGCCAACTCATTGAAACTCAAGTCCTTCCAGTCCTGCAAGAAAGATGAAGCTAACTTTGGAATTTCAGAAGGCAAAAACAAACCACCGTCTCTGGCCAACCCAGTCATAACGACGTCTTCAAATGACAACGCTTGGGCCTCGGAGCAGCGAGTGGATCTATAAACTTGGGACATGGTGTTGAGGAACATGAAGTGAAAATCGAAAAATTATGTGTCATAGCAAAGGCGCACGTGAGTGATAGAAATATCACACGTGTAAAGGCACATGCGAATTCACGTGCAATAGAAGACACGAGACACACGACACAAATGTCGTGATCCACACGACTACGTAACTCGCCTTATTTGGCTCAAAAATTTATACTAGTGCAGACTATAATGATTGGACGATGCGTATTCAGGTGCTACGTGCGGTACAACGGGACTGTCACTCGACGCTCCAGCAAGCAATACGAGTCGTTCAGCTACAGTTTCAGATCAACTGAGAGCACGGAAAAGGAGCCGAAGGTGGTCGCCACGACCCCCTACTCTGACAAGTATTACCAACCCATAATCAGCGAAGGGTCGCGAGGTCTCGAAAAGTTGGTCATACCGGTAGGTTTTATAGCGAAAAACCAGGAAACTGAGGTGGCTGACGACGACGCGAAGCACCAGCAGAAAGAGTTGGAAGATATAGTCAATGAGTTTGAGTCACCCGTACTGGTTTCGATCGGGTACGGTTCAGGAGTGTTCCCGCAGGATGGGTACACGAAGAAAGACGATACAGCGAACGATGTGAGTTCCGTGCAGATCGACTTCATCAACGTGGTTAAGAACAACGATGCCTTTCACAGAAGTAATATAAGTCAGTTTCCAGACCACTACCCCCTCAAATCACTCACACTCATCAAACTAATCCAGGGAAGTAGCGGCATATACTTCAACCCATTCATCACCATACGAGACAGGTTAATTAAGTATGGTATTGTGTCGACTCATGCTCTGTTACTTGATCTCAGTGAGTGGACGTCGTTGTATTTTGCAGGAAGATTGCACAAGCCAGTGAACTTTATCAAGGATGAAGACGCGATGATTAAGTTTTTGAACCAGTACAACTTAAAGAACGCCACCACGCTCTCAGTGTTGTTGATTGACGACAACCTGTTCACGGAACGCGAGTTGTACGAGCAAATTACAAAGATCTCGTACTTGGGAGACTTCAGAACTTATGTTGGGGGTGAGAACCCAAATAAGGTGAAGAATATCGTCAACAGACAGTTTTCCCAGTTCAATAAGTTGTACGAACCTATCTTGGACTACTTTCTCTACAAGCAGATTCTCTTTTCGGACCTCAAGGAAGTGAAAGATGGTTCTAGGAGATTCAGAAAGAATTTGACCATCAACAATAAGATCAACTTGATAAGCACACTCCCGTTGCAGTTCAGGATCAAGCTATATCAGATGTATCAGGACAAATCGATTAAGGAGATTGTGAAGGACAAGAACTTGCTGGCTAACTTAACAAAGATTGTGCGTAGAACGATTCAGATTTCCTCATTCAAACAGGCTATTAGAGGCCTCTTTAGTTCGGGAATATGGAAACTGATCAAGTATGCGGCAGCAAAACAGAGTAAGTTTTGGAGAGGCAAACTCTTTGAGTCGAAAATTTTATAGAAATAGAATGGTATTTGGGGTGGATGTAGCTGGGAAATGGTAAAGAGATAGGTTGTGGAGTTTTACAGTGAAGATTAAGAAGCATTTACATTAATCTTAGGTTAATTACTCTCCTTTCAGTTGGCCAGCCGGACGCAGAAAACACGAATTCGTCCTTCGTGGTTTCGTTTTTTAAATTCAAAGAGTGGACTCACAGTGGAAAAGTACTATGAGCTCACACATTAACCCAAATCAACCTTTACGTGAATTAATTTGATTCTTTGCTGAACCATGTCCATAAACCACACTATTCTAGGTTACGCATCACACTCTCGCTCAATATTTAATTTCCTTCATCTGGCTGCAAATTTAAGCCTTAATATTAACAATTTAATGAATTATGCAACTAATTAAAAGATGTAATTGAAAAAGTGAAAAAAGTTGAAGCGCTCAATTATTGAGAGAGATCAAAACTTTTCCGATGATTCATATTACTGTGTCGTGTTAGCAGAAACAACTCTTTGTGATCCTAATACACAGAGTTCTATTAACGATTCAGCATGAAATTGTAATTTAATCACTGCTCAACAAAGATTTAAGGTTTAACTACTGATTCAAGAAGTGTTTTATTTCTTCCAAAATTCTTCCAAACTTCTTGATAATGGTCAGTAGTGGTCAGATGAACGGGTTAAACACTGAGATTAACGTGAAACACGAACCCAGTATCAAATAACTCAAATCTCAAATGAACACTTGAAATCACAACCTTTCAAGATTCATAGTTCTTTAATCAAAATACGTCAAATTTCATGCAACTTTGTACGATTCAACAGAACAAATTATCGCGAACCAAAACAAAATGTTGTGTTTTGTTGTTGTGTTTTGTTGTTGTGTTTACTGATTAAGAGACATTTGACTCAGTTGTGGTTAAAAAGCTTTTCTTCTCTTAAAATGTTGACCAACTCAAGTATAAGAGATCATAGCATACATTTTCTACTTTGATTCACAATAGGCAATTCAGAGTGACCATCCAAAACAATTCAAAACAAATTTAGTTCTTTTTTGTTCACGTTTCTCCTAACAAAATCTTTTGCCAACCAACAACTCTATTTTTAGGAGATATCAAAATCACAACTTGCCCACACCTGAACTATCGCATCCAACATCTAACCCTCCCTAACCCACCTAACCAAAATACCTTTCAAGTAACAAACGTGAGGGGAGTGAATGAGGAGAATGAATATCATGGGAGGGGAACGATACTCTTAACCTGTAGTATGAGCGTTGACTCAGAGTCATATATACGATGGAGTTGTTTGGAAAACCCTCACATGGGTAACGCCAACCACCTTAGTTCTTTAATTCTACATCCAGCATATACTCTATTATATTATTATTACCTACTCTTCAAAACTTTGTGTCCCACGAGTCCAACTTCATAGTGCCGTTCTGCTCAAAGTTCAAGTGCATCTTGAACACATCTCTCAAAATCTGTGGTTCATGCAACATCTTCTTCTTTTCACAGTAGAAAACAGCACGGTTGTAGTAGTCAAGCAACTGGTCCTTGAAGTCTGGGTGAGCACAGTTGTTGATGACCTCAATGGCACGCTCCTTTGGAGACAAGCCTCTGGTGTCGGCCAAACCCTGGTCAGTCACGATAATGTCCAAGTCGTGCTCGGTGTGATCAATGTGTGGCGCCATTGGAACAATACAGGATACACCGGTAGGGTCGATCTTCGATGGTCTGGCAGAAGGTGTGTGCATGATGGAGAGCTTTGCGTTTCTCAAAAAGTCACCCGAACCACCCAATCCGTTCAACATACGCAGCCCCATGACGTTTGTCGAGTTAGCGTGTCCGTAGATGTCGACTTCAACAGGCGTGTTCATGGCAATGACACCCAATCTTCTGATAATCTCAGGGTTGTTGGCAACAGTCTGCGATCTGAGCACCAATCTCTTAGTGTACTCGTCCCAGTTGTCGTAGAACTTGTCGAACCCAGCTTCCGTCAATCTGATAGACGTAGAAGAAGCATAGTTCAACGAACCACTCTCGAAAAAGTCCAAGAACGAGTCCTGCAAAACCTCAGTCCACACAGTCAAGTCCTTGAACTTTGAGCCAGCAAGTCCCTCAATCACCGCATTGGCAATGTTACCAATGCCCGATTGCAATGGGTGCAAGTTCTCTGGAATTCTGCCGTGCTTCACTTCCTGCTCCAAGAACTCAATCAAGTGGTCAGCAATGGCTTGCGAAACTTTGTCCGATGCGGTGTTTGGTGGAACCTGGTCTCTGGTGGTCGACTCAACAATGGCTATAACCTTGGAAGGATCCACAGGGATCGCAGTCATACCGGTTCTGTAGTCCACCGATGTGTGTGGGTATGGTTGTCTGAAAGGTGGCAACGTGAGCATGTCAATGTCGTGAATTCCTTCAAACGAGGGAGTGTTGGTGTTGACCTCAATGATCACCTTCTCTGCGGTTTGGATAAACTCCGGAGAAGAGCCAACCGCTGGACCGGGAACAATGGATCCGTCTTCGGTGATGGCTGTGGCCTCAATAACAGCATAGTCCAAGATCTTGCCGTCATTACGGTATCTAGTCAAGTGTCCGTAGGCCAAGTCCTGTGGAAACTGCGACAAGTGCTTGTCATAAAACTGAATTCTGTTAGCGTTAATACCGCCGCTAATTGGTTTGCCGACCTGATGTGGCGATCTTCTCAAGATCATGTCGTTGGTAGCCCATCTGGATTCCTCCGGACCAGCACTGGCACTGACAAACAAGTTGAACTGCAACTTTCCCTGCAAGTTGTTGTTCTCAACATGCTCGGCCAACACAGTGGGGATCACCTTTGGCGTACCAACACCAGTAAATCCCGACCAACCTAAAGTCTGGCCATTCTTGAAGAGATCAATACACTCCAGTGCCGATCTGAGCTTGTTCAAATATGGCGCGTATCTGACACGTTGCTTCAAAAGAGAGGACATTATTAACTAATTCTCAATAGATTTTTCAAACCAATGGATATTCTGATCCTTAAATACCGCCTGTAAATTTTTGTTGAGCCTACTGGCTGCCAAAAAAAAAATTCACGACAACAAAAACGAAAAGAAAGAATTCAACGTAAACAGGAGGGGAAGACTGGACTATACGAGTAGGTGTGACTGAGGCTTGCCAGTGTGGATATGGTCATAAACGTGAACTCTGAAAATCAGCCTACGTTGGTGAGTCTGGTGTTCAGCTGCTATAATTTGGTAGTGAAAAATTAATAGGAGTATTGTGCTTGGATCGATATTTCCTAGGCATTAGGAACATGGATAGCGCACTGGATACTTCGGTACCAAAGTCCGCGCTGTGAAGCAGCTGCTCTGCAACTTTCCGGTAGTCGGAAACTTATTTGGGTCAATTCGAGGGTAAAATATCACGTTACTTACCTCAAACTTCCGGTACTTCTTGTAGTTTGCCGGAGTGTTACCGCTCGGAAGATCGGGGGGGTGGAAAATCATATCGATTTCCAAGGCTATATTGAAGTTGATCATGTTGCCTATAGAGTGGAACCCAGCGGAACACCCCAATGATAACTTTTAAATGACTATCCCCAGAGATTTGATGAGGGGGCAATACGCATACTTCCTTTATCTTTACATTAAACTAAACTTCCGAATTATCACACTCTATAAATATCTATTATAACGTCAGTGTTTGTCAACAACCCCACAAGTATCCCCAGGTTCTCCGGATCCCCAGATAACGCAATATTGTAATTAATATTAATCTTAGATCTGAGCTAATTTTGCAGCACGAAATCTGCTAATTTTCATTGGATTACCTTCTTCGTCAACAGGCTCAATTTCCCTTTCTTCGTCTGTTTTGCGAAACCCTTTTGCACTGTTGTTCAAGATGACCTTCTGACGTAGTTTGTGGTAGTCGCTGATCACCTCCTGGTTTAAGACTTCTTCTTCTGCCGCGTCTTCGTCGAACTCAAAGTCATTTTCAACAATTTCGTCCATTACAATCGGCCCATTTTCGTCATCTTCTTCGTACTCTTCTGCAGGCAATATCTCGTCCAATTGCGCGTCGAAATCATCTTGTGTACCTCTCCATTTGCTCGACTTTTGTGTTCTCTCCTTCTTCGGCATCGACTCTATCATTTTATTCAAAACCTCAAAATCCTTCAACTCGTTCACAACTGGTCCATCGGTTATAATATCGTCATCGTACATACCTAGAACATATGCTTTGGCCATGGTGTCCATGTCTTCCTGCATCATTTGGTAGTCCATTGTAGCCTCTTTTATTTCTTCTTCTGGGGAGTCTTCTGGGGTATCTAGTGAGGATTCGTCTGGGGTTCCTTCCGGAGTATCTTCTTCATCATCTTCGCTTGGTTTTGAGAGACCTTGCTGAAATTCGATTATGTTTTTTGTATCGTGTTCTCCCTCTAGCGACGTTACCGAAACTTTTTTGAGATTCTCGCTCTCTACTGGTATGCAAGGAGCTGCAAGTCTTTGTGCCTTGAATTTAGATACTTTCTTCGGTTTTTCGCTCTCCTTATCAATAGAGTTGGTATCAAGCCCTTGTTCTTTCAATCCTGGAGCATTTTGTTTCTTTGCATATTCGTCCTGACATGCTAACGTGGATGGTGTCGAAAAAGGTTTAGCATTTTGTTCTTTGAATTTAGAGATTTTCCTTGGCGTTTCTTCATTGCTCTCATTGCTTTCTACTAATTCAAGTTCGATGTAGTTCTTCTCGACAACATCGCCATGCACGGATTTCGAAATATCATGGGTTTCTTTGATTGGGCTTTCAATGATTTCGATTTGAGTGTCCTTCACAAGTTTGGAGAGTTTTTGAGCGGGTATTTCCGTTATATCGTTCACTGGTGATTCAAGAACATCTCCAACTGGTCTTTCAATTATATCGCACACCGGCGATTCAAGTATATCTCCAACTGGTCTTTCAATTATATCTCCAACTGGTTTTTCAATTACATCACCCACTGGCTCTTCAAATATTGAGCTTTCAATAACCAGATTCATCGGGATTTCCACCATTTTTGAGTTTTTCTCCTTCATCGCAATCTTAAACCGTGATACCTTCCTTGGTGAATCCTCAACTTCAGCTATCAGCTCAGCAATGACCTTCTTTCTATCAATAGGTTCGTCAGTGGTGAGGGAAAATGGAATATCAACTTTTTTCCCACGCGAGATATGCTCCTTGAACCTATTGATTCTTGATGGTGGAGAGGGAGAGGTGACCTTTTCCATATCTTCGCTGAATTCTAACGCACTTATTTCCTCAATCAGCTGTCTAACGTTTTCAATTTCATCTTCGATATTAAGACGTTGTCTGAAAATTGACTGCTTGGGTTCGTACTCCATCTCCCTGAGGATTACACTGATATTTTCAATTTCTTTAATATCCAAATTTTCTGAAAACCTGACTGACTTTTTGGACTGTATTGCCTTCTTGTCTTTGAGAATGGATTTGATTTGGCCAGTCACCTCTTTAGGGATTTCTTGAGGGTTTTTCTTGCGCAACTCCAACACCTTACTCCACAACATATCGTCTGCAGACTTATTCCCGTAGGAAATTCCAGTTCCATACAACATCAGATCTGCATAGTCATCGTCCTCATCTTCCTCGTCATCGTCTTCAGGAAAATCAAAGTCCCATTCTTCGTCATCGGCGTACTCAAAGTTATTAGCCTCTGCTTCATCGAATTCATCTGCAAGAATCTCCAACTCTAAAATGTCATCTCGTGCAATTGCTTTACGTGAAGTGGGTGTGCTTGTGGAAGTGATATCTTTAATCTGTGGTGTCTCTGTGCCAACGTCTCCCAAAACAGAATCCAAGTTGTTCTCCTTGATGATGTTTGCAATCACTTCCTGTCTCTCCTTGCCTTTGACTTCATCAAGAGAGTTCTCTGAAATATCCGATGTAATATTAGAGTTACCGTTCAGGACGTTCTCGTCTTCAGATTCTTCCTCCTCTATTTTTTTGTATTCTTCAATACAAATCTGTTTAAGTTTGAACTTATCATCGGGCAGCACTTTCAACTGGTCGATTTTTTCTAAAAGTTCATCCTGATCAACAAGTTTGGCAGTGGGTTTCCTTGCAACTATCTCCATGTCTTCTAAAAGTTCTTTGAATTGATCTTCAGACTCGGGAGTAGTAGTTGAAGTTGGCTTAGGATCATCAATATGTTCTTCAATAAACTGCATTTTCGGCTTTGTCGTATCTTCAATTATTTCTTCTCTCTTTGGATCATCAACTTCCTCAATCTCCACTACATTCAACTTTGATCCATGATTCTCAATCCTTGCCTTGTCTACTTCATCATTCTTCGCCTTATCAATTACTTCAATCTTCGACTCCTCTTCTCCAAAAACTTCATTGTTTATCTTTGCACTTATCACATTCCCCTCTTCATCCAACTCCTCTAATATTTCAACAAACGACAAACCCTCCAGGTTCACAGCGGCATCCTCATTCTTAGCAGTAAGCTCCTGGAATTTGTGTAGATTGTCTAGGGTCGTGTTTGCTTCATTGATTCTAGTACCAAATTGTGCTATCACTTCGTTTAAATGATCTATACGCCTGTGCAAAAAATCACTTGCATCAGCCTTCTTCATCTCCACAAAATACCCATCGCCTAACGATACCATGTTCTTGTCGCTCTCTTGTTCACTAAGATGATCCAAGAGATCACTATACATTTCCACCTGGGTCATAAGTCCCCCACGTTCCTCTCCCATTCTGGTCACCGTCTGTGCTATTTGTTCTCCAAGTGCCTGTGAATATGTTGGATCAGCCAATAGCTCTGATCCGTCACTCATCGCTAGCAATAGGATCTTTCTAGTTGGGTATAGTGTCTGCTATATTATTGTTGCGCGATACGAAACACTTACCGCTCAAGTTATTTGTACTTTAGGCAACGTTGGATCAATTACAAAAATTTCTCCCTTTTACTCGTCAAAAAAAATGCTAATATCATTTGACTAAACTTAAAAGTTTGGATTGAAGGGATGGTTATTAAGGTTCTCATTATCTCACTAACTTTAGTCATTACTCCTCATGAATCTATTCTCAGGCAAATTATAAATTCTCATGATCAACCTTCTTCAAAGTCATTCTAATCCACAAACACTCCATCTAGCTGTAGTTAACCTCTCAACAATTACATACTATTGTTCTCTAACATTCGATTGTAAGTTATTATATTCTATATTTATCTCTGTAATGTACCCGATCCTCCTCTCAGACTTTCCCATTCCTGAAGAGACCGCTCCCACTCTTCATCCTCATCAAGTCCTACATCCTCAGCTCCATTCATTTCCATCTGATTTTTTCTCTCCTCAGCATCATATTCATCCTTATGCTCAACCCACCTCTCATGTATATCAATTTCTTGGAATCCTGAGAGGCCTCCCTGTCTCGTTGCTTCACTCCAAATCGAATCCCCACCAATCTCACTCCCAAAACTGTATCCGTTCGCCTTGTCAATCACGCTTAACAAATTAATCATACTCTGCTTGTTTTCCACAGCCAAAACTTCAAACGAAACCAAACCAAAGTCACTCACCAAATCTGCGATCATCTCAGTCAACTTCACGTAGTTTTGCCCCAACACTGAGTTCGATTCTTTCTCCAAGTGTGGCGTCAAATATTGTAAATTGTCTGCTTCCGTATAAAAATCTAGCCTGAATGGTAGCTCACCGTATTGCTTAAGTTTGTCTATTTTTGAGATGACATTTACGTGGGGCAAATCAAACTGAAGCATCGATCTTAGACTGAGTAATAAAATCGAAACATATTGTGAAGGACTCGTCAAATAAATTGAATCAACAAGCGAAACTACACAGAGCCTAAGACTTTTCAGCTTGGTGAGTTTCTTGAAAATTTTATACAACGAATTATGATGTGTGAACAACTCCACTTGGCCTGGACAGTCAAAGATGAGGTAGTTTTTCTGTTCTACTAGCTTGTTCACTTTTTCTATGAAGGTGTCGATTCCTTCGTTGTCCAAAGATTCGAGTGCGTACATAAGCCCACCATTGGGACCCAAGTTCAACTCCTCCATGATCTCTTCGACTGTGATGTAATCTCGTATATCAAGTGCACAATTAGGATACGGCAACCTGTCGTTTGCTGGATCTAAGTTGACCACACACAGTTTTCTGCCGATGGCGTTCATGAACTGGTACATTCCATGGCAGTAAGTTGACTTACCAGATCCTGGAGGACCTATCACGATCTGCCCAAACATTATTCATCACTATGTTCTTCTACCTTTTTTTTGTGCTTGAGGATTTGAGGGTGCACGACTCCAGAGGCAAAAACTCGATTGTCAAATTGAACGTAACATTAACTTCATAGAGTCCACCAATGTCCAGCGAAACCACCTTTTTAAGCAAAACCGTATCGGTGGCGCCACTAGTATTACTTTCGGTCGTCGATCACTACAATAGAGTGTCGAAAGACTCAAACAAAAGAGTTGTTGGAGTCATATTGGGCGACAACTCGTCAGACCAGATTACAGTTACCAACTCTTATGCAATTCCCTTCGAGGAAGACGAAAAGAACCCCAGTGTGTGGTTCTTGGACCAGAATTTCATAGACACCATGGGCGAGATGTTCAAGAAGATCAATGCCAAGGAGAAGTTAATTGGCTGGTACCACTCTGGTCCAAAGTTGATGCCTTCCGATTTGAAGATCAACGACGTTTTCAAAAAATACACTCTGAATCCATTACTTTTGATTGTGGATGTTCAACCGAGAGAGGTGGGCATTCCGACGGATGCATACTTTGCTGTGGAGGATATCAAAAATGACGGAACAGCAGCTGAGAAGACGTTTGTCCATGTGCCCTCAATCATCGAGGCCGAGGAAGC
Source organism: Kodamaea sagamina (assembly GCA_030556545.1). Taxonomy (NCBI): domain Eukaryota; kingdom Fungi; phylum Ascomycota; class Pichiomycetes; order Serinales; family Debaryomycetaceae; genus Kodamaea; species Kodamaea sagamina. The sequence continues at coordinate 172,872 of JAKTUG010000025.1, read as the reverse complement.
GGAAGAGATCGGTGTGGAGCACTTGTTGAGAGACATCAGAGATCAGGCTGCTGGCAACTTGTCCTTGAGAGTGACACAAACCTACCAATCGTTGTTGGGATTGCACCAAAAACTTAGAGAAATCTCCAACTATTTGGACAAGGTTTACCAAAAGAAGTTGCCTTTAAATCACACTATCTTGGGAAAGCTCCAGAATGTGTTTAACTTATTGCCAAACTTGGTCAACCTGGTAGGTACTGGAAGCAATGGTGTGGTCGATTCTTCTAACCCATTCCAGCTGTCATCAAACCCATTATCGACTGCATTTACTATCAAGACGAACGACGAATTGATGGTTGTCTATATAAGTACACTTGTTAGAGCTATTATTGCTTTCCATGACTTGATCGAGAATAAGTTAGAGAACAAGAAGAGCAATGAGAAGAAGAATGAAGGTGACGAAGAGGAAGAACTTGAAGTCGAGGGTGAGATAGTGAAGGATGAGAAGAAGGAGAAAGAAGATAAGTAGTATCAGAATAAAATTAAGTTGATGTGGTGTAGAGAATCTTTTGAGAACTTGTGAACATGTTGTACTTTAAAGTATATGTTCAAATTGCACGACAACTACATTTTCAGGTTAAAAGTCCATTGAAAAGTCGTGCAATTCCAAAATCAAAGAAGAAAAATTAGAGGCTCCAAACAGTACGAGGTGTGAACTGATGTCTCATAGAATCATTGGCTTCTCCCGATTCAACTCTGTTTCGAGTTGCAATTACTTCTTCAAGAATACGAAAAAGAATCTTTTGATATCTCAAAGTTTCATAAATAACCAATACCTAAACAGGCGGCCGTTGTTTAACTCATTAAAGGTTACGTCTTCGTCACCCAACAACAAATTAAGCGGCTCCAAAATCCCAGATGCCTCGAAAGATGGTGATTCAAACTCCTTGTTGGAAAATGTTGCTACCAAAGTTTTAACATGTCAGGAACCAGATGCTCCTCTGTCCCAAAAGTTAGCATCTGCACCAATTGAACACATCCCTTTCAAAGTTGTACCAAAGGAACCTGTGAAACTAGTAGGTGCAGCGCCAAGTACGCAGTTTCCTACATCGAAAGCTGAATTAATGGCCCAGATAAACCCGTACATTAAACTTACTAAACCAAACTTGACCATCTTGGTGACACTCAGTTCTATTTGTTCTTACGCAATCTCGCCTTTAACAGTTTCGGTGCCTGAATTGTTAATTTTGACAGTGGGTACAGCCATGTGTTCAGGAGCGGCAAATGCAATCAACATGGGCAGGGAACCGGAGTTCGACAAAAAGATGCCCCGCACAGTAGGAAGACCTGTTGTCCGTGGTTTAATTACACCTTTGCAGTCCTACCAATTTGCAGCTGTAACGGGCACGCTTGGTTGCACCATGCTTTGGTTCGGTGTAAACCCCACGGTGGCATGTATGGGGTTCCTCAACATTGTATTGTACTCTTGGATCTACACTTCCTTGAAGAGAAAGCACATAATTAATACCTGGGTTGGAGCAATAGTCGGCGCAATTCCTCCCTTGATGGGATGGGCTGCCTCTTCTCCCTTGAACCACCCTGCCGCCTGGTGTCTCGCCGGATTGTTGTACGCTTGGCAGTTCCCACATTTCAACGCCTTATCTCACAACATTGCAGACCAGTACAAGCAAGCTGGATATGTTATGACTGCAGCTGAAAACCCAAAGCTCAATGCAAGAGTGGCGTTGAGATACTCCATTTTGATGTTCCCCCTTTGCTTCGGTTTGTCCTACTTTGGTGTAACGGATTGGGTTTTCCCTTTTGACTCGGCAATTGCAAACGGCTGGTTAACCTACTTGGCATACAAATTCTGGAAACAGCAGAAAGAAAACTACAAAAATGGTTCGAAACCAACCGCAGAGGGTTTGGTAAAAGCTAGTATTTACGCTAAGAAATTGTTCTGGTGTTCTGTATGGCAGCTACCAGCAGCTTTGATACTAGCCATGTTACACAAGAAAGGACAATGGGATGGAATATTCCATTATTTAAATTTAGGAACGTCCTCCACAGCAGAAGAAAAGTTATCGCACATATAGTTCGAAGTTAGAGCTTGTAAATATATTCTAATTCAAAACACATGTATATCCGAAATTGTATTCAATGTAGTGTTACTACTTCTCTTTGGGAGTTGTTTCAACTGCCAAACGATTAAGCGATTGTGATAATCCCAGCCTCATAGATGTTTCAACACATCCCATTGGTGTATGAAACACACACATCGATTCGTAAGCACCAGACTACCACATCTTAAGTTGTTTATTTGTGGAACTGGAACTGGACTTCGAAGGTAATCAACTTCGCTGATATTTTCAAAGTCCTTATCCATTTCGACTACAGTAGGTAAATTCTCTCATCAGCTTGATTGTACACAAGAACACGAACGACAAATTCCAAACCATTCACCATTCAAAAAAGTTAACCAAAGGAGTAGACGAAACAAAAGATCACGGCAATTTCTCGTCAACTGGATGTTACCATAAATACACTCTTTATGATAGGCAAGCGCGCTTTGGTTATTGGTTACACAGGCCAGGCGCTACAATTACTTCTGCTGCAGGGAATGCTGGAATTGCTCCCAAATCAGCTCAAAGTTGGGTTAAAAAGTTCAGAGAAAATGGGGATGGAGAAATAATTCCTCTTCCATCAAAGTTTAACAGTGGATCCCCAGCTGAGTGATAAAAACTAGTTCTTCATCTATGATTTGGTGAGCAACAAACCATTATTGAATGAGATTTTGGAATCTCTAAGAATGTTAAAATGAATACCCTCCCTAAAACAAAAGAGCCGGTTCGAATTTGCTTCAAGCCTTTTAAATTTAGACGTGAACTTTTTGACAAATTATGTTTTCATTAACGAATGTGGTTTCAAGAATTACATTAAAAAATCGTAGGTTGAGTACTTAAATTTTAAATAAACACTATTTTAAAGGCAATTTTTTCTGCTGGAGTTGTACAGTTAAGTATTGTCAAAATTTGTGAAGCCACAATGGAACCGTTATTAGTCATTACAAGTAATTTTTCTCACATACTATGCTTGTACTTGATAGATATCTTGCATACACAAATTAATTCAAATGATTACATTTGGTGCCACATTGACAAAAGACACAAGGTTGCAAATTTGTCTGAAAAACAAACATTTGCTACCGAAATAACTGAAACAACGAATTCGGTTCCAGTACAACTTTTTCAGATCTTTCATTAAAGCGCTGAACATAATTCCCCTGTTTCATGATCTTATTATCAGATAAATTGAATTAACATCATTCTTAAGCAGAAACATAATTAATAAGCAATATGATCACTAATACTTTATTAAATTATAAAGTGCTAATTCATATACCAATTTCTGTTTTGAGAATTAAAAGCTAAAGAGGCAATTCTACTAAATAAATAGAATGTGTTTTTATAATCAAAATGAGCAAGATTTTCACTCAAAAAACCTAGCTTATTTGAAAAAAAAATAAACCATTTGACATAGATGATTACTTATATACTGCAAGAACAAGGCTACCAAGACAATTAATGATAATTCCAACAATAATGAACTTGAAGAACAGTACAAGCTGCGGAGCTGATGTTAATTAAAAGAAAAACGAAACTAGCTCTTTGGACAATAAATGAAGAAGATAATCACGGAACTAAGAGTAGTGTAGTAATTTTATAAGCTCTGAGAGAAACAGTATGATCCCAAACAACTTTCAAAGAAAAAGTTATAATTGTTTAACCATAAATGTCATAATAGTAGTTCTAATAGACCTAGTAAGGAAATATAGGATACTAGCACCTCCGAAAAAGACTCCACTACCATTGCATTCTCCTTGAAAGTTCATATTTTACATGTTCACGCAAAGTCACTAAATGCAACTACTGTCAATTAATTTTTATAAAAGAAAACAATGATTATAGTTATTATTACTGAAGCTACGAGTGTACTTTGAACGTCATTCGTCGAACAAAAAAATTGCTTAGTAGGAATAGTGAAATACCCCCAAATCTACGAAATGTGTATGCTGCATCTCTCGGATATCCCACTTATTTTCTCCAATTGACTGATGATAATGGTCCGATCTAACAATCGTCCCAGTTTCATAGTAGTCCATTGAAGTTCCTATTTGGTAACTTCCGATAGAACCAACTTACACACCCACCACACGGAATGCCACAACACCGATCCGACCCTGTCCCGATTACCCAAGACAGCGATCTCCACTTAGGCGATCTGAGTCTTGCGTTTAGCTCATCCATGTCCTGCGTCTTCACTGCCGTGGACAACAGATACGAGCTATATTCGTGTGACCATTGCTCGAGCTCGAACCACCACAATTATGCCTTCTTCCGCAATCTGTTGCAGCTAAGTCCCAATCAGTAGATTCATTGACTCAGTTACTGTTCGCTATCAATTCAGGCTGGAATACTTAACCAGATAGATTCGCCCATTATTTATATTTTTACTCTTCAAGGTTTTACCAACCACTCATCCGTATTTAGTTCAAAATACATCTTCGTTCGATCTAAATCAACCAAACCCGCTCGTCGCACTCAACCAGCTATCGTAACCACTCCCGCTTTTGGCTGCTATTCTATTGCAAACTAACATGGGGACGCTATTAAACTACCGAATTGACATCCAGGTTCATTTACCAAAGAGATGGGGCTTGTATAAAGAATATTGAATCTTTTTTTAGTTTGTTTTCTATTAGAAGACAGTAAATGTGCTTGACCTACTATTTCTTTACTTTTTAGGTCTAGTGTCACTATTGGATATATTGAAGGTTACAACGACTAAACTGTGGGCCCTAGTTTTAATGAGATTATTGGTGTCCCATAAACTGAGGCATTAGCTGTTGCTGTATTGGTGAGAAATTTGCATATGTAGTGGAGCCCAGATTTAAATCCTGTTGAGAGCATACTCAGGAGAGGGCCATATGGAAGTACTATACCAATAGGATGGAATTGAGAAGTGGCGGGAGCTGACCACCCTCTTAATTATGTGGAGTCATGTCGTGGAGCTTGTTGCTGCTGAATATGCGGTGGTAAGCTTCGAAAGTGTGGAGGCAACTTTGGACTTGGGCGGGGAGTATATTGCTCCCTCTTGTTGATTTGGCTCTGCGGTTGGGTTGAAACAAGTACCGTAGAAATGTGGTAATACTCAATCGAGGACCAGGCATTGGAGTAGCCTATTCAAAGGACCAGTTCTAGTTTAACTGGTTCTTAACTGTTTTACAATTTACCCAAATCCCCGCTGATTTTACTACCTTCAGTCATCATAGCAGTACAACCTGATACCTTAAGTTAAAGTTTACATTTGAAGAACATGAACGACTCTTTCATAGTCTTTGTAAGTTAAAATAAAATCCGGAGAAGAAAATAAAGTTGCCGAACTATAATTTAGAGTTAGGTTGTAAATCCTTTGCAATTTCCAAAGAGATCAAACGTGCAATAGCCATAGTCGTAATCATAGGATTTGCTCCCAGTGCCGTTGGCATTACACTAGAATCGGTGATATGAACATTCTTGCACTCATAGAGCCTACCCTTTAAGTCTGCAGCACCATCTTTAGGACCCTTTCCAGAGATACGGCAGGAGCTCATTTGGTGGGCTGATCCATAACTTGCGCCATAGATTTCTAGAGGGATGCTCGAAGTCTTTGCTCTCCACGCTACATAATCTTCATCCTCGATAGAGCGCTCCTCTTTAGGTTTGTTTGACTCAAAGTTGGGAGTCCAGGCTTGCAGAGTGATAATCTCCTTTGCACCTTCAATGTAAAGCATATCAGAAGCAATAAGGAGAGCTTGCAACAAAGCATTTCTGTCAAACTTGTTGATGGAATAGTCAATAATGAGTGCCTCTGGCTTTTTCTTGTCATAAGTTACATGACCACTTGAAGTGTCACGATCAATTAACAAGACAGCAGATAAATGTTGGTACTTGAGCAAATCCTGTCTCGTTCTGTCACTTCCATACCATGGCAAAAAGGCGGTCGACAAGTACGGAGTGTGCAAGATTGCTTCGATTTTAGCTCCATGTGCTTTACCATCCAAATCGTCAACTTCAGTACACACGCTGGTCAAAATTGGACGCTCGTGATGAGGGTCGATGTTCTCTTTTCCAAAATCTCCAAAGACTGCACTGACTGGGTGCAACTTCAAGTTGGCACCAATGTGCTTGTTCTTAAATCCAGATTTTTGCAAAATAACAGGAGTGTTCAAAGATCCTCCCGCAACCACAATCTTTTTCGTTCCAGTAATCTCAAATTTGATATCCGTATTGGCATCACGACAAATCACACCTGTTGCTTTACCGTTCTTGTGGATAATCTTTTCAACTTCCACCTCAGTCATGAACTCCGTACCTTTTGCGGCAGCAGCTTTGAACCAACAATTAATAGATCCTTGTTTGACGCCGAACTTACAACCCCATTGGCAAAGACCACAGTCATGACTGTCGTATCCACCGTTATTTTGGTCTACCTCCTTAGCCTTGTACCCCAACTTCTGTGCACCGTCTAAGATGACACGATTAGTCAATGAATGAACAGGGTTCGCTTTGGAAACCTTCATTTTTTCCCAGACATAGGTGGTGCAATTGTCAAAGGCATCAGTAGCAGCCCACTCTACACCGTAATCCTCGAACCATTCTTTACGGACTTTGAAAGGGGTCTTGATGCAAGCAGACCAGTTAATTGTGGAGCCACCACCGAAAGTAGAGCCTGCCAAAATAAACGCTTCCTGTGTCTTGGTTGAAAGTGTGCCGTCGTTTTCGTACATTGTGGCGCCTGTAATGTCGTCTGATCTAGTGAGGTCATCAGGGGTGAAGTACCTTCCCTTCTCTAAAACAAGACTTTTGAAGCCCAGTTCAGCCAAAGTGTGAGCGGTGACACCAGCACCAGAACCAGAACCGATAATTAAAACATCAAAAAGACCACTCACATCCAAAACAGCACCATCTGCAACAGGTTTGTCCCTTAATGAGTATACAAAAGGATCTGGCTCGTGCCCTTCATACAACTTTTCTCTCAATTCTTTACCAGGAAACCCAACAGCTTGGTTGTGCAAGTCTGTAGCAAATTTGACGAAAGTATTTATAGTTAACGATGCAACCATCTTGAATAACCTTCTCTTAGTTGACATGGTGGAGTCTCTCCAAGAGGTCAACACATTCTCACGCTCTTGCAACGACATGTCCTTGATTGCTTTGAAGGAACCGGTAAGAGATGGCGACAAGAACCTGTTCTTCAAAATGCTAGTAATTATAGCAAACAAGGTTATAGCATCGGTAGGCTGGGAGTTGAAAACGCGGCCTAGATACTCCACAATCCCTGGAATCTCAGAGAGACGATTACGTGTCTCGAGATACTCCCCCAACTTACTCACTGGGAAGTCTGGGTGGAGGTGCGGCTTGATGTTTTCTTCAGTGGTCTCATGGATGATAGCATCTGCTAAGAGTAAGAACGTTTCAATGTTACTTCTTTCGATGTTGGTGAACCCCATTCTTATATTTGACTATTGTCAAAGTGAGAAATCGGTCGTTTGGTTTATTTTATATATGAAGTTCCAGAGTTTTCATATTGAATTCATATGTCCCAATTGTTAGAGCTCTCAATACGCTTATGATTTTTTTTCAATAGCGATCCACATGATTTGAAGGTTATACTTTTGGGTTTGGGTTTATCAGGAGATGTTGAAATGGTCAAAGCCAGCTGGGCTATTGGGCTTTTAGCTATACTAGTTACCATACAACAATCCAGACCCTCCACATTCCTGTTGCGAATACATTGTTTTTATGCTTGTAAACGCCTTCATTCTATTCGTACCTGCATGCTACTTTGTGAAAGAAACCCCACGAATTTGCTTCCATTGACAGATAAACACCAACTTGAACTGAAAACGTTTAAGCTTTCTCCTGGATAATGAAAATTATTCAACTTCTGGGGACCTAATCAGAACAAGCCGTCTAAATTGTAGGTCATTTTTTGTGGCGTGTTCTTCAAACTAAGGTTACTTTAAATCATGAAGTTGGTTTACTTCCTTTTCAGGCAATAATAATGAAGGAAAAGTTGTATGAAACACTTTAGCTGTTCGCATCGTGGGCGTTGCCTCACTCACGATTAATATCGCGTAAAAATCATCGTACAACCATTTGTGATCCTCAAGGTGAGATAAAGTTGGACAGCTAGTTTCAAAAGGCGTATGATTGAGTGTAACTTACTGTTGTAGTAGCATGTCGGTTTATCTGTAATTTGAGAGGGCAGACATTCTCATGTTGGTTTTCAGGGTAGTTGTGGTTTGAAAACGTTTGAAAGATTTGATCATTTCTTTAAAAATTTGCATCAAATTGACAAAAGAAGTAAAATTGAATGGTCAAGCAGCTCCAGTAAGAGGTGAGAGGTTAGGATGGAATGAGCATTTTGTGAATTGACACATGATAATATGAGCTTCCTGAAATGGTACTGCTTTACGTGTCACCAAAGATGCAAATTTGGAGTTGACGAAACTTGTTATGGCTAGCAGACAGCAACTCACTTCTTTACGTGTTGCAAAAGGCTTCTGAAAGCAACAAATCACGAACAGGATAAAAATCATCTTGATCTGTTAACGAAGAAACTCTCCATTCTCATATGTGCGGAGAGGCCACCAATTTATCCAACACATGTTTCCCGTTCATTCACCAAAAAATATGGGTGCAAGTGTGCTACATACAAATCAATCAGAGAACCCTTTATTCTATAATCAAACACTCTCAATTCAACGCAATTTACATAACCACCTGAAAGCAGAATTGAACAACTCGTTTCTGTAGTGCAGATCACCGTCAGCATTACCAGAATCATCCAGGATTTTAGTCAGAGTAACACCGAAGCAGTTGATCAAGTTGTCAAGTAGCTTTCTGTTTTCCTTCAAATACTTTTCTTCTTGTAAAAGGATTTCAAGGTAGAAATTTTCAGCTTCAGCTCTTCTCTGCTGGCTCGACTGGGCATTGAAGTTGCTGCTACGTGTGTAGCTCTCGGGTGAAGAGGACAAGCTCTGCAGATGTCGTCTCTCCTCGCTACTCAAGTCATTGTAGCATTGTTTCCTTTGAAGTAGGAATGGAACAACCAATACATCTTTGAAGGCCAACAACATAGTGTCCTCAATCTCAATTTCAATCATCTTAGTAACTGATGAGGAATTATTAAACTTGTAGACTGCAACCTCGTGCAAATACTTTTGTAAAGGTTGAAACATGCACAATAAGTAAAAGCGGACCTTCTGGTTGAAATACATCCAAACTTTAGAGATTACGGTCCAAACTCTAACTAAACCCATTTGACTTACCTCCTTGAATTCTGCCAAGGAGGTTGTTGTACGAAACGAACTAACCAACTTTGTATCCTCTAAGTTTAGAAAGTCCTTCTGCAAAACAGCCATACACTTTACAAAGTAAGTGAACAAGTTTTGGGATATTTCTCTTATCTTAAAATCCTCTAGATTTTCGTTTCGAGCCTCCTGTCCATACACAGCAATTGTAAAACCTGTGTCAATAGAATTAGAAGAATTGGCCCTTTGAAATTTTGCACCCTTGAGTTTGGTTTTATTGGACTTTTGAGAATTTGAGTGAGACAAACTGACCGAGTTAGATACAGAGGTATTTAGTTCGCTAGGTATCCCTTTCGAACCATTCATGGAGAGTGAGTTAGGAGTATTAGAACTCACAATTTGACTTGATCCATTGCTTGAATTCTCATTCAAAAACACATGCACATAGTTGTCTTTTATAAAGTTGGCGATTTCTTCCATGGAAAATGCAAGACAGGGGTGGTGCAAGCCATTACTTAATGGTTTCTGCTGCGATGGTGTAAACAATGGTCTTGTCAAATTCAAAAGGCTGTCGTAAAACTTTAAAGTGCTATTCCCAAAATCGGCGTCGAATTGGTCATTGTTAACTGATGAGCTGGCACCGTTTTGGCTGCTCTCACTATCAGAACTATTTAGACCCAATCCAAGACCTACTTCCTGGTGTGATTTATGCGTGTGTCTGTTCTGTAGATATTGGTCTGTTGGGACCATCAATTTTTTATGGATGTCCAAGAATGAAGACGAGGATGTATGGGGAGCATGGTCAGCTGCGTTTTCACTGCGCTCAACAAAGTAGTCTGGATTAGTGAAATTGTAAATTAAGGCGTAGTTGATATCTGTGATGTACGAGTTCGAGTTGTTTGAAGAAAGTGCGAGTGACGTTCTGCTGGGAACGCTGCTAATTTTCTGCTCTTCTTTCGCTTGTTGGTTGTCATGAGGGGACAAATGCTGTGAGTTGGAATGCGATCTATGGAAGAAGCTGTGGAAAGTCGATACCGGCGAATTCATTGAGTTTCTTCTACCTCCATGTGAGTTGGAGTCCTCGCTAATCAGGCTCGAGCTGAGGATTTTCTTTGAAACCTTCAATCCATGGTGGCCGCCAGTCTGTATCGTGAGCTGAGGCTTACCAGAAACCAGTGCTGATGGGGAATTCAGAGACCCAGATGACGACTTGTGCTTCAATCTGCTCTTTTTGGGGAGCCGGAACTTCCCCATTGAACTAGTAGGAGGAGTGGTAGACTTGGCATTCAGGCTATTTGCATTGCCAGAAGGTGGCTTCAATGATTGTACGTACGTGCTTGAGCTACTCAAGTCTTCATCGCTGTTGTTAGAAATTTCGTTAACCCCAGGTATCACAGGTGGCTGGAATGCAACCGCAGAAGATGATCTGTTCTTCGTAAATAGCCTTGTCAAAGGGTTAGTCTTTATAGTGGAAGCTGAACTGACTGTAGAAGACGAACTATTTGTAGTCGTCTTCTTCAATTTATTGAACCCAACACTAGACACCTGGGACGATATGTTCGGGTGAAATGAGGAGGAAGTCGAGTTGTTGTTGTGCGAATAGAAGCTATCTGAGAAGCTCAACCTAGATAGCTGATTGGACTCATCAGTGAAGCTTATTCGAGGCACTTGGTTGGGTTCACTAGTGCTCATGCTAATTCTTAATCTATTTCGTTTATGATTCCGTAAATGTTTGCAGCGTGAAATTTATTTCAGGAGAAAAGTTGGAGCAAGATGAACGGGAACGTGCACAAGGAGAAGGCACTTCGCGGACAGGAAGCACTCAACGATGGTGAGTACTCCAAGGCGATCAACTACTTCAAGCTAGCCATTGACAACAGTGGAAGCACGATTTCCTCTTATTTCTCGTTGAGGGCCAAGGGATACTATCTTCACTTGGACGAGGCGCACAACCCGACCCAGAACTGGTCCAAGGTGCTATCCGACTGCGAAAGTGCTCTAGAATTGGATAAAAACAACTACGACGCCATGTACTTGAAGGCCTTGCACAAAATAGAGTTCAAGAGAGAGCTTCAAGAGGGAGTGGAGGACTTGAAGGAAGTATACGAAAAGTCCATGGTTCACCTGAAACAAACAAAGAAGTACACTTTGCCGCAGGAAATCTACGAGAAGATCATAGAGACAAGAAAGGTAATTAGAGAATACGATCTCGACTACAAGATATTGGGATCACAGAAATTGTTCATAAAATTGTTCGAAATGTTGGAAACCGAGTACTACCACGATTTGAAAGACATGGAAGAGGAGGTAGCTTCTTCCAAGGGGAATGATAATAGACCGTTTGAACGCAATAGAGAATTCGGCACTGACGCTAATCAGCTCATGAAAATATTTTCAAGTGCTACCAATTACGCGGAGCTGGGGAAAACCCTAGAACCACCAGACCACTTATGTGATCCGATATCGCTCACATTGTTCCACGACCCTGTAGTGACACCCTCGGGGCATTCGTATGAGAAATCGTGGTTGTTCCAGCATTTGGAGAACCATGAGTATGATCCTTTGACTCGGCAGAAACTTACTAAAAGCCAATGCTATCCGAATAGCTATTTGAAGAGATGTGTTGATGATTATTTACAAAATATGGGAAAGAGATCGGGTGTTTAATATGAGTTAAGTGGGCTGTGAGTAGGAATGACACTATTAATGAAAATTAGCAGCTATTAATTAATTAGCTTTATAAACCAATGAATTTTAACCTGTGCTTAGGAGTGGTGATAGAGGGTATGTTGGTAAACTTCGTTATTCCGTACCTACCTAATCGATGGAACGGCTGATTATTTTTTAGAGTATTGTGGGATCAACGTTATTGCAAGTTTGTAATTCAGTTGAAAAATGGAGGTCATTATCGTTTTTGTTTGGCTGGTTCAGAATGGGAGACTTTAAAATAAAATTTGGTGTAAGAGGTGTGAGTATTGGGTTAATTGGGTTTTGCATGAGCTTGTATTTGTTCCTGGTGAGATGAAGAGCTGATTTGCTTTTGATGTTTGGTTATGTCAGCTGAAGCTGGTATAAGGATCTGTTGAAGAGTCTCTTAAACGCAGCACAAGAATAAGTTTCTGTATTCATATTCTGTATTCGTAGCCAGCGGTGGACTGTATCACACCTAGAACACAAATTATCCTCAGATAGGTTGTAGGAAGACTAAACGCTCTTTTTTTCAGTGTATTGAGAACCGGTATTACTCGGTGTTTTTAGCGTTTGGCTGCCAAATTACACTTGAAGAATTGTACTCCAGGTATAACCAGTTACTTTCTCTCAAACCGCTCTTTCATAACCAACAGAAACAAATAAATACTCAGAAATTGCACTTCAACTTTATTTTCCATACTTCTTATTAGCTTAAAGTCTTTTTGATCTACAAACATGACTTTAAGTCACAAAATACTCAAAAGAAGATAAACTTTTAATTAGAGAGTCAACAGTAACCCCTCATGATCCTCCAGAGAATCTCCCTTCATAACAAACTAAAAAACAAAATATCGGATCACTAAATCCAGATCATTGCTCGTTTTACATCTCTCACAATGTCTCCAAGTTATGCCTAAAGTTGGTTGATCTTCCTTCAAAGGCGAAGAGTGTAACAAAAGTGTCAAACACCACTGCTGAGGCGTGGAACTGGGACAATAATTAGATACCTGAACCCTGAGACGTACCATGAACATGCAAAACAAGAAAAAGTGTCAAGTTCCAAACAAATGAACTCTTCCTTAACACTCAATTCACACAAATATAGACCCATCTAATCACTCAAACACACTCAACGATCACCATTCCTCTCATCTAAACAATCCATCACTCACAACCACCTTCCCCAACAGGGCCAAATCAAATCAAGCTTACATAATCAATCGCTTTGAGAGACCAATCTTTGTTTGTTTTGGAATTACCCTCTTTTGTTTTACAGCCAGATAAATTGCCATGTATCCGCTACTAAATTTGTAAATACACTTCTGTCTTCCTGAAGCACCCTGCAATGAACCCTTTCGACGACGATGAGGGATCTCCCTACAAGGAGAGTCACCCCATGCTTCCGAATGCTGCCTTCACAAGCGACAGAACATCGCCGCGGAGAAACCAGCACTTTCAAGACACAGACGAGGACGAGGACGACGCATTTATTGCGTTTCCACTGTCGACCTCTCCGCTGAGACAGTCGCCGAACATTTTCGCCAGAAGCAGCGCCAGAGTCAACAGCTCGTTGGGCCGCAACGCCTTGAACAACACGCCCAACTTGAAGTACCACAACCAGATGAGCCAGCAAAACTCGACGCCAAGAGCACAATACACCACTAGAGAGTCGCCTACCAGAACGAGAACCACGAGATTGACCATGGAGGACGAAGATGAGCTAGAGGAAACGGACGGCAACCACTTTGACTTAAGATCGAGCTACACTGGGTCGCCCAGACGGTCGCAATTCGGCGGTTCCGAAAGGTCGGAGCGATTTTTGGCTCCTCCACAGCCAATCTTCTCGCCAGAGACATTTGCGGTGGCAAACACCCACGACGACCAGAAGAGCCAGAACCACGAGGACGAGGAAACCATCTCGGAAAAGAGACCCGACGGCTATGACTACGAAACATACCAGAAAGCGCACGACTTAGAGCAGCAGTCGGTGTACTCGGACTCCACGGCATACACAGGATCGTCGTACATCTCGGATGCCGCACCTGGCAACGAAGAAACAGTAGACTACTTTGGGCAGTCGATCGATGGAAATATCATGAACAACATCAACAATGGTTATGTTCCAAAGAGAGAAAAGACCATTTCGAAGCGTAAAGTCCGGTTGATTGGCGGAAAGACGGGTAATTTGGTGTTGGAGAACCCGATACCCGAGGAATTGAAGCAGGTGTTGACCAGAACCGAGTCGCCTTTTGGCGAATTCACCAATATGACGTACACTGCGTGCACATCTGAGCCGGACGATTTCGTCAAGGACGGGTTCACGTTGAGAGCCGCCAAGTACTCGAGAGAAACGGAGATTGTCATCTGTATCACCATGTATAACGAGGACGAGTATGCGTTTGCTAGAACAATGCACGGCGTGATGAAGAACGTCGCACACTTGTGTTCGAGGCACAAGTCGTCCAAGTGGGGCAAGGATGCGTGGAAGAAGATCCAGGTGATCATCGTGGCAGACGGAAGAAACAAAGTCAACGAGTCTGTGTTGCAGTTGCTCACGGCTACTGGATGCTACCAGGAAAATTTGGCCAGACCGTTTGTGAACAACAGAAAAGTGAATGCGCATTTGTTTGAGTACACCACCCAGATCTCGATCGACGAGAACTTGAAGTTCAAGGGCGACGAGAAGAACTTGACGCCTGTGCAAGTTTTGTTTTGCTTGAAGGAGAGCAACCAGAAAAAGATCAACTCACACAGATGGCTTTTCAACGCGTTCTGCCCTACGTTGGACCCTAATGTGATTGTTTTGTTGGATGTCGGAACCAAGCCCGACAACCAAGCCGTGTATAACTTGTGGAAGGCGTTCGACAGAGATTCTAATGTCGCTGGTGCTGCTGGAGAAATTAAGGCGATGAAGGGTAAGGGATGGAGAAACTTGATCAACCCGTTGGTTGCATCACAGAACTTTGAGTATAAGATGTCCAACATTTTGGACAAGCCTTTGGAGTCTTTGTTTGGCTACATTTCTGTGTTGCCCGGTGCGTTATCCGCGTATCGTTATATTGCCTTAAAGAACCACGAGGATGGAACGGGACCGTTGGCATCGTACTTCAAAGGTGAGGACTTGTTGAACACGCAGGTCTCGGGAAAGGAAAACAACAAGAACAACTTCTTCGAAGCCAACATGTACTTGGCGGAGGATCGTATTTTGTGCTGGGAGTTGATTTCCAAGAGAAACGACAACTGGGTGTTGAAGTTTGTCAAGCTGGCGACTGGTGAGACCGATGTTCCGGAAACGATTGCCGAGTTCATCTCGCAGAGAAGACGGTGGATCAACGGTGCGTTCTTTGCGGCGTTGTACTCCTTACGTCATGCCAACAGAATCTGGGGAACCCACCACAGTTTTGCTAGAAAGTTCTGGTTGCACGTCGAGTTCTTCTACCAAACCATAACGATCATCTTCTCCTTCTTCTCATTGAGTAACTTTTACTTGACCTTCTACTTCTTAACAGGTTCCTTGATCAACAACAAGCACTTGGGCCATAATGGTGGGTTCTGGATTTTCACCATCTTCAACTACTTGGTCATCTCTGTGTTGACGTCGTTGTTTATTGTGTCCATAGGTAACAGACCTCAAGCCTCAAGGCACATTTTCAAGACCTTGATCTTGTTGTTGACTGTGTGTGCGCTCTACGCGTTGATCACCGGGCTCTACTTCGTGGCGAATGCCATCTCAACCTTCAACTCAGACTCCTCGAGCCACTACGTTTTTGTGAGCATCGTTGTGTCGTTGTTGTCCACCTACGGGTTGTACACGTTGATGTCGATCTTGTACTTGGACCCGTGGCACATGTTGTCCTGCTCGCTCCAGTACTTCTTGATGTTACCCTCGTACACCTGTACGTTGCAGATATACGCCTTCTGCAACACGCACGACGTCTCGTGGGGTACTAAGGGAGACAACAACCCCACGGAAGACAGAAGCAACCAGTATATTATCGAGAAGAACGACAAGGGTGAGTTCGAGGCTGTTGTTGTGGACGTTGATGTTGATGAAGTCTACCTTGAAACCTTGTACAACATCAGAGCAAAGAGATCCAACAAAAAGGTGGTTGTGGAAAAAGCGAAGGAGCCTCCTTTGGAGGGTGAGGACTACGCAAAGGATGTGCGTACGCGTGTTGTTTTGCTTTGGATGCTTTGTAACTTGATCTTCATCATGACAATGTTACAGGTGTACAAGCCCGGCGAAACCCTGCAGAACATGTACTTGGCCTTCATCTTGTGGATGGTGGCTTTCTTGTCTCTTTTCAGGGCAGTTGGTTCGTTCGGGTATCTTGTACAAATAACGGCTAGGTTTGTAGTCGAATCTAAAAGTAAGTGGGGACATAGAAAAGGAAAAGGATATGCACTTCCTGGAAACAATGTTTTGAACTGAGTTTTCTTTATATACCCTTGCATGTAATTTTAAATATAAATGATTGTGTTTGTAATGAGATTTGTATTTCTAAGCGTTTATTGAGATTTGGGAGTCAACAGTTTATTGAGATTTGAATTAATCAACTGTTTACTTAGATTTGCAAAAATCAAATGTTTGTAGAAATTTGGAATAGTTTACTGTTTAATGAAACTTGAATAATTGACTGTTTACTGAGACATGTAAAAATCGACTGTTTATTGGAACAAGAACAGCGCATTGAGATTTGGAATGTAAACTGCTAATTGAGATCTGGAAACAATTCGATAGGCTTTTATGAAGAGAATGTGACCAAAATGTACTTAATTGGAGAGAGACTTGAAACCAAGTTTGAAGGCTTCTTTAACCTACATTAAACTAATCCTTTAACCATACTGAGAGATGATAATAGGCGATTGAAAAGTGCAAGATTTGGATGCCTTGAACCGCTCATTTATCTCTAAGGATACAACTGAAGATAGTCATGTCCAAGTTTCGAGCTTATCAAGTCACCCTCACACAATTGAAAACAACCCATTCTATCATTCTTAACCTGTTTGTTGCCAGATTTCGCGACAAAAAATCGATGCCAAAACAACTTTTTCAGTAAACTCAAAAAACAAAATGGTAGCCTTAGAAAGAAAGAGAAAGGCAGGCGATAAACAGAGGTCGAATGGTGGTGCCACCACAGCCAAACGTGTGAGATCGGGCAACTTTGGAGCCACGTCCTCGTTTGTGCTCCATTCCTACTCCAAGTTGCCGGATATCAACCCGGCTCCCAAAGCAAAGACGCAGCCGCTAGATGTCTTCGTGTGGGGCACTGGTTCCATGTGTGAATTGGGATTGGGTCCATCGTCAAAGAACAAGGAGGTCAAGAGACCGAGGTTGAACCCGTTATTGACGGCGGACAAATTGGGCAAAGGCGCTCACATTGTCGATTTTGCAGTTGGAGGCATGCACACCATAGCATTGGACTCAGAGAACAGACTTTGGTCTTGGGGTGGTAACGACAGCGGTGTCTTGGGAAGGGACACTTCTGGCGCAAAAGAAGTCTTGAAAGACTTGGACGCTAATAATAATGACTCGGACGACGAAGATGGAGACTTGAACGAGGCAGAATCTACGCCGGGTTTGGTTGAAAACTTGCCAAAAGATGGCAAGATCGTTCAGTTGGCGGCCACCGACAACTTGAGTGCGGTTTTGTTGGACAATGGAGACGTGTACGCGTGGGGATGCTTCCGCTGCAACGAAGGTTTGCTTGGATTTTTAAGAACCGAGATCAGTTTGCAGAAAACACCATACAAAGTGTCTGAATTCAAGAACATTGTGCAGTTGGCGAGCGGCAAGGACCATTTGCTTGGTTTAGACTCCAAGGGGATTGTTTTTGCGTGGGGTAACGGCCAGCAATACCAGTTGGGTAGACGTGTATTGGAAAGACACCGCTACCGCACGTTACAGCCAGAACAGTTTGGACTTTACAACATAAAGTACATTGCCAGTGGAGATTTCCACTGTTTTGCGATAGACCACAACGACAAAATCCACGCGTGGGGCTTGAACCAGTTTGGCCAGTGTGCGATCACCGATGAAAACGGCGATTTGGAGGACGGTTCGACCATCAGTAAGCCGACCATCGTGACTGCTTTGTCTGAGAAGGACATTGTTGAGATTTCTGCTGGCGAGCACCACACCTTGGCGTTGACTAAGCAGGGTGAGGTTTTGTCGTGGGGCAGATTCGATATGAAGGAGGTTGGCATTCCTAAGGAAAAGTTGCCAGAGGGAACCTTCAAGGACGAGCACGGGAACCCAAGATCGGTTCCAGTGCCAACTAAACTCCAGTTTGGTTCCAAAGAGAACAACGGGGTCAAGATCAAGGCCATTGCGACTGGCTCCCACCACTCGTTTGCCGTGACCGACGATGGGTTTGTCTACGCGTGGGGCTTTGGCGACACCTATGCCCCAGGATTGGGGCCATTGGACGAGGACGTTGAGAAACCAACCCGTATTGTCAACACCGCTACCAAGTTCTACGACATTGAGTTGATTGGTGCTGGTGGACAGTTCTCCGTTAGTGGAGGTGTTAAAATTGAGGATGAGGACAAGGGTGAGGACAGAATAGATAAGTACGATGATATTGATGAGTAAGCATCCTAAAGGACATTTAAGTTTTGTATTCTCTTATGTATAATATGTACTGATTCGTTTTCAAGAAAAGTTATTGATTTTCTGTGGTGTTTTATGTGATGGTCTAGGAGGAGCGATGTTATCATGAGTTGTTGGAGGGAAGAGTGATTTTTTATCATAATGTGTTGTTTGAAGCAGCAAATTTACCATAAAGCTTTTATCAGAATGCGAGGTAAAATGAAGCATCAAATTAATTTGTGATAATTGCAGGGACTAGGAATAAAAAGTCACTGGGATCTTGTGGGAAGTTGGCAAGATAATCCTTATTAGAGGACTTCAAGAGGAAGTTGCTTCATCTAAGGCTCCACTGGGCCAACTTTGAACATCATTGAGCAGCTGTTTATGAATTACACCCTCTGAATCTTGAGAAGAATCAGACAGAAAAACTCTGTCAAGATACTATCACTTCTCTTCAATCACCCAGTTGAGTTTCCCTTCCATATACCAGCAAAATGGGGGATGAAGAAGGAAAATGAAGAGTGATAGGCATATTTCCCTAAGCCTTCACCACTATAATAAATCACCAAATTCGAAAAATCGATAATCGACTTCGTGGCCAAGCTGGTTAAGGCGTAAGACTGTTAATCTTGAGATCGTGAGTTCGATCCTCACCGAGGTCGCATATTTTTAGTCTTCACTCTGCCCCGACTTTTTTTTTGTCGTTGATTGGTTTTTAAAAGGGAGTAAAATAGTAAAATACCACAACCATGTACGGAACGGCAGTGGCGTCGCACGCACTGGACAAACAATTACCGCGCAACGGAGGAGGCAGTTCCAACGCTGCAAACAGCGTATCAGGAAGCGGCGAGTTGGGCGTGGCCACCAACAAGGCCCTCAACGACGAGCAAATCTACCAGTGGATCTCAGAGTTGGTGACGGGAACCAACCGAGAACGAGCACTTTTGGAGTTGGGAAAGAAGCGCGAGCAGTACGACGACCTCGCGCTTGTGTTGTGGAACTCGTTTGGGGTGATGACGGTGTTGCTCGAGGAGATCATCAGTGTGTACCCGTACTTGAACCCGCCGGTGTTGACGGCGTCGATTTCGAACCGCGTGTGCAATGCCTTGGCACTACTCCAGTGTGTGGCGTCGAACGTGCACACCAGAGGGTTGTTTTTGAGCGCCAACTTGCCCCTCTACTTGTACCCGTTCTTGTCGACGAACGCCAGACAGCGTTCGTTCGAGTACTTGAGGTTGACGAGTTTGGGGGTGATCGGCGCATTGGTCAAAAACGACACGCCGGAGGTGATCAACTTCTTGCTCACTACCGAAATCGTGCCGTTGTGCCTCAACATCATGGAGATTCTGTCGGAGTTGTCCAAGACGGTGGCCATTTTCATTTTGCAGAAGATCCTTTTGGACGACCAAGGGTTGACGTACATCTGCACGACGTACGAGCGATTCCACACGGTGGCGTCGGTGTTGTCCAAGATGATTGACCAGTTGAGCAGCAGCACGCAGAGCGGCGCGCAGCAGGGGAACTCGAACAACACCAACAACAGTTCGGGAAACGGCAACAACGTGAATGTTCCCACCTCGAGCAGCTCTGGCCGGCTCTTGAAGCATGTGGTGCGATGCTACATGCGGTTGTCGGACAACTTGGAGGCGCGCAAGGCCTTGGCGAACATATTGCCGGAGCCGTTGCGGGACGGCACGTTTCTGATGATATTACAGGACGATGCGCCTACCAAGAGGTGTTTGGCGCAGCTTTTGTCGAATATTAGTGAGCAGTGATGGAGAATAGGTGAAAATTTTGGAGAGTTAACGTTGGAACAAATTCTGATAGTTAAAAAATCAGAGTTATTGATTATAGTTGAAGAATCAGAGTGATTTTGATTAAGTTAACGAGTCAATGGTTGTTGGTGATAAGGAAAAGTATTGATTATAAATTAAGAATCAACATACTGATTGTTGATTATACTTAAATCGTACTGAAGTTGATTATTGTTAACCACTCATACTGATGTTGATGAAAGTTAACAATCATACTGATGATTAATGTTAACAATCATATACAGATTGTTGACTACATTAAAGAATCATTTACTTATTGTGGTCATTAGACCACAATAAATCTAACATCCACAATAAACTTGTTTGCATGCTAGAAACGGCGTGGTAGTCATAGACGGACTTGTATATTACTGTGTAGATATCATCATGCTAATTTGATAAGGTTTAAAAGAGTGTAATTAAATCTAGATCATAACCAACACTAAGGGTTGCGTTCTCAAACAGTTCCCATATACATTCTAGCTGATTTAAGAATCTACTTTTCAGGAAGTTTTTTATGACCCTGCGACGGCCGTTTCCGTCAGGGTTTCAAGAATGTAGGCCCCGATAAAAATTACCATTTCTCCTCAAAAAGAATTTACGAGCGGCGCATTTGATTTTCTCTTCTTTGGTACTGCCATTTTAGGGTACGGATGTTAGCAAAGAATGTAAATAGCACTTAAAGAACAATCTTATAAACATCCCAAACTAACGTTCAAGCACCCATAACGCCCAATATTCCAACCCAACTCCTTCCCCATCCACATCCCCATCCACATCCCCACCTTAAGGCCAAACCATACCCCCACCACATCAATCCAATGCTCGGCCGGCATTTGCTAATATTGATAGAATTTTCATGAGCTGATCCAACAATGCCCAGCACACGTTCATACTGATGTTTCAGGGTCCACAAACTAACAATGCCAGTGGCTCCAACATTATATACGCGCACAACATACAACCAGTGTTCACCCTCCTGGCTGCAAACTCAGCCAAAAAACTAGAAACTTTCTAGACAGTTTAGCAAGCACGCAAAAGTAGCTTGAGCTCCGACCAACCTTGCAACCCTTCAGTCGCCCCCCTCCTCTGGCCATACCTACGAGGCGTGTCCCCCCACAGGCCTTGTTCTCACCTCTTCTCAGCCTTTACACAATAGGAAATGCTTAACAAAGTTTTTTTTGTTTCTTTTGCAGCCCTATGAAGATTTCTTGCTGCCATTTTTCAACCCGATGACTGTAAAAAAAGCACAACCAGTTCTTTATAAGAGGATCCGTGTCCGCAGTTCAACACTAGGAATAGCATGTCTTCGCACAAAAACAGAACACACCAGTTTGCGCACACCAATGCTGAGAGACGGGCGTCCGTGGTCTACGGGTCTGTGGGCAAGGGCGGGTTGTTTGTCCCGTCCGACTTCTACAGTCCGCTGCCCGTGAATGACACGTTCGAGCTGATTGACGACCATGAGGAGGCTGTTTCGAGCGAGACGCCGGAGCCCACGGAGCACGACTACTTGATCCCAGACAAAAAACGCACGCACCGCACCTTTTCCGACTACCGCGACGAGTTGGTGGACGAGGAGAGACAGTTGTTGGAGGACCACCACATTGCGGTGCAGAAGCAGGACCCAGAGGACATCCGCGATGCGTTCGAGGACGCCGTCAAGTCCAACATGTTGGACAACACCACCTGGGCCATCGAGCTCAAGGCGTTGGTGCGCTCGTCGATCCCGTTGGCAGTCACCTTTTTGTTGCAGAACTCGCTTTCAACAGTGTCGGTCTTCACCGTGGGGCACTTGGGTGCGACCGAGTTGGCCGCGGTCTCGATGGGCGCGATGACCGCAAACATCACCGGCTACGCTACCATCCACGGCATCGCCACCTGCTTGGACACCTTGTGCCCGCAGTCCTTTGGCGCTAAAAAGTACACCATGGTGGGTGCATACATGCAAAAGTGTATCGCCATGATTTTTTCAGTGATGATTCCGATGTGTATTATCTGGATCTTTTTCGGCTACGAATTGATCACTCTTATCTTGCCTGACAAGGAAACCGCCCGTTTGTCGGCCGTTTATCTTCGCTACATCTCCGCTGGTATCCCAGCATACATTATCTTTGAATGTGGCAAGAGATTTTTACAGGCGCAGGGTATTTTCCACATCTCTACGTATGTCTTGTTGTTTGCAGCGCCGTGCAATTTGGTTTTGAATTATGTTTTGGTCAACAAGTGGGGCTACTTGGGTGCTCCGATCGCCGTTGTTGCCAACTACTGGCTCATGGCGCTTGGGTTGGTGGGTGCCACCGTTTTCCTTGTCAAGCCCAAGGACACACCATCGGGTATTGCTCCACTTAGGTGCTGGGGCGGTCTTGATGTGCGCGAGGCGTTCAAGGCCTGGAGCAAATTGGCTTCGTTGGCCGTTCCCTCGTTGATCATGGTCGAAGCCGAGTTCCTTGCCTTTGAGATCTTGACCTTGCTTTCTTCGTACTTGGGAACGGTTCCCTTGGCTGCGCAGTCCATTGGAACCACCATGGCCTGCTTGACCTACCAGGTTCCGTTTGCCATTGGCATTGCGCTGAGCACGCGTATCGCCAACTACTTGGGGGCCGGCTTGGGCAAGAGCGCGCAGAAGTCGACCCACGCCGCCTTGACCTTTGGCTTTGCCGTCTCCGTCCTCAACTTTGCGGCGCTCTACGTCTTCCAGAGACAGATTGCCCACTTGTTCACCAACGACGAGGAGGTCATCGAGACCGTCACAAAGGTCATGTGGCTCGTAGCCTGCATGCAAATCTCAGACTCGATGAACGCCAACTCAGCAGGATGCTTGAGGGGTCAGGGTCAAACCAAAATCGGAGGCATCGTCAACTTGATTTCGTACTACGCCGTGGGCATCCCGTTGAGTATTTACTTGACCTTTTACTCTCCGTGGAAAGGCAGCTTGGCGGGTTTGTGGATCGGAAGTACCACGGCGCTTACCATCATCGCGGTGGTGCAAAGTTATGTTTCTTATTTTGCCGACTTCACGAAGTTGTGTAAGGACGCAGAGAAGAGGACATCGGAGGACAATCTTATTGTGTAATTTATAGAGTAGCAATACAAAAGTGAGTTTAGTTGATTCTTTTTGATTGAGAGTTGATAATTTGGTAATCTTTACAATGAAAATTAATTTGTTATCTACAATGAAATGGTGAATTTGATGTTAGCTATTTCCACTTGTTGATATTCTGGTCCATCTTTCATAATTGGTTCATTATTTCATAATTTCTCTATTCATTGACAATCCCCTCCAGATTTCATTTCAGCAGCAACATGCAAATGAGAATGAGATCTGTGAGTAGAATGGAGAAATGAGTAGAACGGATCAATGAGTAGACCAATGGGATAAATGAGCAAGTGATGAGATAAAGAGCATAGTGATGAGATAAAGAACATAGTGATGAGATCAATGAGTAAATCAACGAGTTAGTGTTCATTAACCGCAGACACAAATTAAACCTGTCAGGCACTCACTTGAAAACGGTAGATCTTAATTGTTTGAGTCCCAAAGTGGAAAGTTTCAATATGACTTTTGGACGGTTATCCTCTACTATTATTATCAAAACTTCCAGTTTACTTTCAAATCACTTTTCGAAAATGGACGACATAGAGTTCAGAATAAACAGTTATTGAGTCACTCAAAGCACACAACTGAAAAAACTTTTGTACTGGCTGCAAATTCAGATGGAAAAAACTAGTTTTAGAGAAGACAAAACAGTATGCTATACCCAAAAATCTTTCTTCTACCCCTACAAATAACTTCCAAGTTTTAATGTACAATTATAGAAACTAAAATGCATCAGTCATTGTAGCTTCCTTAGTCCCCGTAAGTCTTGGCTTACCTGCCAACAACTCTCTTCTAATTTCTGGGCCTATCGCATGATGGAATCTTTGTCTTACTGTCTCTAACAAGAAGTCTCTCTGGTCATCGGTGATGTCGTTCTTATAACGCTGGGCAAACGCAAGGAACGCCTTGTGCCACACCACAGGCAACAGGGGCATTTCTTTCGGTTCGTCATCTACCATCATCTCACTGGCCAACTGCTGCTGCGCAGCGTTCCTGAATCTCATAAAGTAGAACACCAACTCGTCCAACGTCTGGTACGGCAACGCATACTTCTTCTCGATCAACACTCTGACGAACACGGTTGTGGCAGGACTGAAGTCTCTCTGCAATAACTGGGTCAAGGCCACAGAGGAGTGCAAAACTGGAACAGATACCTTTGCTAAAACAGAAGCTGCGATCGTAGCCTCTCTTACAGTACAGTAACCGTCGACCAAAGGCAACAAGAACCCTTTGAAGAATGCAGCAGGCTTATACAAGGACTTTTTCAAAGATCTGTACAAGTGGTAGTTTAACGAGTGGTCTTCAGACTCTTCAATCGAGGTTCTAAATCTCTCCAACAACACCTGTTCGACAAACTTCTGGGCCTCACGCGCCTGTAAGTTGGATACAAACAACTTGGTTGCCTCGTACACCGCGTGTGGAGTCCATGCCAGTGGGTTGGTGACGTAAAGCACGTCCTCCCAGTTTCTCAACGATGGTAATACCTTGAACAACTTGGGCAACTTACCGTGCGTGTAGGTGGACAAAATCTGTCCGATTTTCTCGTATGCAGCAATGACCTTAGGTGGGAGCAAAACCGCATCTTTTGGCTTTTCGTCTGAGTTTGCAGCTGCCTGTTGCTCTTCTCTCTCTTGGATCTTTGCCATGATCTTGTCTGCCAAGTTGAACGATCCGCCTCCCATGGTGTTTCCGTTGCTCTGGAAGTATTTGTTAAACATCTCTGCATCTTTTTCGTCTATTTCAACCTCCTCTTCCTCGTACTCTTCTTCAAAGTCAGAGTATTCTTCTTCGCTCGATTCCTCTTCCTCTTCTTCACTTTCTTGCTGAATTCTGAGACTTTGTCCAAAAGAGGCTGGGTTCTGTGCTACTTCTTCCTCCTTCAACTCCTCCTGTTGCTCCTTGGCCAACTGCAAGATTTTTCTCGAACTCGATGCATCCAAGTAAGACTCATCTTCCTGTTGCTTGCCCTTTGTTGACTTGAAGGTTCTGGTCTTTTCTCTTAAGGTACCACTCAGGGAGGTGATATCTTTATGCAAAGGATTGTGTCTAGGTTTGGCCCTAGTATCAGAAACACTAATCTTACCCATGTTTTAATTAGTTGATTTGAGATGTCTAATTTTTTTTGTAGCTCATCTCGAATTTTTCATATAAAAAGAGATGGTGGTGGTTAGATTTAGTTGGAGTAGGAGATTTCAAGTGTACTGATTGAAGTTGATGAGGATGCTGTGAAGCTAGTACACCGGGGTGCCTTGCCTTACGTGAATACAAGTTCAAAGTCCCAAACTAGAATAAAGACGCCGGATTCATGGTTTTAGATCAACTGAGAGGACCAGCGAAAACTAAAGAATGAATACCTTTGTAATTATAGAGACCCATCCAAGCCCTGCACCACTCACACCTTAAACCAACTACAAATTTTTAGACTGAAAACTCTCAAAGCTCTCAGTTGTGATTCATTCACATATCTAACCTTTTAAACCATAAATTAATTGTATATCACCTTAACCCAAATCTCATCACCCACGAATATCTATCTTCACAAATAAAGACAGATATATCAACTCCTCCCCATACATATCATTGATAGGCAAGTATCGGTACCCCTGGTTCAAGTACAGCAATTTCGCCACAAGGAGCCCCAACTGCTGTACCTCTTCGTCCACGGCAGACTGGATGGTAATCTTGATGAAAACAAACTCACTGGGGGCAGTCAACACTCCAGAAAACACCTGATTCCAGATCGGATTGAAAGCGTTATTCATGACAACCAGAGATTTGCACAGACTCATTTTTGGATCATCCCACAGGATTGAGCTGGTGCCTATTATTTCAAACGATACAAAAGGGTTGGACTGTTTGCTCGGGTCCTTGAGTCTAGGTAGTTGGTGTGCACTAATGAAAGTGATGCTGAATTTCGCCTGAATTGGAGCCGTAGGAGACTTCACGAACTTGGACGCTTTCAAAATGGGTTTGCGTAGCTCCTTCGACTTCAAGACGTACCCGCTCTTTTTGTTGATGAACATGGCCTCGTTGATCTGCTGCCCCAAGTCGTACGTCTGCCAGTTGGTGGCAACCATCTGCGCACCATACGTCCAGTAAATAATTGGCAAGAAGTTGGACAGCTTGACCCTCATCTTGGAGGGGTAAACACGCATCATGAACTTGCGGTTGTGTTTATCGATAGCCTGCTGTTTTTCCTCGTCTTTCAACATGGAGTTGATGGACTTTTCGCTGAGGGAAAAGACATGGTTGTAGGTTTTCGATTCAGGCAAGGAAAAGTTGCGGAACTTGATTCCCAGGGTATACACACCCAAGGCACCTAGTTCCGGAGCGATTTTGATCTTGCGTTTTCGTCTTATCGATATAAATCTCTTGGAGGAGCTGTTGTCCTCGCTGAACGAGGTGGTTGTGGTTCCGGTGGTCGAGTTGGTGGAAGTGCTAGCACTTCCACGTCTGTCGCTGCTCGTAGACCTCTTGACCTTGATCAAAAACTTGTGTTTAAGTGCTAGTGGAGACGGCAACGTAATCGAGTCAAAGTTATCAGGAAGGGAGACCATATTTTCACCCAAAATCTCCTTCAATATGGCCACCATTTTGACCTGGTTGCTGGCAGAGCAGTGCGTTTCCAAACTAATGATCACCGGGAACAGTGAAACTACAAACGCATACTTCTTTATGGTTCTGATGACATTCGAGAAGGAAATATTGGTGGTGAAAGTTCTGCCGTGGCTCACAATGGGCTCATCATTGCCATTCACAACGCTTTCGTCCACTCCGTCCCATATATCCACCTCTATGCACTTGCACCCCTTTTTCAACGCCCGGATGTAACCATCTACCGAAGATTCTCCTGCCACCTGACGACCAACTAGGTACGTATTGTGACTCGAGGAAATAAAGTACTCGTTCAAGGGATACGTGTAGTACATTGGATCATTCTCGCTGCCGAGATACGGACTGAAACGAGACATGAGGAAGTTGTTCAACCCCTCTGGTGTCATGTATCCGTCCGGAGAGTCTGAAAACTTCTTGAAAAGACGCGCAATGAAGTCGTCGTCGAACGTCTCCCTCTGCACGGAAACCAAAAAGGTTTTGAATTCGCCTAAAGTCAACTTTTCCCGGGTCAACCCACGGTAGATCGCTACCACATCATCACGGATCTTCAAAAGCGAAACAAAGTACTTAAACTGGTTATAGTTCAAGGTCGCTTTGCCCTTGGAGACACGAGAGAATATTTTCTTCAAGAAGTCTTGTCCCACCCCTATATTCAATCTCTTCGAGTACTTCCAAATGTCTTGGAAAGTCAATTCTTTGTCTAGTTCTCTACCAGTAGAGTCTTTTCCAAACAACAAATCTCTTTGGTCGTTGCTGGAGCAATCTATAAAGAATCGCTTGCCTAGTTCCTCACGCAATGCCTTCAAGCTGGTGATTGCCTGGTATAGTTTTTTGCAATCGTGCTCCTTGTCAGTTATCAAATGCAAGTTCTTGTACTTCTCTTTCTTGTGGTTTAGGTAGATGATGGTGAGCCATTGCAGCTCAAAGTCTTTCAGGATGTGGAGTTCTTCTCTGTACGGAGCAGCGTTTGCACCAAAAATGACTGTTTTGATGTCGTCGAGCGAGAACTCGACCACTTTCAGCTTAGTTGCTGAGGAGTTGGAGGAGAGAAGGCGCTTGAAGGACGAGGAGGACGAGCTAGTGGGCGACAAAGTGGTTGCGGCGGGCGCCACGCCCAGCGTCAAGCTCGACGCGGACCCGCCCGAGTGCTGCAACGACGTGTGTGCGGTGATCGCGGTGTTGACGGGCGACGTCGTGTACGAGCAGTCAAATCGGTTCAGATCGATCTTGAAGTAGATGCGTTTCTTCGACTTCGTCGACACCTTGAGAAGCGAAAGTCCTTCGTTAAGCAAAACCTGTGGGATCTTGACCAGTAGCGGAGTGTCTAGTTTGGGATCAATGGAGTCCAATTTCACGGTGGGGTCTGTAGTGTGGCCATTTCCGTTCGTGAGTGCACTGTTATGAGCAACAGTGGCAGCACTTCTAGAAGCTGAAGCGGTTGTTCCACCAGCAACCAAACTGGAAACACTCCCTCCGCAGTCCGCTCCCTCGCCCTCGCTGCCCTTACCCTTCTTGAGCACATTCTTGGGCGCGGGCAGCGGAGAAACTTCGTTGGTCCGCAAATTGCTGAGCATCCCGGGCAAGTTCGACACTATCGGCCTCAAATCACTACCCGTATTCGCTTCATCCTTGTCCCGTATCTCCATTACACCTGAGTAGGGTTTCGCCAGCGATAAAAAAAACGCTACCACGCAGATATATAAATGATTTCGCGGGCTTCTCTTGGCGAGTCGAAGTAGTAGGGTGATCTGCAGGGGCTGCCGTTGGGGATTCGAGAAGAGTTTTTGGAGATGGTTATTTTGTGTAGTTTGGTGCTTTCGTGATGACTTTGGGGTGAGATCATTGTACTTAATTTAGGTGCCATGGGGCTATGGAGGTATTGTGAGTGATGAGTGTTTGGGTTTGGATGTGTATTGGTGTGAATTTCTTGGAACTGAGATTGGTTTGAGAGTGGTTTCGGGTAGAGATGTGTGGTTCAGAGTAGTGGTTGGTTGACGTTGACAGGTAAGTTTATTTGCATTGTACGAACAATTGACATGAACAATATACGTTGGAGTACCATGTGATTGCATATAAGTACTGATATTGGTAAACGTGGCAGGGATGGAACTTTCGATAGGGTTTGTATGTCAAGATAGGGCTTAGAAGTGCGGCTGACAGTGAGGTCCTTTAAATAGGAGGTAGAGTTTGGTGTACTAGGTAGATAGAATGTTTGTTATTGTACTTGGGTGATGAGTGGTTAGTGTGAATTATGTATAACAGATGTTGAGTTGAAAATTTCACGCAGGTCAATGACATACCTTTAATTCTATTCACAGATTAATTCGTAAATGAATACCTTGAACGCACCAGATATAACTTGTTAGTTAATGATTTACGCACAAACTCGCTCACAAATTATTTGTTAACTAACGACGACTTTAGAAACACTCGCAAATTACTTGTTGGTTAATGAATTACCTTGCAATCGCATTTAGATATTGACTCTTCAGTAATGAAATAACTCACATACACATAAATTACTTAATAGTTAGTGAAATTTTAGTAACTCACTCAAATATTAATTTGTTAGTTAATGAATACTTCATACAGTCACTCTAAATTACTTGTTAGTTGAAGAAATACCTTTTACTCACAGGTTTCTTCTCAGTTAAAGCTTTCACTCATAAAATACTTGTTAGTCAATGAATACCAAAGAAAGTTACTCACATATTACTAGTTAGTTAATGAATACCTAAGAAATTCACTCTCAAATTACTGGCAAGTTAATGAGATAACTCACATGCTCACGACTTGGTAGTGAGTGAAATACTTTGGAAACTCACTGCGATTTAAATTTGTTAGTTAATGAATAGAAAGTCACTCTAATATTACTTGTTAGTTAATGAGATAACTCACAAACTCACTCACAAATTTCTTGTTAGTCAATGAATACCTAAGAAAGTCACTCTAATATTACTTGTTAGTTAATGAGATAACTCACAAACTCACTCACAAATTTCTTGTTAGTCAATGAATACCTAAGAAAGTCACTCTAATATTACTTGTTAGTTAATGAGATAACTCACAAACTCACTCACAAATTTCTTGTTAGTCAATGAATACCTAAGAAAGTCACTCTAATATTACTTGTTAGTTAATGAGATAACTCACAAACTCACTCACAAATTTCTTGTTAGTCAATGAATACCTAAGAAAGTCACTCTAATATTACTTGTTAGTTAATGACACAACTCACAAACTCACTCACAAACTCACTTCGTTCGTTTGTTCGTTCGTTAGATATCCAACCTAACATCCATCCCCCCCTCCCGCAAGTACTCCTTCACCTCATTCACAGTATACTCCCCCCGGTGAAACAACCCAGCCCCCAACGCAGCATCCACACTAAACCCCTGCTCAAAAACATCCTTGAAATGCTCAGGCGTACCAGCTCCAGAACTAGCAATCACCGGAATCGAAACCCGCGTCTTGATCTGCTTGATCAACTGAAAGTTGAACCCCCGGTTCGACCCATCGTAGTCGATCGAGTTGAGCAAAATCTCCCCAGCACCAAGCTCCTCACACGCAACACAGAGTTCTAAAGCTCCAAGTTCATGTGTCTTGCGTCCTCCCTGCGAAGTAACCTGATAATAACAGAACCTCTCGCCATTAGGCCCATACTCAGCAGGATCACTGATCGCAATCGTCTGCATTTTCGTCTCGTCCGCACTCTTCAAGTACTTACGCTTCGGATCAACACTAATCACAACCGCCTGGTTGCCAAACCTCGCCGAAATCGCCTCGATCGACGTGGTTCCACTCTTCACCTTGCCATTAGCATAATAATTCTCAGCAATAGTAACCGCATCCGAACCAATACTCACCTTGTCTGCACCAGACCTAAAGTACAAGTCCGCAACCTTCACGGCAGGAACAACCTTTCCAGTCTCAGGGTCAACCATGTCTTTAATCCCCCCTCCAACGGTCAACGGAACGAAAATCTTCTCACTCGACCTAGACAAAACCTCCAACATTGGCAAATCCTTCAACGGCGAGTTACGAAACGACGTGATGTTCAAAAACGTGATTTCGTCGGCACCCTGGTCAAAGTACCTGACTGCCAATTCGACCGGCTTGCCCAAGTTTCTCACCTGGTTTTCTGTTTCCCCAGAGGTTTCGCGAACATTATACTGGTCTCCCTTGGTCACCACCAAGTCGCCAGCGTCGTTGCTTCTGACATCCAAGCACGCAATCACTCTTCTGGTAAGTCCCGTCAACGTCTTCTGGGCACCCGCATTCACCGCAGTATCGTTGGAAGCACCCAACTTTTCTCCCTCCAAAAAACTCTTGATCACCTTCAACCCGGCAACACCAGATTTCTCAGGGTGGAATTGAGTTGCAAACAAGTTACCCCGTGCAATGGCTGCCAAGAACACCTCAGAACCATACTCGGCATACGCAAAATCCCACCCGTTTTTGGCAGCAGCAGCCACCACTTCACGGTCCTCTTCGCTCTTCAAGACCGCAGCGTACGAGTGGACAAAGTAGTACTTGTTTGTGGTGTTAATGCCGTACAATGCTCCGTCCACACTCAGCAGCTTGATGTTGTTCCATCCAATGGCAGGCACAGGCTTCTTGCTGCCTCCAAACTTGGGATCATCCACGTCGAATTTCCGGAGAGTCAAGTCCAAGTACTTCAATCCAACCACGTTACTCTCCTCGGAAGCGCCGAAAAACGATTGCAATCCAACGCAAATCCCCATCAATGCACGTCCACTGGCTATGTAGTCTCTTATCAGATCAACAAGACCTCTCTCGGTGATCTCTCGTACAAAGTGACCGTGGTTACCCACGCCAGGGAAGATCAACTTCTCGATTTGGGAGTCGAAGCTGGCGAAATCTTCAGCATTGCGGATGTATTTGATGTCATAGTCGCCAATGTGCTTGATAGCGTTGGCGAGCGACTTCAAGTTGCCGCTTTCGACGTCTATAACGTAGACGGTAGTCATTGGCGTTTGATTCTGAAAAATTATTGCAAAATAGAGTCATACAAAAGTCGCGTTAATGTCGTATTTACTGATAAGATGTCGTATTAATCTATAAAGCCATATCCGGTATGACTTGCCTGTTGGCTAGTGGTGGTGATTTCATATTGTCTTGGAGAATGTTTGAGGGGTGGGGGTTGGGGTTAGAGTGTTCATGGTTGTGTTTGTTGGTGTGAAAGCAAGGAGTGTTGTTTTGAGTGAACTAAGGATTGAGTTTTCAGCTGATTTGTGAGTCATGATTGAGTGTTTGTTGATTTTGAACGATGTATGACTTGAATAGTCTTTTGATTTTGAGTGAGGTGTTGATTTGATTGGTGATATTGTATGAAATAGCATTCTGGAAGAGTGTTTGTTGATTTGATTGGTGATATTGTATGAAATATCATTCTGGAAGAGTGTTTGTTGATTTTGAATGAAGTAATGTTCAGAGTTGAATGTCCGTTGATTTAGAATGAAAAACATTCAGGGTTGAGTGTTGATTTTGAATGAAAAACATTCAGGGATGAGTGCTGATTTTGAATGAAAAACATTCAGGGTCGACTGTTGGTTTCGAATGAAATAATATCATTCTGAGCTGTTGAATGAAATAAAATCATTCTGGTCTGAACGAATGATACATCCATACATGGGAGACATCAGGTTATCTTCCACAAAAAAATCACCTCTTCTCAGCCTTAATATGAATATAATAAAACAACTCCTGCTTGGTAGAATTCCCCGAATTCTGCAGCCAGTACTCCGGCAAATGCCCAATCATCTCATGCAACAACAACCTCACGTGGCTCAGCCAAAAATCATTCACTTCATTCGTCTGGTCCAAAACTACAATCAAATACTTGACCTCGCCAAAGATCTCCTGCAAATCCCCCAAAAGCTTCTCAATAAGGTTCGGAATAATGTCAAACTCCTTCTTCAAGCCGCTCTCCATGATGCCCCACCCTCGCACGCCACCCTTCAGGTTCTTATTCATGAACCGCTTGATGGAATCGTTGCCCATCTGCACAATGGGCAACTCCAAGGTCCCCCCCTTGCGAAGAATGCGCTTGAACTCGTTCAAAATGGGCCTGAGGTTCTCCGGGCGCATCTGGAGCACCGGGTCCCTGCAGTGGACCAAGTCAAACAGCCCCAGCGGAATGCTGCCCAAGGGCTGCGAGTAATGCTCAAAGTTCATGGGCTTGTGGGAGTACATAGACAGCGGGTCCGGGACCTCGTGCCGTTTGATGTGCCTGTACTTGGCCAGCTGGTTGTCGAGGAGCTTGTGGAGCCGCACCAACTTCTCAGGCGACGTGCTTCGGAACTGGCGAAAGTCGTCTAGGTAGAGCTTTTTGTAGAAGGCCTCGTAGAGCTCCTGGTCAGACTCCGCAAAAGACGTTTTCGGCATGCGTTTGCGCTGCTCGGCGTACAATTCCGGGTCGTCCCACGCGGTATCTGCTGGTTCAGCGTACACGTTCAGCTCAAACAAGCGGATAAACGGGGTCGAAATGGCCAAGAACCACGAATAGTGCACGCTGAAAAAAGTGTTGTAGAAAAGGACTTTCGTCAGTTCTGGGTTTCCAGACCGTATACGCTCCTTATACGTGCCAAATAAAGTCTGTAAAATGCTGTACTCAATGAGCGAGTTTCGGTTCATTTTGGCCAAAATGTGGAGATGGTACTTTTCCAAGATAATATACTCATAGGAAACTTTGGTGAGGGACTGGATAAGCAAAGTCAGTTTCGCGAGCGCCGCGTCTTGCACGGTGGTCTCCACACCCGTACCAATCTCCTCCTTCTTGATGCGGTACAAGGCGTGGGCGACTTCGCTGAACAGCGCCTTGAAAGCGTAGTTTTTTCGCGCAACCGCATCCAACGTCTGCACCTCCTCCAGCGTCAACACCGGGAGGTTGATGAGGTACCGCACGTAGTTGGTGAAGTTGAGCTGGAGCATTTCCTCGCAGTGCACCACCGGCGTCATACTCTTGTGCTTGCTGGCCTCCTCGTTGATCAACTTGCGCAAGAGCATGCGCACACTGAAGATCTGGCGCAGCAACAACGCTTCGTAGTAGCGGATGTCGTGGTGCTTCCACACATCTGGGTCGTCGTGTTTTCCAGAGGACACTCTTGCAATCACCCGCTGCAACGAGTGGAGCCTGCTCAGTGCAAAGCTGATGGGGTCGTTGTGGTGGTGCTCCGTCAAGATGTCCAAGAAGTTGTTGTAGCGGAAGATCTGGTAGTGCGGAGCGCACAACACCACTTTCATGGACTCTGCTGTGTTTAAGGTCAGGAGGTTGACCAACGGCACAAACGGGGGGGGCTTGCTGGTTTCTGGGATGTCGATGTAGCTTGGTTTGAATATTTTCTGCGGGGCCACTGATGGGGACATTGACTGTGCTGTTGATGGGGATAGTGATTGTGCTGGTGAAACACCCACTGGTGGAGAACCAGCAGAAGCAGATTCCTGTGGCGACACCGAGTTGAGAAACGACGTCAGAAGCTTGCGCAGAAACCGCGATGCGGTCAGTTTGGTGGCCGACGAGTTTCTTCTGTACTTTGTAGACAGGGACACCAGCGGCGTCTGCTGTGCCTCGAGGGCCTCCACCATTTTATGGTCGACAAACACACGGTTAGGGCCGCCAAAGTGCGCGTTTTCCGCGCTTATCGCACTCACCCGGGTTTTTTCCACCTCAGTGTCCGAGTCGTAGGACGGCGGCGTGAGCAACGCGGGCTTGGGGTCCAGGTTGCGCTTGTAGCTGTAGAGCGACGTCTCCGGGGACGCATTTGTGGTGGACGACGCCACGGACGACGAGTCCGACGCAAGCAGCGGTCTGTCGCGGTCGCCGCGCCTCGTCTTCTTGGACTTCTTGACTAGCTTCTTCTTCCTGGGCTTGTCGTCTGAGGTGACCGACCCGTCGTCCATGGCGCTAGCCTTCTCGCGCTTGGCCTTTTCGAGTTTCTGCTTGGTCTGGTACAGCACCAGCGGAACCACAAAGAAGCTCATGTGTTGCGAATGTTGAGGAGTGTCAACAATATATATATATCTCTGCAAGGGTTCGATTAATAAGGTCGTGGAGCGTACAAAATCCCCGTCAATCGTATGTTGGTGACATAGGAGATTGTCACGTGTGTATTGTGGTTTCGGATTAAAGAGTGGGAGAGGGATAAAGGGAATAAAGAGCGAATAAAGAGAGAGGGTGGATGGTGGTTCTCTCTGAGAGAATGATGAGTACTGGATGTAGAACGTAAAGTGAAGAAAAGATGGAGTTGGGCAGTGATTCTATAATATCATCATATCTAATACTGAAATTTAACCATACCTTCTGAAATTCAATCATAAATAATGAATACAACTACTCAATCTCAAACCAAAATAACTGCAGACCCAAACCAAAATAACTGCAGACCCAAACCAAAATAACGTGGGGAAACAGCAGAAACCACAAACAAACGATAAACAGCTGAAACGACCTTCGAGGCGATCTTCTCGTCAACGACTAAATGCTTGTTTAGCGAGATGTTTTTCCACTGCGCACTCGAGTTTTCCCGCACGGAGGATATTTACGACGCCGGGATCAGCAGAATGGGACGCCGAGAACAACTTTTTATTGTCATGTAGGATCTAATGCAGGTGTGTTGGAGTTTCGCCTTTGGTGTGCGTGGGCTGCTGAGTCTGTAGGTCCCTGAACTGCTGAGTTTACTGGTCTTGTCTCTCCACGATTGCGAAATTTTCACAATCGGCCGTAGTTAGGGCGATCCCGTTGGCGCGGCCAACGGTGCAGACTTACGACTGTATCACGGTGTTACGGCGTTGGCTGCCGCTGGTGCTTGTTTGTGTCATATAATATGTCTGTTGTCGACTACATTACGAAACTGTCTGGAATGTTTAATTTGCTTGAAATTGGTGGTGAGTTGGTCTTGGCTGGGAAAGATTTTCAGGTTAGTTTGGCACGTAAGAACGATTGTGATCTTGGTTTGTATTTCTGGTTGGTGAACGATTGGATTCCATTTCTGCGTGTACTGTTATGTCGAGCCACAATTCTCATTGCACAGGCTACTGGAAGATGGCACACAATACACTGAAGACTGTAGTGAATAGTTCATCTTGTGTCGCAGTCTTGATTTGACTTACCTGTGTTGCTTTGTGGACTCCAAGTGGACTGTTTTCATGTATGCTGATCGTTGGTTCTGCACTGGAACTTAATGGAGCTTCTAATCGTTCGATGATATTTTGCCATGAAGTTCGTTTTAAGTTGTGTTCTTTAGGATTGGTGGGTATGGCAATCGGACTTTAGACTTGACTGAGACTACTGTTCGTCTGAGGTATTTTATCTTGTACCAAGGCTTCATGATGCATATTGAGCTGAATGTCTTTACAAGAATACATAGTGAAAACATCAAGAGAACTAAACCATTGAAGAATTAATCAGAAAGAGATATCATAAAAAGTGCTAATCCATAAAGAGAAGTAAAGAATCAAAAAATTCAATCAGGTTCTTTCGAAGTAAAGAACCAGGATCAGAACAGATCAGCTAATGGTGGGCCGTTTTTTTCATTTTAATGACTTCAGGTACTTAATAATCTATCACAAGTGCAGTTTGTGATTATTCTGGAAACTTTCCAAGAACTGACTCTTGCTGAGTGGGAGGTTTTGTTTTACTTTGAGGGACTCCTGATTTGACTTGTTTCTTCTTGGTCTAGCCATGATATCTACTTGGTTTGTGGCTTTGAAGTACTGGAGTACACTGTTAGAAAACTGTTGTGTAGATTTTGTTGCTTTGATTTCTCTGTGTCCTCCCCATATCTTAGGACTTCTGGGCATCGTACATACCGATTCAGTCTGATGTCCGTTTTGTCTCTACCACTACTTACTACCCTTATGTCAACGCTAATTATAGTTTTTTAATGTAGTCAGAGTGTTCTAGCCATACTTACGAGGTCCGGATACTTCACAGTATACTTTTCAGGATAGGATACAAAAGAGTTTCCAAGCTGAAGTAGTTTCCAAGCTGAACCTTTACATATGTAAACAAAATAAACTCTACAACCCAACCTTTCGATCTTAGTTTCAACAGTTTCACCTTCTATATTTGCTTTTGCCAATAATAAAGCGTTGAACTTCTTCCTCTTTTCCTCTGGAATGCTGCTTCTTTGAAACAGTACTCCCAACAAAAGGAGGTTTCAAGAGTTCAATTTCATAAGAGACAAGTAATCATTAATGAATGCTTCAAGCGTACATTCCATAATTTTCGAGGAAATAAGAAGAGTCTTCCCAAATGAGTTGAATGAGTCCCAACCAGCCCGTAGTCTTTTTGCAGCATTTTTGCAGCTTTTATCTTTGTAGAAGTTTAAAGCTTCAATCAGTTTATCAAAACCATCTACCAAGAGAAATTCTGAAATGACCTTGCGGTTGGGGAAGAAACAGAACTGAATGCCATGAATAAAAAGGCTGTGCTTGAGTACAAATATCCGTTAGAGTAAGAGGCGATCTTGAAACACCTGGTATGTAGTACGAATTCATAGCTAAAGGTATTGAAATTTGAGTGGATGTGTGTATATAGATAAGACTGGTATATAGACGGGGCATATAAATAGGAATAGATGCACAATCCATCTAAATATGGTGAGTTCGCTGACATACCTTTCGATAAAACTAATCACTTATCAGAATTCTCAATCTTCGAAACTCCTACCTTAGGCTTAGCTGAATAACTTCAACAGCTATTCGCAACCAAGCCATTTTGGGAGCATGACTGAAAAACTCACCTCAAACTTTAGAAACCCATCCAGAGATAAACCTTTCATTCACGTCATCTACGTTCTAAAACCTGCCAGTACCACCACCCATTCTCGAGGTGTAGCCACCCATACTCTATACGCCCTACATCTCACCAACGAGTCATCCACCCCAACTCCACCTCTTTCCAGCCGCAGCAACCCAGCCACGTTCGTGATCATAAAACGCTCAAAACCTCTAAAGTTCCGCCAGAACAAATCCATATAAAAGCAGCAAACTTCTCACCCTCACTTTTCTCCACAACCACAATGTACGTGAACAGCGAGCTGGTAAAGAGATTCGTCGTGGTATCCAACAACAACGGGTTCAACTCGTGGAACAGAAACGTGTTGTGGGTGCTTCTTGTGATCCCCTTCATCCTCATGATTTTGTTCTTCCTCTTCAGAAGGAGAAGAAGAAACAATGCCACGATCGCCACCACCACCAACGCGCAGTACTACAACGCGCAGCAGCAGCCCCTGGGGTACTACACGCAGCCGGCGGGCCAGAGCGGGTACGTGCCGCCACCGCAGCCCGCCCAGCAGGACTACAACTACAACAATACCCAGTACGGCGACTACAACCAGCAGGGGTACCACCAGGACTACGCCCAGCCGGGCTACAACAACACCCTGTACAACAACACCCTGTACAATAGGGACATCGACAACGACAAGGACCAGGCGGTACCGGAATACCTGGCTCCTTCTGGTCCTCCTCCTGCCCATTCCAAGGCTCAATAGGGTTTTTATAAGTGTAATGAATAATTAATACAAGACATGTAAAAGCTGGGAGGTGAGTGAAGCCTTTTGTAGATGATTGGGGTATGTGGTCTGGGGTGAGCTGGATACTGAAACCTGGTGGCAATTCCATGTCTGCAAATGGCTAATGTTGGGCGGTTCTTCGAAATCAGGACCGTCGTGGTTCGTATATGTTGTTACACAAAATGCGAGAGAAGACTATGAAGTGGCTTACAAGTATTTGACTTTTTCAGATAATTTGGTAGATTACTTTAGAGATGAGTGGGTTGGTATATTAAGTGGTACCTCAGACGTTCAAATTCACTTTCAAGATTTAGTTACCTTGAAATGCTTAGTGGTCGGCTTAGACTCGAGGCTTGGTTCGTGGTCAGGAGTTAGGAATTTCGGAGCTACTTTGATTAAATCCGGAAATCGGATTCATCTTGGTTAATCTTTAGAATGAGCTTTGGATTGTGTTTAAAAAGGTAATAAGTGGGTTTAAAAGATGGATGCGTATTTAGTATACTTAAGGGCAGTTACGATAAAATTCAAATGGGTTTTATTGATAGTTGAGTCGTAAATTGTTCATTCCTTCTACTATTACTGTCACCTATTTTGTTATTAACTCAATATGTTATTCAATCTTATTTGCTTAATCGCACTCTATTATGTTACCCTCACTCAATTCTGTTACTCTACTCTTTTTACTCTATTCTTTTCCTCAATCTTACTCCTTCTGTTACTCTATTCTCACTCATTCTCAATTCTGTTACCATTCTCACTCTATTATTCTCACTCTCTCGCTCCTTTTACCATCATCATATACTTTTATTCATACTTACTCCTCATCGTCACTGTTATCATCTCTGTAACCATGCTTTCTAATCTCACCCAATCTCTTGCGAGCAGCATTCAACTTGTTCTCCAACTTCAAAATCTCAACCTGTTGCTCCATCTCAACAGTCTTACCCTCATACGGAGTCAACTTGCTCAAGTCAATCTCGTTGCCATTCTTGTCCTTGTACGAGGTCAGGTCCTTCTCCAACAACCTCTGCACCTGTGCAACCAAGTACTTGCATGCCTTGGACACCTTGTTCAGCGAGATCTCCAAGTTGTCCTGGGTCTGCGACGTGAAGGTGGCCTTGACACGCGACGCGGCCACCAACTGCGCCGTGGACGCGGCAACCTCATTCGACGCAACAATCAACTGCTCATGCGAGTTGGACTCTTTTAACACCCCGTCGGCCGTTTGGATCAACACGTTCGTGGCTCCCGCGACGGCCTTGGACGCACTGATCAATCCCTCTGTCCATCTATTGTTCTTTTTGTAAAACTCGGTTCTAGTCTCCTCGCTCGTCTTGGTCTTGCTCACGATTTCGCGCTGCGACTCGGTCGCAGACCTGATTAACAAGATCACAGCATCAATAATCATTTTAGAAGCCTCAAGCAACGCTTCGTGCACCTCAAAGTTACTACCCTTGATCTTGGGGTCTCTCAACAAGCTGTCCAAGAATGCAAATGCGGACGAAACCGTCTTGGCGGTTTGTTCCATTTCGTTGTTCACAATGTCCTCTAAGTTACCCGACTGCTTCTTCAAGTTGAAGTTGGACTTGCTCAAGCTTTCGATAAATGTACTCAAAATTTGCAAAGAGTTCTGCAACTGGAAGTTGCAGTCAATGACTCTGTCAATCTTGTCGTCTTCAGTTTTCAACTGGTTCAACGAGTTTGACTTCAAGTCTTGGAAGTACAATTCGGTAGACTCCAAAATCTCAAACATTTGCGACACAACCTCTTCCTCTTCTTCCTCCTTAACGATGATCTTACCAATAATACCCTTGACGTTGAGCATCAACTCGTTTATGCTGTTTGTCAAGTTTGCAGACGACAAAATGATATCGGAGTACAGCGCGTCGTCGTCGTACGTTTGCTTGCCGTCGGCAATGAAACTGTTGAAGATGGTTGCGAACTCGGTGGCTGTTTCCGCCGAAATTTCAATAATAGACAAGACGTGCTCGGGAGTCGCGTTCAAGTTTCCCGCCTGGATAGACGAGGACAACTCGTGTTTGGAGTCCTGAATCCTCTTGATGTTGTTCTCCAAGAAAATGTCAATCAAGTTCCTCAACTTTTCAATGTTCAGCAACAAGATCTGGTCCACCTGCGCATTCAAAATGTCGTCCAGGTCGTTTTTCGAGAGCGCCAACTCCCTCAACGCGCTTTCCAACGACTCCTGCGCAATCTCCAAGTCCATTTCCTTTTCTCTCAATTTGTCCTGCAATGAAAGCGCATTGTTGTCGTTCAACTGACTCTTCAAATCGCTCAACTCCTTTTCGTGCTTGCTCATGATGGTAGACAAGTTCAAGGTCTGCAACTTGCCAGACTCGTTGACCTGGCTGTTCAACTCTCTGAGCTCCGCCTGCAACTTTTCAATCTCCTGGTCCTTGCTGCCCTTGACACGGTCCAAGTCTAATCTGGCTCTATCACGCTCGCGAATCAAGTCAGCCAACTCAAGGTTCTTCGACTTCAAATCCTTTTCAAACTTCTCCTTCTTGAGAATGGACTCCTGTGCACTGTTGATCTTTTGCTGGATCTTCTTGAACTTGGACAACAAGTTCAAGTGCTCCTGGCGCAATTGCGAGTACAATTTCGCCAAGGTCTCGTACTTTTTGGTCCAGTTTTGTATCTGCTCCTCCAAGTTCTTGATCTGCTCGTCTTTTGAGGCCACCTGCTGGCTTGCAGTGTTGTTGAAGTTGTACAACTCCGTTTCCAACAGCTTGACACGCGCATCGTACTGCTGCAAAAGCTGTTGATCATTGTCATACTGGTTCTTGAACATCAACAAGTCGTGCTCCAACTCAGACACACGGGTCTGGTTCTGTGTCTGCTGTGCCTGAAGGGCCTGGTGCTGCAACGCCTGCTGCTCCTGCAAGAACCTCTGTTCCTGAAGCTTCTGCTGCTCCTCGAACTGGCGCTGCTGCTCCAACTGCTGCTGCAACTGCAACTGGCGTTGTGCTTCCAATTGCTGTTGGATTCGTTCCTGCTCCTGCTGCTGCTGCAAAAATACACCCGTCTGTTGCGCCGAAATCTGCTCGGCCACCTGCGGTGGGGGCTGCGATGGGGCCTCAAAGTTGTCGGACGACACGTTGGTGGCCACAGAACGTGGTCTAGAGATGGTTTCTCCATCAGAAGCGCTTGCCTTAACATTAGGCGGGGTGTTGGACAAGCGTGGGATCGTGATCAAGCTCGTCAAAAACTTGATCGCGTGGCAGTCCGTGTAGAAGTTGTGCAACATAAAGTGCTGGTGCTCAAAGCGCTCCACCAAGTCGTTCAAAAAGTCGTCCACACCCAACTGCTGGTACAACGCCCTCAACATCGAGATGCAAAACTTGTAAATACCGTACGATTCGTTGATCAAGGGCACCAACGCAGACACCTTGCACAAATTGTTGGGTGTCTGATGGATGGTTGCGAAAATCAACTTCTGGAAGTCGTCAATGTGGTCCTGCAAGTCCATCAACTGCAACAACGAGTCGTACCCTTCATTCGGATCGTGCGTGGCGCGCAACGAGATGTACTCCTCGTACTCAAAGGTGCCATTGAAGCCTGGATTGGCGCGGTGGAAGTCCAATTTCAAGAGAATGAAGCGGTCGTACTGCTGGATCAAGCGCCCGTAGGACGTGGACGACGAGAAAACGTTCGCCAACGACGAAATGAACTCCTTGTTGCGGTATCCGTCCTTCAATGTGTTGGGGTGGCCCTCCTGCAACACTTTATGGATCATAATCAAGGCCTTGAACAACTGTACTTGTTCGCTCTGCAAAGGCTGGATCTTGACCGCGTTCCAGAAGGCCCGCGAGTTCTTGTGGTCCCATGTGTACACAATGCATGCTCTGACGTGCTTTCTCTTGGGGGGGACCTCGTCGGTGTTGCAGGCCTTTTTGACTGCTATTTGCAAGTCGACTTCTGCTCGACTCATGATGTTAGGGGTTGTTTTTGGTGGGAAATTTCGGAAAATCGCTTTTTGGGAGGGCACGACTGCGCCGAGTGGAGAGTAGTGGCTGGAGGTGGAGTGAATGATCAGAGGTGGAGGGACTGCTAGTGTGACTGCGATTGGGGGTTTGGGAGTGCGATGCTCATGTGGTTTAGTATTTCTTTCTGATTAGAGTATCTAATAAACGTTGCTAGTGTTCGTTATGAATATCTAGATCTCCAATATGAATAAACGGTTCATCTTCACGAATATCTTCATAATCAAGAGACTGAAACAACTCATCTTTATTTTATTTACCTCCGATCAACTGTTTCACTATCACAATTATCTGCACCTCCAATTTCAATAAACCTTTCGGTTCATCTTTACAAAGAATGTCTAATTTACTTACACAATAAACTAAAAACGTTTCTCTGTCAATGAGATCGTCGTCAGATTTAGAGTTAGTATCAGTTTACTTCTTAGTTGACTAGATGTTCAATTATCGGTACTCTTTAAGTTATTCAGTCACTCTCTAAACCATTCTTTAGATCACTCTAATGACTCTTTTATTCACTCTTTACTCTTTGATTTACTCTTCACTCTTTAATTTACTCTTCACTCTTAATTTACTCTTCACTCTTTATTTACTCTTAATTTACTCTTCACTCTTAATCACTCCATCACCTAACCACTCAAAAAATCTATATTACTTCATCTCAATCTTTATTAATAAATACATCATCTCACCTACGCCCTCGTATACTTCGTCTTACCAAAATCAAAAGGTAAATACTTGTACTTGATCATGTGCTGGATCTGCTTTCTCATGGTCAAAGTGAACAAAATGATAAAGTACATCAACAAAATAGGCCAGAAAACAGGTATGTCAAAGATGGTGAAAAGCGACAAAACAATCGAAATCGAAACAGCTCTCGTGGCGTTGTACCAGAACTTGAACTCAGGCAATCTTCTGATGAACGGTCTGAACTCCTCGTCACGCTCGTCCTCGTCCTGCAACCCCTCCTCAATGTTCTCGTTCTGCATCTCCTGCTCCAACGACGGGTCGAACTTGGGCGTGAGGAAGGCCAAAAACAAGTTCAACAAGTATATGCCCAACGAGTAGCAGATAATGTACCAGCCCTGTGTCAACACTATTCTGAGGAAGAACAACGACAAAAGCGTCCCGAACCCGACCCATCTGTATGTGGTGTACGGAACAGACTTGTCCAAGTACCCCTGGTAGTATGTGGACAAGTTGATCAAGTGCTGGTAAGCTGGTTGTGCTTTTATATCGTCCA
The DNA here is from genome assembly GCA_030556545.1 of Kodamaea sagamina. Classification (NCBI taxonomy): domain Eukaryota; kingdom Fungi; phylum Ascomycota; class Pichiomycetes; order Serinales; family Debaryomycetaceae; genus Kodamaea; species Kodamaea sagamina. The sequence continues at coordinate 128,939 of JAKTUG010000025.1, read as the reverse complement.
AGAATGAAACCATGGTGTTGTTAAGATTAGTTGTTGGTTTTTTTTTCAACTTTGATTTGAATTTTGATTTTAGAGAGGATTTGATTTGGGAGTGTTACGAGTATTTGGGGAAGGTGTGAGTGGAGGGTGTTGGGGAGAGGGTGGAAAGGGGTGGCTGTTGTTGAATTTGACTGTGAGTGGGAGTGAAGGTGAGTGAAGGGTTCCATAACTATTCAGAGAGCTTTCAGATCGCGTTGTGACTTTAGTGCACAAACACGGTGTTCGAATTTTTTGGTGAGGATGGTTTGGGTCTGAATTAGAGATTCGAGAGGATCCATCATGTCTGGTTCTCTGTCTCAAACAGGTCGTACTTGTTCCTGAAAGTCAGTGCGATCTGGAATAAATTGGTGTTAAAATTTTGCTGACAAGTGTTTCAAATTTTGACAAACTTCTTCAATTAGTAGTTCAGTTGTTTTACAATTCTTACTTGGAACCTCTTCTCTGTTCTTCTTAAAAGCTAGCTACAAAACTACCTCTTAGAATAGTAATAACACTTGGGCTTTCGTTCCACATGTTATTTCTTCCACGGTAAACTTGTGATGCCTGCAAAGCTGCTCTTCTCGAGGTGTCAGTTAGAAGTGCTCGCCTTGCAGACACCTCTGATTCCAAGACAATACTACTCTAAACTTTTGTATCGACCTACAAGAGTGCTCTTACTAACCAACTTAATAGATAGCAACCATCTCAACCACCAAAAAGATTGCAGCACGAGAATTTCGCGTATGGTCTCCCACTACACTACTCACTCTCGCCCTTAGAAGCTTAACTACAGTTGATCGGACGGGAAACGGTGCTTTCTTCTAGGTGTGGCCGCAACCGAGATTTTAGAAGATAGAGTTGATCAAGTTCTGCGCTCTTTTTGTATCTTTGAGGTCTCTTTTTTAGGCTTCACTTTTTCACACCTGCTTCAACCTACTGTAATATCCTTATTCATTTGTTACTTCTTACCTTCGGCCTCTCGTGTTCTGAACGAACTCACTGACCTTGTTTGCTTGAAAAGTTGAACTTCAGGTTTATCTTTTGTTTTTTATACTATACCGTTCCATAAATCGTACTTTTCGCATACAGATATATATTTTTGTCTAGATACATATCTAGCATTAGTCTTGAACCTTCTAAATTAGCTATCTCTATTCTTCGAGTCTGCATTCTACCCTTTATGTTTCCTCAATTGTGAAAACAATACAAACAATTATACTTTCATACATTCTTAGTCCACTATCTATTATCTGATTAAATATATACAAGAATATCAAACAATCTCTCTTGGTCTACCAACAAGTTTGGTAGTTCTGGTCTCCTCATCAAAGATTCTTTGAACGACAATTCCCTTTGGTGGATTTTCCGGGTCAATGTCAGTAATAACCGAACCAGGAACGGTCAATGGGACATACTTTGGCAAGAACTTACGACTTAACTCAGCTTGCTTCTCTAAGCTAAACAAGCCTGGAGTCTCAATTAATTCGATTATGCTCTTCTTGTCCTGTGCCAGCAATAATTTGTTGGAGTACTTGGTCAACTCTTCCAAAGTCGAGGCCTGTTTTGCTTCGCGTTCCTCAGCACCAGTTGATGCAAATATGTTGGACCTGCCGTCAACTTCCACCTTAGAGTCAATATCAGCAAATAACTGCGTAAAGTAAGCGGTTTCCTTCTTCAACTCCTCGGTAGAAGTCTTTTCTCTCTTGTGTGCAAGCTTCACATTGTGCAAGTGGTTAAAGGTACCTTGAATTCTAGCTTCTTCAACAGATTGGCCATTTTTGATGTACTGTACGATTTCGTGAAACCTGTTTGAAACGACAGCAGAATCCACCTCGTTCAAAATGATGTTTGCGTTAGCAATATGTTGTGTGAACTTGCCGATGAAAGCGGCCTTGTTTTCAGCTGCCTTCTTTCTAGCATCAAGTATATATGGCTGCGCATCAACCTCCTTCTTCAGCATAAATTCCTCTTCTTCTCTAGCTCTGATGGGGTTTTGAATAACCTCGTACCCAAATCTTCTCACTCTCGGTTCAAAATGAGGGGTTGGCAACTTGACGTCCTTTTGCAAGGATACTCCAACATATTTTCTCAAGGGGTGGAACGGATCGTAGTAGAAACGAACATAACCTGGCTCAATAGCATAGATGGTGTGATCTATACCAATCTTGACGTTCTCACCAGGATGTATTTTGGTACCTCTTTGCCTCATAATGATCTGACCAGGCTTCACCAACAGTGATTCATGAACTTTAGGACCCAATCTTCTACCTGCCGAGTCGTTTTTGTTGGTTCTAGAACCAGACACTTTCTTGGTAGCTGTACGCACTTGCGTCACATTGTTCAAGTTGGAAACCTGAAGCAAGGAGCCTCTGTTGTTTAACACTTGTTTGAACATGGTGTCGTGAGATTCTTCAAAGTTGGTGAAAAGTTTGAGGAAAAAGTAATCCGGTCTGTAAAGTACTGTGTGTAGGGTAAAGTTCAGAATTAGGAAAATGGGTGCAAAAAAGTAGAGATGTTGTTAATCCACGACTCTGCACATTTGAATACTACTGTGTTGAAGTTCCTTCAGCACGCTGGTTTTTTAGATAATCTAACAACCACTTAATTTTCTAGAAACTAGATACTATCCGTTAAGACCCATCTAACCATACTGTTTTTAGTTGTGGAAAGTTGAAAACATTTCACTCTACAATGCCTCAGTTATCACTGGGAAATTATTTATTATCTTTCCGATCAACTTTCCCCCGAATGTTAACTGTTTCTTCCTTCACTGATAGTCTATATCAAATATATTCTTTTTGAAGATTTCAAATGCATCGCTTTTCGATCTTCCTCAGTCCCGTAAAATAAGTTTCACAACTTCTCATATTTAGGTCTTCCACGAGCTTTTGTGAAGATATCCGCTACATTTGAATCAGTCTGAATGTATATAAGTTCGAACTCATTATACAAGAGATTCTCCCTGATCGCCATCATTCCTTTTGGAGCAACTTTCATCTTTAGCCATGTCTTCACATTCAGACAGTTCGCAATAACAGCCTGATTATCTTCATAGATGATGTTTCGGTGGATTTAAATCCAAGTTCTTTGATCTTGCACTTTAAAAATTGGCTAGTAGCTTCTACTTTTACTAGTGCAAGTGACGCTGTGTCATCAGCGTAACGTGAGCTTGACTTTTTCGTAAAAGTACCCCACTTAACCACGTTTCCATTCACATATGTGACGACACCACCTAACAGGCTACAATTGCTTGCAGAATTAGAAGCGCATGAGTATGATGCGATCTCGAAACCTTTGTTTTTAGCTTCAGACAAACCTCTTCTGTATTCTAACTTGAAGTCGATAGTTCGTTTAACATACCTTAAACAGTACATTAGTTTATTGAAGCCGCATTCAGTTGATGAATTTGGAGCTAGCTGACTAACCACGTGAGAGAAATCCGGTCTCGTAGTCTTACTTACCCATACCAAACTGCCAACTCCCGATTGATACAATTTAATCCCTTGGGGTCTGACAAACTCCCCTTGATATAATCTATCCACTGATGGGTTACCAGTAAGTACAATCTTGTCAATGACTTCAGGGACATATTTCACATATTCCCTGTCATCAAGTAGGCAGAATTTTTCTATCAACGATCGAAGAAACCCTTCTTGTTTCATACCCGTTCGCCGTCTTAGTGAACTCTACGCCAAAATATTTCTTGATTTCACCGAAGTATTGCAAGTGGAAGTACACTTGTAAGTCACTTTTAAACTTTTCTAACGTCTCGATGTTTGATGCGGCCATAAAAACATCATCCCCACGCACAGAGACGATTAATGTTCCGCTAATGTCATACTTCGTAAACAACTCTTGAGCAGTTTCGTGTGTTTGTAAGCCAATTTTTTCAATACGTTGAAAAGATAGTGGTGCCACAAGTATCCCGCTTCTTTCATTCCATATAATGACTTTTTCAATTTACAGCACTTTCCTTCGGGTAACTTGTAGAATGTAGGTGGTTCAACGTAAACCGGAGCATTGTCTGGTAGCTCAGTATTCAAACGCGCCAGTTTTGATGTATGAGATAATTTTTCTCAACAGCGATTGCCGTAATTAACTTTTTAGTAGTATGATCCAATGTCGGTGAAGCAACTTGAGCTTCTTCTATGCCACTTTGTTCAAACCCATGGACCACACATTTGGCTTTATAAGTTTCGCCATTTTGGTCTTCAAATTTGTATGTATACATCCATCTTGTCGGAATAGGCTTAAGGTTGACGGGTATGTTAACAACTTTGTAAACCTTGAAATATTTCAATCTAGCGATTTCAGCTTGCATTGCGCGTTTCTAATATCTAGAACGTTGCTCAATGTCCGTTACAATCAATGAGAATGTCGGACTCCCTTTTTCTTCTTCGAGTTACGATTTGAGAACACTACCATTGAGTATGTCTGTTGGATCTTTAGATTTAGTAAGGTTGTTCTTCGGCTTCATGTGAGGTGTCTGCTTACCCGCCGACTGCGTAAGTGTGTCGATTTGTTCTTGCATTGACAACGTGGAATTACCATAAACTGCTTAGTTTAGCAGATGTCTTGAATGGTTGCCTGGTTGACTTGCAAGTGATGAAGTTTTTGTCTCTTAACTTAATTTTCCGTTTTCAGATTACGTTAATGGGGTTGATCTTCTCAATACATAAACTAATGTATAGCAAAAAGAGTAATTTTAGCTTATAACTATTGTACGTTAACGTGTATTATTAAATGTGAAGTAAATTAACCCTTTTATGAACCCAAACACTACAGCGATGCGAAGCATCTCTCAACACTCTCCGCATTGTTTCCCCACCAGTTAGGCATATCGACAGTCTTACCAGCTGAGAAGAACAAGAAAATCAACAACACTGCCAAGTTGTAGCCAGTGTCAAAAGCGGCACCCAACAAGTAGTTGTATCTCTTCCACAACTCGTGCTTGTGTCTGAATGCCCAGAACATGGTGACAGTACCACCAATGAACAGCGACAAAGGCCCAGTCGAAATGTTACCGTAAAAGTTACTCATGGTGGAGAAGAAGACAGTTGTGTTCCACAATCTGAACTTCAATGGAGAGCGTGGGAAAAAGTAATGCAAAAGGTAGATGAGAAGAGGACATCCCAAACCCAACAAGAAACCGTATGGCAATTGTGGGTAGTTGTGGAACAATCTCTTCGGTCCGAGGATGACATATTGAACGGCATTGGACTGGTACGAGACCAAAGACTGGCCAGTCCACTGGTTCAAAGGATCAACCTTGGCACCACTGATGTAATCAGATTTAGTGTTAAGCACCCATCTCATGGCGGCGTAGTTGATGGGAACACCAACCAATTCACCGAAAATCTGTGAGAAGAAGACAGCCTTGGGTGCTAAATGCATGTAGTGACCAATCTTCTGGTCTTGCAAAATGTACTGTGCTCTGTACCAAGCGTCACCAGCAATCGCACCATAAGTCAAAGCACCAGCTGGGTGACGGGAGTTGATGTTCTGCACCATGTAGCCGAAAATCAACTCGTTGAAGGTACCAATGGCCAACTGGAAGTTGGACAAAGCGTAGAGCCACGCCAAAGGAGTGACAATGACAGCTCCAAAGGCAAGTCCCACAATCAAACACCACCAGGGCATGAACATGTTGCCGGTGGCAAAGATGGCGAGCAAAGTAACAAAACTAGCAAGGAACAAGGTAACATACCAGTAAACAGGAACTTCATTGTAGTGGGACTGCAACTTGTTCAATCTGTCAGTGTATTGTTGGTTAATGGTAATCTTTTCGTTCTTGTCAACTCTTGCTCTTCTGGCCTTGTAGTTGTTGATGAAGTTGGTGACGGATCTCTTCAACGAGTCGTGGCCAAAAACCACAACCCAAACCATGCCAGAAATGTAAGAGGCATAATCAAAGAAGATGTTCCACAATCTCTGGGTACCAAGGTGAACAGGACCCAAGATCTCGTATGCAGTTTCGTTAAGTCTAAGGTCCTTGGTCAACAATTCGTTTGTAGGGTATGATTTACCGTCCGAAGTGAAAAGACGGTTAGACATAAGACCGGTCTTGAAACTGGCAAGATTGCCGTACTTGGCAGCAGGAATCAAGATCCATGCACCGAGAACAAATGCAGAAAACTGGATCACTTGAACCCAATATGGAGTGATCATGATAGCAGAAGTGATGTTGGACCAATCTAAAGTGAGGTTCAAGAAACCCATTCCTCCAAGTCCAGAACCAACAAAGTTGGCCTTGGAATTACGAGGTGCAACCCAACACAAGAATGCTAAAGATGAAGTCATTGGGAAAATGTACTCTGGGAAGAATTCCCAGATACACATGGCACCCAAAGCGAAGAAGAAGACTCTCATTTGCTTTTGGCCCAACTTGGAGTCGTTGTCTGACTTTGCCTGTGTCTGGAACAAGGTGGTCTGCATCAAAGCCTGAGGCCACACGAATTGCGCATCGTAAAGCAAAAAGTTACGGGCAATGGCTGCGTACGAGTATCCAACAAACACAATTGCCCACATGAAAAAGATAGCGATAGCAGGGTGGACGGTTTCACCGTAAAACACCTCAGCCAAAGATAATGTGGAAGTAGCTTGCGAGCCAGTAGCACCACTCGAAGCAGTAATGGTGATCATAGCAGTTTCCTTAATGGACCAAGGTCCTGGGTTAAGGTTGAACTTGAATCTTCCGAAACCAACATTCTTAGATGGCAAAACACGGGCCATCCACTTACCCACCCAGTGGGATGCAAGTTGGACGAAAAAGATGGAATAAGCTGCGGAAGTCGTACGGTATGAGTTCATAACACTGATGAACGCACCGGGAGCAACGAAAATCACCGAGAGCACAAAGTACCTGAATGTCAAGAGAGGAATGGTTGGGTCATCCTCCAACGGAACAATATCACGGACAACTTTAGGAATCTCCAACACGTCTGCATCAAGCAATGAGTCCTCATCACTGACTGACAAGTTTTCCTCATCGCTTACAACTTTTTCTTTAGTGTCTGCCAAGTATTCATCCTTATGCTTGGGGTTAGCACTGGAACCAGTAGTCACGGTTCCCAAAGCCAGGATTTCCTCCGGCTTTTGCTCTCTCTCAGACATATTGAAACCTGTGGTGTGGTAATTGAGAAATCGTCATTGCATTTATATAGTCTGCTGCACTACGCATCCTGCGATCTCTGCGGTGGGTGCCACAGTTTTAAGTAATTTGTAATGCGGTAATCAATGAGAAATGCTTTTGGGGGGACCTTGCAATAAACGGTGGTAATTTTCACCACCAATTTCTTTTAGCTGCCGCACCGTACTTAAAATTTACGACGCAGGCATAAAAAGGCATCATGGTCATCGGGCTTTGCTAACAAAAAGGATTCGATTTTAGTCCAGGTTTGGTATATTTAACCTGAAGACTGCTGATCTTCACTGCCAAGTATTCTTCCTGCTTGTGGATAAGCCATCGGAAGTATGAGATGCCAATACATAAGATCTGCGTCAAATTTTTGACACATTTTTGACACAAAGCAAGACTGAGACATCGAGCAATAGTGATAGTCATGGTACTACGCTTTTACACGTGCAGTAGTGAAATCTCTTATTAATCATCTCGCTTCTACACCGGAGATTGGTTTAGGCTAGTGTGAGAAGCAAGTAGCATGATTTTAAAAAAGAGAAGATAGGCTAATTGAACGTATTGTGAAGGTCAAATACCAAGTTAGCCTCTTGTCAGATAAGAAGAGTGCAGCAGATAGATAACACTTTCAATTCCTCCGAGATTGAAGGTATATGCAATAAATGGTGGAGTTTTCAACAAAAAAGTGGTCAAATGAAGCGGAATTATCCGTACCTTTTTACTTAGTGTGCAAATTTTTTGAATTGGAGTTCCACAGATGTCTCCATCCTCTACGCAGTCAATTTATCAACTGAGTATTAGCCGTATTGAGCACCGTGTGTAGCTTGCCACAGCTATTTTGGTGACTTTGTGGAGTTCTGAAAGTTGCTGTTACACTGAATTCATCTTTTCTTTTGGTGTCGTGAAGATCTTCTCTGCGCCATATGACAAGATTTTCCTGCCATCACGGAAAGTTGTCGTTCTTTAGCACTGTTCCCTCTGACCTGCATTCAGCTTCACCGGATTTAACCTGGAGATCTGGAATAGCTAAAAGAATTCCGAAACGGAAATTATGTGCGAATGCTGCCATAGAAATGAATCTTTTTCTTTTTCAGGAGGTTGTTTCTTCTTCGAGATTGAAAGAAACCTGCCATCTGATAAATGATAAGCAATGTGTTCCTAGATTCGCTAGAGGGTGTAACGTATTTACAAACATTTCAGTGTAGGGGGCGTAATTCCTGTTCCTTTCCCCTTATTCCCCTTTCTGCCTCTTTTTTGCCTCTTTTTCTGCCTCTTTTTCTGCCTCTTTTCTGACGTTTTCCTCTTGCTTTTTTCTCTTTTCCGTTATTCTTTGATAAAATGAGTACAGGTATAGTTCATCGAAATCAGTATTCAATTAAATACACAATAGAGCAAGCAAATAGTTGTAAACAATCGATTTAAGAACGTCTAAAAGTTGAACGGTAGAAACGGTGCATAGAAAGTTCTTCCTCTGATTTGTCCTGTATACAACTTTGGCTGCAAATCCGTTCAGTCTCCAAAACAGCAAAATAGATAACCTCAAATTCTCTACATCATAAATTCTTTACAAAAGTAATAATATAATTTTTATTTACATCATGTGTCAAAAAAAACATCCCCATACTCAAAACTTAGGCTTTCACAGCCTTGATCTTGTTGTGAGTGTGGTTAGAATGTGTTTCAACCTCAATCTCAACATCTTCCACTCCTTCCTCTTCATCAAATACTAGCCACTCCTCAAATCCATCATCAAAAACTCTTTGCAAAGATTTTTCAATTTTGATCAAGCCCTGTTCTTCTGCAACTACTTTCTCAAATAAAGCATACTCGTCATCCGTTACCAAACAACTATCTAACTCCTTAGTGAGAGCTACTTTGTCAATTTTCAAACCAATAAATACAATTTCATTTCTCCTGTCACCATACTTTCCTTGCATATCCTGTTCTACCAATTTCAAAGCATCAGGAGGTAACAAGTCCAAGTCCGGACCTGAGATCTCAAACCAAGGGATTCCTCCCTTTAATGTTAACATCGAACCTGCTGATGACCATTCTCCTCTAAGAATGTATCTTGAGGCAAGCCAGAAGAAACCTTTTGAGCGAAGCAAAGGACCAAAAGGAGAACTTTTCTTGTTTCTGAGAAGTTGTTTGTCTGACAAAGCTTGTTCTTCCTCTTCTTCTTCTTCTTCCTCACTCTCGCCCTCACTAGACTCGTTTTCTGAATCCTCGGGGTCATACGTATCTTCCTCGTGAATCACAGATTCTATAATAAAGAACTTACTGCTAAGCAACTTGTAAAGCCTTTCTGGGTGGAAAGGTTTACGAGATCTGTAGATGAAATTGTTAATACCATATTCCTCTGTTTCAGGCTTTGGTGCTAACACTTGCGTCTCTTTTTCACCAAACCCTTCCCTGATTGTCATTTCGTTGATGCTCTGTAACCATCCAGCAGCCGTTGAAGCCTTTTCAAAATTGTATAACCCAGTGTTAACAACTTGATGGACATCAACTTTAGAATAGTTTGCCTTTATAACTTTTGCAACTGGGTTAAGAGAGTGTATAATCTTCTTTATCTTCTTCTCTTTCGTATGCGAAACCTGTGAGATTTTGTTCACGATGATAACATCAGCAAACTCGATTTGATCAACCATCAAATCGGTGATTGTTCTCTCCTGTTCGCCTTGGTTGTTATCCCCATATCTATCAACCAAAAATTCGGTAGTTTCAAAGTTGTTGATGAAATTAACAGCGTCTATAACTGTAACACAGGTGTCTAGTTGGGTAAACTTACTTAAGCCTCCCATTTTAACGACCTCATCAACCAAATTCTGTTCCTTCTCGGTCATACCAGGGGTCTGGAGCATTGTTTCGCTGAACTCAGTGCTGAAAGTTTCGGCTACTTGCATTGGCTCTGAAATTCCAGTGGACTCTATGATAATGTACTCGAATTCCCTTGCTTTCGCTAGAGCAACCAATTCTTCAAGAAGATCACCACGCAAGGTGCAACAAATACAACCGTTTTGCAACTGTATCAACTGTTCCTGCCTCTTGGTGACACGGTGATTCGCTATTAATGAAGCATCAATGTTCAACTTGGAAACATCGTTAATTATCACAGCAATCTTAAGTCCATGTGGCGAGGTGAGGATATGTTCTAAAAGCGTGGTCTTTCCAGCACCTAGAAATCCTGAAAGAAGCGTAATTGGAATAGGTTTTAAAGTACCTACATCCTTTTCAGATCTCTTCAGTTTGTTAGTTTTCTTCCCAACCATTTTGAATAGTGGCTCCAAATATCATTTTAGCGAGGCATCTTTTTCATTTAAATACTCTTTCGTTAACGTACCTCAGAAGTTATAAAGGAACCACTATACAAGATTTGCAGCCATATTGATTATATAATGATTAATTCTTATTGGTTCCTGGTAATACAATACTGGTTATTTGCCTTATGGTATAACCAGTGAGGTTATTTTTCACATTTTTTCACTTTTCAGATCTACTACAGCTTATTTAATAGGAAATACTTAGAATGTTTGTTGATTGTTAAGATATGGTCTTGAAGCACTCGAGGGAACTAAATTTGTGAGTCTCAAGTTTTTGCAGCCAACAAGTCTATACTTTGAATCAACATGCAGTCCAAAATTATTACTTGAATTCGAACGAAAAGTCGTCAATCAGATACTTTTGCTATTTCTACAGAAATTATCACTCCCATATTTTATTGTTAAACCTTCTATAAAAGCGGAACTTACCAAATAGTATTGTCCCATTTAACCATTTCAATTGCCTGTTGAGTCACATCTTTCTGTGCTTTCTTTCTCATATAAAAGATCGAACAATCCTTATTAGAGCATAACACTTCTTGATGTAATGAACCCTGGCACCTCTGGCACTCAGTCCACAACCTTGAAAACTTATTTTCCAAGTAGTTCATCTGAGAAAGAGCAGCACCAAAGAGAGGTGGAGCTTTTCCGTCTCTGATACAACTAGGGCAAAGTGCACCCTTGTTGTCTGGTTTCAAAGGAGTTTTGCAGCTGACACACAACTCTTGTTTCTTTGCAAATCTCATTAATCCGCCACTCTTCGGAGCTGAGATTGTAATAGTTCTTGTATGCGCCCCTCCTAATAATTCCTTAGTTTTACTGTCACCTAATATAGGCTCGAAGATTCTTTCCAAAGGCTTCGCCAATTGGTTTTCCATGTAATAGTTGACATCGATCGGTAAAGAGTTCTCCAAAACAAACAAGGGGTCTTCTGACTTCTCGTAGTTTTTGTCACCCGATGATTTGATGATCACGTATGCGACTCTATCACCAAGATTTGGAGCTGAACCGGCATCTCTCTTTCTCATTCTCTCAGCTAACTCAACGTGTGCTTGCTTTGCAGAGTACTCACGCTTGGAGTATGCTTTAGTGATGACTAACTGCGACAAATCAACTCTGTTCTGTAATAAGTCCGCAATCGTCTGCTTGACATAGTTCTGGGCCTTTTCGACATTTCTTTCTTCCAAGATGTACTCCAAAACTTTGGTGATGACTTTCTGGACTAGTCTACAGTTATCTCTTCTAACTGTCTCAATACCTTTTGTGTCCATTTTGTCAAATTTGTCCGGTCTAGTCCAGTATAAACCGGCATATCTTTTCTTGTTTATCAACAAATATGGATAGTATACCTTTTCGAATTCCAATTTAATTGGATTCTTGAACTTAGTAGAGACATATGCTGCGGCTTCTTCACCCATCTTCATACATGTTTCCAAGTCACTGTGACCAAATTTGACCATCACAGAATCTGTGTCACCATAAATAACGTCTGCATCGTACTCGAATCCGTTCTTTTTCGAGTAGAACTCTTGCACTTCCTGCTTAGTTTTCTCAATCATGACTCTACCGAATGCTGTGGTTGATGAAGAGATGGCCAAACAAGGCAATTTACCAACAGTGGCACCTGTGAAACCATAGACAGAGTTTGCAGAGATCTTCAAAGCCAATTGTCTACCGTTCAAGACATCACGCTTGAAAGGGTCGGTTTCTTTCTTGAGATCTGCTTTGGCCTTCTTTCTTGCAGTCAACAACTCATTCAAAATGGTTGGCAAGATTCCTTTTCTTTTGTGGTCCTTGACAAAGTAATCTCCATTAGGAGTTTTAGTGTAGTCATCTTCTGTCAAACCAAAAGAATTGATAGTTTGCTGGTTAAGTAACGTGGTATAGCACAAATTGTGTGCCATCATGATCGAGGGATACAAAGAACTGAAATCCAAGGTTGCAATAGGCATGTCGTAATAGCCTCTTTTTGGCTCAATAACGGTGGCACCTTCGTATTCCTGGTCCGTGCCCTCACTTTTCATGTTGGGAATAACTATGTCATCTTGCAAACATTTTCTGAACAACTGAGAAATAACCTTGATCTGCTGGCCTCTTGAAAGCAAGTATGAGAATGGCACACCTGTAACTCTGGCCATTTCTGTGTAGTTAACAAGGCACATCAATTTCTCGAGCAATCTGAGGGGCAAGTATGCATCTTTTAGACAGTAAACAGCTAAACGTCTTCTTGTCTCTGCAGTGCCATTCTGCAAATCAGCAATAATAGAATGGTGGACGTCTTCCTTTTGTTCACCCAAAAAGTGAGCTGATACCGAGTTCAAAGTGTACGATCTCAACTTGTATTCTCTCTGGCAGAATTGGAGCAAATCCAATTGCATTCTACCTTCAATGTTGACGACCTTATTGTCTCTAGTTCCATAAGCTTTGGAACTAAAATGTGAATCTTTGACTTCCTGCTGGATGTTGAGGAGTCTGCCAAAGTAGGGGAAATCTTTGACTCCTAATGCCTTTGCTCTGTTAAGTAAGTACGGGAAATCGAAATTAGCTGTGTTGTATCCAATGATAACGTCAGGGTCACATTTGAGTATAAAGTCTCTCCAATGCCTCAACATTTCTTCCTCGGTTTGATGCTCAAAGATTTGCGACCCAATTATAGACGAACAGGTATTCACGGTGAACACATTTCTGACAAAGGGCAAAGGCAGACCGTATTTGGTGACTACATTGGCGATTTGGATGACAGCATCGTGTTCTGGCTCGGGGAAGATCCCTGGTCGTCCGGTACACTCGATATCGAAAGACATGATACGAAGTGGGGCAATCTTCAACCACTCGCCTTCAGATGCGTGCGAAATCAAGTCTCTGTAGTCAATTGAGCACTCGATTTGGGTGGTAGATACCCGTAACCTGCGGTCAACCATCTTATATTTCGCTTGGGGAAGTGTGATCCACGACATTCCGGTGATTTTACAATCCACCATCAACCTCAAGAGATAGTTGAGATTGTCGTAGGACACCATTTGTTGAGGAAACAAGTTTTCAAAGGCTATTTCACCGCTTTCAAACGCAGTTCTCAACTTACTTATGTTCTTCGTGCTGTCCACAAAGACCTGGAAGAATGGCACTTTCATGTTTTTGTTGTAGCCCCATATCGACTCTTTAAGTTTGATCTGTATATCGACTAGACCTTGGTACCTGGCCTTTATATAAGCAATGAAGGGAGTCAAGTGGTTGTCTCTGTAAAACCCACGAGGAACAGGTACGTAGAAGTAGTGAATGAATCCCGTCACAGTACACAACACAGAGTATCCTTCTTCGGTAACACCAAAGAATCTCGCAACAGATTCGTTATTTTGGGTTGCTTCCTCAGCGTCCAATTGCTGGAAAGTCACATCGGACTGTGATGGGTCGAAGTCTTGTGGGAATTCTGGTCTTTCCCAGTTCTGGTCCTCTGCATTGCCATTTTCCTTTACGTGCTGTGTCATATCCAACAACTCTCTTTCGAATTCCGATGGTTCTGATGCCCCTTCATTAGGTTTCACCTTCTTGAGAAATTGTGCTTGTTGTGACGAGATTTCTAGCTGTGAAGCAGGAACCAGTTGAGACGATGGTGGGAGGGTGTAGCCGCCAAGCTCCTCTTCCACGATTTCAAGCTCCATAGGTTCGTGTTCTCTCTTCATTGTTGATCTGGGAATTGATTAGAAACTTTTCAGAACGCGTGATAACTTTGAAGTTTATAGACGCGTTGGGTGATTAGGTAATCTTTCTACGATTTCGGTTAGATTAACAGGAGCGATGATATGGAGGTTAGTGGTAGTCTAAGGCTGGTTATCTAGTGATGCAGTTCCCTAGATTCGGTTATTTGAGTTAGGAGTAGGAAATGGATATATTTTTTTCAGTTTATGCTAATTTCTTTCAGATTGTTTGAATATTCGATTTTCGAATAAATGAAACAAGAAGAAAGAAGATTAAGTTAGTGGTGGGTAGAAATTATATCTTTGGAACGGGTTGATAAGACACACAATTCACGGTAGATTAAGAAATGACGAATGAAATACAATCCAGTTGTCAAATTATCAAAAACATTACGACCATTTAAGAGTGATACTAAAAACCTTTAAAATTGTTAAAAAATGCCCGATCTCTTACCGAGTACAGTATAAGTTAGTTGTGGGATGAGTTACTCTCAAGCTCCTTCTACATTGTGTTCTGTCTGTCTCCTTAACTCACTAAACTGACTACTTTCTGACTGGGGATTCCTCCGCTCCTTTGTACACCTTACTTAGACAAAAGTCATGTGATTATTATTTGGCAGACAAAACCGTATGTAATTTTAGAAAGTCCATCTGAAGGTTGCATAGTGTAGTGGTTATCACTTTTGGTTCTGATCCAAACAACCCCGGTTCGAATCCGGGTGTGACCTTTATTTTTGGACTCTCTCGAGCTAAACTAACTGGTGATGGTACAAGCCCAAATCTTACATTACACTTGAAATCCGCTTATTCTTGCATATTTTTGTACTTATGACTCACCAACCCTTTGCAGGAATCCAAACATCCACTACAACATCATCTTCTACAGCAAAAAACCATGGGTGACACGAACTAGTGATACACGCATGTTGCGGAGTGATCCTAACTTTTGATCCGTATGGAAGCGGAGCGAACGGTTTCGTGGTGTCACGCTGCAGCAATACTCCATGCTCTTGAGAGACTCTTCCTACGACCCAATTTGTACCTCTGACAACTCCAAAACCAGCAATCGGGCCTGTTTCTCTCGACAAAGCGACCACACCAGCATTGATCAACTGCTCTTTACGGTCAGGGTAGGTAGAAGCCACCTCTGCAATTACCGAGATGGAAATGTTTTCCTCTGCAACACATCCAGTTGCAAATTGCTGCAAATCGCAGCAAGGGTAGTTTCCAGCATGTAATTCGAGCTCACCAGCCAACTCATACGCCTGTATGTCCTCAGTGGTCAAAGTCAGTGCCGCATGGGCTGTGGGTGTGGCCCCAACGGAAAGAACCAACTTTACGTTTTTGTCTATGGAAAGAGCCAACTTGGCAGCTTTATTGGCATGCTCAATCTCTTCATTCAAAAATTCCCTAGAGTTCTCCAACGTTCTGGCTCCATACGAATGTCCGGCATGACAATACAAACCAAATAACTTGATTCCGTGGTCTTTGGTCAACAAGTACTCCAATAACTCCCTCAATTCCGCGGAGTCGTTCTCCAAACCTGCTCTTTTAGTGCCCATGTCCACCTTCACGAAAACCGACCATTCGTTTCCATGCTTCTCTGAGTACGCACTCAACGCCTTTAACTGGTCCAAGTTGTCGATCATGAGACGCAACTGCACCTTTTCTGCCAAAGCTGCCAACTCAGGAATCCTCGACGCCGAAACCGGCAAACCGTAGAGAATATCCTTGACGGCCCCCGAATCCACCAAGGGCAAAACATGCCATGCTTCGCTCAACGTAGAAACAATGATTCTGTCGGTACTGTACCCAGTTGAGTCCGCACCAATCTCAATGGCCACTCCTTCGACGGTTTTATGAGTTTTAATGTGCGTTCTCAACTTGACTCCTAATCTTTCTGCCGTGTTAAGCATCAATTTGCTATTATTGGTGAAGACATTTCTGTCTATTAATAAGGAGGGAGTAGGCAACTCTGATATCTTAGAGCCTTTGAATTTGGAAAGCAAGGCTTTCTTGTCTGGTTTGGTGTAGAATTCTGAAGGAAATGTCATTTTAGATTATTTGGTTTTTCCATAGATTTAAGATTGCAACCTTAAATGACTTTTAATCGGCAATTGGACTTCTATTCATGAATGCTGTTTTATGGTTAATACCATGGTTACTAATTTTTTGATTGTTCTTTGTAAATTATTTGGTAGATTTAATTGCGTTGTTATAAAATGGATGTTAAAATGACTTCTATTATTGTTGAAGCACCTCAGTTTGATGTTTAAACTAGTGTTCAGAGTAAGTTGATAAAGGAGTGAATAAATAATGGAGTAGTTAAGTTTCTGTTCAAAATTTACTTCACCATTGACCACAACATTCAGCATCAATAAGCAAAAATCTAGTAAATCTCTAATCTCAACTCCAAATCCAAACCCCAAACCTCAATTCCCTAATCCCAAATCTCAAATCTCAAATCCAAATCCAAATCCAAATCCAAATTCAAATCCAAATCCATAGCCAAATCATACATTCATTCTCATTCGTTATTTCTCTGTTCATTCAATAAAATAAATATACATACTAAAATACAACGCCTACTCTATCTGCTCGATTTTTGGAACTGTAGACTCGTCAATGTCCATGGAATCCTCCGTCTTGTAGAAAGACGAAATATGACTCTCAGTAATCGATTTGTTGCCCATCGACAATTGCCCAGGTCTCGGTAAACCACTGTTTGTATGGATATGTTCGTTTGAGTTGGTTTTCCTCACCTTGGGAGTCACTGAGCTCACGCTACTGGTGCTACTACCACCGTCCAAACCTGCAAAGAACACAGGCGTTGTTGAGTTCGACAATCCGTTCGTTAATGCGCTCTGGTCAAGTCCATACAGGTTGCTTGGGCTCGAACCAATGTTCGTCAATAAGTTCGTGGCTGAATGTTCGGTGCTCTTGATAGAGCCCATCTTCAAGTTCTTGGTAAAGTCCGATTGTCTGTTGCTGTTGTTTTGTTTCGACAACTCCTTCAACTGGTTGATGTTGTGGATGCACTTGCTTATGGTCTGCATCAACAACTTTGGCTTCAAAGGCTTAGACACGTAGTCGTCCATGCCCTTGGCCAACGACTTCTCGCGGTCACCCAACATCGCGTGCGCAGTCAACGCAATTATAGGAGTCCTGAAACTGAGTGAGTCAATAGGGTTCGACTTCTTCTCCCATTGTCTAATCTTCTCCGTGGCCTCAAATCCACCCATGACCGGCATCTGCACGTCCATCAAAACAACATCATAATGGCTCTTTTTGATCGCCTCGTACGCCTCCAAACCGTTCTCCACAACCTCGACTTGGTGGCCCTGCTTCTCCAAGATTCTGACGGCCAACTTCTGGTTGACCAAGTTATCTTCCGCAAGCAAGATCTTGTAGCTGATGCTCTCGTCCGAGTTCTGCGAGATCGCACGCGATTCTAATGCTGGGATTATGGCGCTCGCCAAGTCGGTGATCGTGCACGGGGTGTTACCGTAGGAGGAAATACCCAAATCAATGCACACTCTCATGTTCAACTCTGGGATCGAGTGGTGCAACAACACCAACGGAATGTACTTGACCTCGGGAAGCAACCTCAACTTCTTGGCGGTCTCAATCGAGTCGATCATGATGATGTCGTACTTAACAGGCTCGGTCAACGAAGCGTTGCTGATGTCGCGCACAAAGATCGGGTTCAAGCCCAATTCTATGATGCCTTCCTTGATTTCGCTGAGTTCGTTGTCGGTGTGAGCCGTCGAAACAAACAAAATGTAATGATTGGAGAAGGGCAACAACTGGTCCGTTTGTCTCGTGTATCTAATGTTCGAAGGAGAAACACTAACGGTGAAGTAGAAGTTGGAGCCAGAACCATAATCTGAGGTGACCCAGATCTCACCACCCATCAAGTGGATCAACTGCTTGGAGATGGACAAACCAAGACCCGTACCACCAAACTTTCTGGTTGTCGAACCATCGGCCTGGCAGAAAGTGTCGAAAATAAGACCCAACTTGTCCTTTTCAATACCAATACCGGTGTCGCTAACACACACCTCCAAGAGCAACTTCTCGGTGTCCCCTACAATCTTGCTCGACTTCTTGACACTGACGCTGACTTTACCCAACTTGGTGAACTTGATGGCGTTTCCGGCCAAGTTCAAGATCACTTGTCTCAATCTGAAGGAGTCACCAATCAAGTTGTCAGGGAAGGAAGAGTCACACTGGTAGGTCAAGTCCAAGTTCTTTTCAATGGCCTTCACGGCCAAGGTCTTGAGAGCACCAAATACCGTTCCTCTCAAGGAAAAGTCGATCTGCTCGACAGTCATGCGGTTGGCTTCAATCTTGGAAATATCCAAGATATCGTCGATAATGGTCAATAACGAGTTTGCCAAGTTGTGCACGATAGACAACATTTCTCTCTGGTATTGGGTCAACTCTGTGTCCAACGAAAGCTGCGTCATACCGATGATACCGTTCAAAGGCGTTCTAATTTCGTGCGACATGTTGGCCAAGAACTCCGACTTGGCACTGTTGGCCAACTCTGCGGCTTCTCTCGCAGCGGTGTTCCTCTGGATAGACTCTCTCAAGTTGAGCACCATCTGGTTAAGCTTGGTTTTCAAGGCGTCCATCTCACCACTGGCCTCGACAGTGATAAAGCGGGTGAAATCACCGTCGGTGGCCGCAGCAGTAATCTGGGCAAACGCTCTCACCTGCGACGTCAAGTTCAGCGCCATGGTGTTCACGTTGGAGGTGATTTCCTTCCACAACCCGTCCACATCGCTGACCTGCGCCTGGATACCCAACTTACCGTAGATACCCACGTCTCGCGCCACCTTGGACACCTCCAGCGCAAACAACTGCAACAGGTCCACCATCTTGTTGATGGTGTTCTTCAACTGCAAGATTTCGCCCTGGGCATGGACGTCAATCTTCTGTGATAAGTCTCCATGGGCCACTGCTGTGGTGACTGTGGCGATGGATCTGACCTGGTTGGTCAAGTTTGTTGCCATCAAGTTGACATTCTCAGTAACAGCCTTCCAAGCACCCTCTACATCTTGAACATTCGCCTGGCCACCCAATATACCTAGCGTTCCGACCTCCCTCGATAACGTGGTCACCTCCAACGCAAAATTCTGCAATCGGTCCACCATCTGGTTGATGGTCAACTTCAAGTTCAAAATCTCACCTTTACAATCAGCAGTAACTTTCTTAGATAGATCGCCTTTGGCGACCGCAGTCGTCACATTCGCAATATTTCTCACCTGGGTGGTCAAATTAAGGGCCATAGCGTTCACATTATCAGTCAATTCTTTCCAAATACCTTCGACATTCTCAATAAAGGCCTGTCCGCCTAAAATTCCGAGAACACCGACGTCACGGGCCACCTTGGAGACCTCGAACGCGAACGTTCTCAACTGGTCCACCATGGTGTTGATGGTCATCTGCAACTGCAAAATCTCGCCCTGGGCATGCACGTTGATCTTGCGCGACAAGTCGCCGCGGGCCACAGCGCGCGTCACGTCCGCGATTTCTCTCACCTGGTTGGTCAAGTTGAGCGCCATGATGTTGACGTTGTCCGTCAACGACCGCCAGATCCCAACAGAGCCCTCGTTCTTGGCCTGGCCACCCAACTCGCCGTTGGCCACCTCCGTGGCCACCTTGGTCACCTCGTTCGCAAACGCCTGCAACTGGTCCATCATCGTGTTGATCGTGATCTTCACCTTCAAGATCTCGGGGTCCAGCTCCACAGTGTGGATCTCCACCTTCTTGGACAAGTCGCCCATCGCCACGGAAATCACAACCGTGCCAATCTCGCTCAACGCCTGCTTGAACGCCTTGTTGGCCGTGTTGCACGTGTCCAACTCGTTGCCCAAGTCCTTGATCACGTTGTCCTGGTTGTTGATGTGCTTGATGAGGTCATTTCGTATCGTGTGGTAGTTCTGCTGGAACAGGTCGGGGTCTTGCAAGAGCTCCAAGATCTTGGCCGACGACATGGCGGCGCAAATCTACGCAAAAAAAAGGGCTGGGGCACTAGCTCGCTGTGCTGCTGGGGCCGTATCGCGCTCCAGTGTGTTGCCGCTGGGTCTGTGCGGTGCTCGTCGGGCAATGTGTGGGCACGGGCGTCGTGTTTCTGGCCGGTGCGTGGGCGTGTAGTGCTTTCTCTCGCCGCTTTCGTGCCGGGAAAAAGGTGCTCTGGTGTTGCTCGCGTTCCGTAGACTATCTGTCGGGCGCGCAGGGCTATATATCGCTGGGGTATGTGAGGTTGAAGCAGCGGGTTGGTTGTCCAGTTCTCACTAATGTATTTAAATTTGCCTTTAATTTTCCCCTTTCCGTTTTTTTTTTGAGGACGTTACGTCACGGCCTTTTTGGGTTTTTAGTGGGATTTGTGCTGTAGCGGAAGAAGGGAGCGCGAGAGAGACGGGGAGCACGAACTGAGAGAGGTCAAACTCCACCGTGCCTCCGGCCCTATCGGTGCTGCCCACCAACGGCGACACCGTGTGCCCCGGTGCTGGCTCTCCACCGCAATTTATGTTTACCTCCCTACAACCTTATTGTTCCTCTCTTTGTATCCTCCTCATTATGCATTGTCCAGGAGTGCAGAAAAAAGCCGTCTTTTGTCATGACGTAATCCTGGCTGTCAACTTCAGCCTCCCGGGCCTGGGACTGCCAGCCTACCGTCTACGTCTTGCGGGGTATCTCATTGTCGGTGGTGGACCTGAAGCTAGTATGGCAGAGCTCTGGCTAATCTCGCTTTTATGGCTAACTTGGTTTAAAGTTGAGCGCAGCAGATTGAACGTCGTAAATCCCAATTAGAGTTTTACGTTAGGTTGCAAATCTGCACTTGCTCAACATTTTTAGGTTAAACAAAAGGGTCCGGTTATTGTTTCAGAATGGAGTCGGTATCTCGAGAGTGTAATTCGTAAGTTGCTCGCTGGGTCCAGGAATTCCGCAGCGAGGGCCTGCTGGGCCCACAAAGCTGAACCGAAGCCCAATACCCGCTAATTCCACGGGGTGCTCGCACCGCGAGCCTGGCCGCATTGTGGCGTGGGTGTTTTGAGCGTTAGAGTGGTGTCTGTGCGAGGTATTGCGTGTATCTGACCACGCAGCGCTTACTAAAACTCTGCTAATCTCAGACTCCATCTTTCTGGGGTTGGCCGTGGGTTTACGACTTATCTGAGGCGCAGTTTAGCTGGAGTCCTTTGCACTCAGAGTGCACCCTCTTGTTTTTGGGTGCGTGGGGGGGCTTCTCTGGTGGCTGGGACTCCACGAACCGGGGTGCTTTCAAGGCGGTTTGGTCTGAAGGGGTTATTTAGAGCAGTGGGTGTGGGTTCATCTACGCTGGGGCAGCGATCCAGCATGTGAATATTCGCTAGATTCACTAATACGTGCACCGAGTGCATGGTTTTCCATCGGCAACGTGTGTTCCATGTTGGAAAGTGCCAAATTATGCAAGTTGGGTTGCATTTCATTTCTCAACATTTATTTGCAGCTTTGAATTTGCAGCCTAATGAGAATTGTGAATAAATTGCAGCCACCACTTAGGTTTACTCTCTGTTTGGGCAGCACAATTTAGATGAGTTTTAGGAAGAGATATATGCTAGGAAGAGATATATGCTTGGAAGAGATATATGCTAGGAAGAGATATATGCTAGGAAGAGATATATGCTTGGAAGAGATATATGCTAGGAAGAGATATATGCTTGGAAGAGATATATGCTAGGAAGAGATATATGCTAGGAAGAGATATATGCTTGGAAGAGATATATGCTAGGAAGAGATATATGCTAGGAAGAGATATATGCTTGGAAGAGATATATGCTAGGAAGAGATATATGCTTGGAAGAGATATATGCTTGGAAGAGATATATGCTAGGAAGAGATATATGCTAGGAAGAGATATATGCTAGGAAGAGATATATGCTTGGAAGAGATATATCTAGGTTTGTTTTTAATCTAGACTATGTTGCATAAATGAAATGTATAGATTAACTACTATAAAACTTAACAAATTATGTAATCGAAGATAACCAAGTGTGGAATCTGCATCACATTGGTTCGTTGTATCTTGTGCTTACCCGTTATGTGTCTGGAGTGGCTGAACCATTTAGTAGTCAACTTGTACATCTTATGGATTTGCAGAAACCAACAGACGGAAGATGCATCTTCTCTGAGGTTTAATACTGGCACCACCCCTACTATTTGACGGCCGGTCAAAATTGAGCGGATTCTTACTTCACAAGACGTATACTCTTTATTCCCGTTGCAAGTTGGTGCTTTCACTGGGTACTTGCTCCGCTTAAAGTAGGTACCAACTTTGCTGTTCACAAATGAGGTGCTTTCTTTCAACGTTGTTGCTTGAAATGAATATGGTTGATGTCCTGTATTCTTTACACTGTACTTCAATTTAACCGTCTTGAATATCCATGGATAAGCGTAGCCACAAGAATGATAACTAGACTTTATGGAATTTATTTCTCACTAAATTTAAACGGTACTGGGAATGGGGTAACAGGGTGTGGAAATTCCCAGCATGTTTTACCCCAGCTTTACCGAAGGTAGTGGAATTCAATTCGCATTGACAAATTACGACAATTAGCCGATTTAGAAACAGGTTTATGAATCATGTAGCTCATTCTCCTGTCGCCAAGCTTATCACTAGAGACTTTAACTTCCCGAGGGATACACACCTTGGAGTATTTTCTTAAAAGTGAATGCACTCCAAGAAGTGTTGGCGGGCCAACGTTAGTGGTAGTTTCGACCTTCTTCACTTGGTGTCTGTTTGTTGAAAATAGCAAATAATGTAAATCCGTACTATTCTGTTTTCTGCTAGTTATTTTTATATTTAGGGATCAATGAAAACCGTTTACGGAAAGAGGGTGGAGTGACCCATTACTAAGATAAACGTAATGTAACTTGATTGAAAACCCCAGAAGAAGGAGCTCTTTTTGGGTGCAAAAATTAAACTTGAACTCACAACAATCGAATTACAATCGTTCCTGCGGTAAGATCAATGGAAGAGTGTTTGACTTTCAAGGCGTTGAAATTATACCTTGAGGGAATCAAAAGGATGCGGCTACCTCCACATCAGGTTCATTCTTGGCTAACTCACCCTATTTTCAGTTTACAACAAATCCTTTGTTGATCTCCTCTTTCATTCTCAATTTCTTTATCTATTCGGTAATTCTTACATTTGGCTGCGAAAATTGATTTAAAAAGTTTATGTTTTACATTTATACAATATCATTCTCATAATTAACAATACTTAATCTTGCAATTAAGTATGTGAAAATGATTTAGTACATTTATAAATATACCAATCAACAATTCTTACATACTATCCACTAATCTTTCATTTTAAAGTACCTCGTACCATTTATTAGAACTATATTGTTTGTACCATTGATATTGAAAATTAACACGATAATCGCAATTTAAAGAAGATTCAACCTCCTCAACTCCCGACAGTTAGGCATTTGCATATTCTGAGCCTTTTTTAACTTGCCCTCATCTGTACTGAACCACCCATGCGCCTCCTCAATCAACTCATTCTTCACCATCTGCTCCCTCGAACATTTACTTCTTCTGTCTTGAACATACAGGTTTTCCACCTTGCTGTCAAAGTTACGCACCTGTCTCGCGCTCCTTTCACCAACATAGGAGTCGGTCACATAGAATGGGATCTTGTGCTGCGGAGTCGTCCTCTCCACGTTGAACTTGGCAGTTTTCAGAAACGAGTACAGGGGTACGCTTTCGCCGCTGAAAAGGTTGCTTATTATGGGAACAAACACGATGAGGAAAAGAGGCAAGAGCTGCTTGAAGATCTCGTACATGGACGATTCTGTTCTGGCGTCGCCTCCGGCCGCTGCGCCGGGCCCCCTCTGCGGTCTGCGCTGGCGCGCCTGCTGGTACGCAAACGGCGAACCTCCTCCTCCAAACGGCGACCCTGCTCCGAACGGCGAACCTCCGCCAAAAGTTTGGAAAGTGAACCCGTTGTTGCCAAACGTGAAGGTCTGTCCTGGTGCACCTCCACCAAAAAACATGTTGAATATGTCGTCGTCGAACCCAACTCCTCCACGCTGGAACCCTCCAAATTGTTGTCCTCCACCGGCTCTCATGCCTGCACCTCCACTACTCTCATGTCCGGAAAACCTAGAGTCTGGATCAGAGCCAGTCTGGTCGAAAATGCGTTTCTTGGCAGGATCACTCAACACTCCCCATGCCTTGTTCAAGTACTTGAACGCCTCTGCGGCCCTCGGATGTGGGTTCTTGTCGGGATGCAACTTGACCGCTAGTTTACGGTAAGATTTCTTGATCTCGCCTTCTTCTGCTGTCTTCTCTACTGACAAAATCTCATAGTACTGCTGTGGCTTATACGATAGGATTTTCAACACGATCGTTTCCTGTTCCTTGGAATGCGACATTCTGTGCTTGGTTAAGTTATAACCTCTAGTGCTGAGATCGTGTGGGTGCTGATAGATTGAACCGGTGCTTTTCTATGTGGTTAGCACTGGTTTTTTCCTTAATTCTTCAGCGTACGTGTGCGTTACAAAAATTTGGCACCGATGGCGGAGCTAAAAAAGAAGGGGCATACTGGGAATTGAACCCAGGGCCTCTCGCACCCAAAGCGAGAATCATACCACTAGACCACACGCCCTTTTCTGTTGAAATAAAATGAGAAGTGATATATACCAAAGATTGTGAGAGTTTTCCCCAAATGAACCAATTCTGTCGAGCCGATAAGGCATTGATGAATGACTTTGAGGCTCGGAGGAATCCAATAGCAATTTTTGATCTCGGTATGTTCGTATTGTGCTTGTCATGCTGTCAGCTGTTGGTGCTAATTCTTAAACAGTAATTTAGTATTCCGTATGCCATTTATGTAGCTACTCGCAGTTCTTGGTTTCTATAATCTGCAGATTTAGAGATCTCTTTATGGACCTGGGAAAAGGTCGCTAATCTCCCTTCATGGCATTCATGGTTTTGGACTCTCGGTAGTCCTAAACAAGATAACCCCATGAGATTACCTGAATGTCATTATGAAAGGTTAAGGACACTCCCTCGTTCTGAGTTCATTTCTGGGAGTCCCAAGATATCCTCAAAACAGTATCAGGACTTCCTGATACACTTACAATACCAAACTTAGAACCGGGTCACTTGAACGATAAATGGTAAATCTTAAAAATCTGTTTCAATACTCAAGGGACAAGTGTATGAAATACGGAAAGCTCTAAGTAACTTCATCCTTGAGTCACAAATTTACAGCTCAACTTAAACTTGCTTCTAACTTTTCCAAAGTAACTGACAGTTTAAACACAGGAAGCTTGCACCTTAACAAACTGTCACAATCATTTGGAAATTTGAGAACATACTCTTAACCCTCGAAAGATTCCTCTTTCAAACCTTTTCACTCAAATTGTCCTTCAGTATCAGCGGAATTATGAACGTTCAAGAATCCTTCAACTGATAAGATATTTCGAGACCTACCAAGCAGCTCTGCTGGCGAATTGACGTCAAAACTAATGAATTTCGTACCTCTGGATATAAACTGCACTCTTCAACATGCCCGTTGAAAGTCACACTGTTGCTGAGACGTAAGTACCTTCCTCGATTAAAAGTATTCAGCTGCATAATAACTTCTACTAACAACGTACCTGTTGAGTTACTGTGGATTGATTTTCTTGATGGCCAAGACTTGGGTTGGAGTCAAGAGGAACTTATGACTTCTAAAGAAACTTACCTACCTACAAGACTTACTAAAAACTGCTTAGTTTCAACAACATGTGAAAGTATATTTCCCACCCCCACTACTGGATCGTCGTCTCCCCTACTTTATCTGCTCAACTAGTTGCAAAATCTCACTTAATGTTTGAAAGATTGAGTAGTGAGTAGTAATCTCTTCGGAGGCATATCTCAGCGATAGTGGCATTTTCTCAGCTCCACCAGTGTCCCCGGCCTAACACATTAAGTTTTTTTGGAAGAACCCCGACTCTACAAAGAGCCACGCCACTGATTCCATTACTTTTGACCAAGTTTCAGCAACATACAAAACCACTTCAAATTCAACGTATGCGCTTAAATATTCCATCACTGAGCAGCTCCACCTACGAAGCCACGTCAAACCTCTTATCGCATCAGGCGAAAGAAAATATGAAGGACCATCCACTGATTGTGCACTCACAACAATCTTCTCTTAGGAATCATGCCGTAGCAACTTCAGAGGGCGTACATGGCCTTCATGAAGAGTGAAACAACTCGTAGGAAAGGCAATTACAAACTCAGTTTTATGCTTACTCAAAAAAGATTCACAGGCAAATTAAACTAGAGGATTCTCAAATCGGAGTCGAGTTCAGGCTCGAAATCTCTCAAACTAAAGGGGAAGCTTCCTGTTTGAGGAGTTAAGCATTCAAAATTCTGTTTTAGCTTTCAGAATACATCACAATGTTTCAAATAGTTGTTCAGTAGGGGTGTATGGGTGTGAAGCCAAGGAAGTAAGCTTTTTACAAACACAACCTGGGAGCATAATTACCTGTTACCTTTAAATGCGACTATGAATGGAATGGAAACCAGAAAGTGCTACGGTTTGAATCAAAGTGAGCCTTTACACTTCGCTATGTTACCGTCGAGATTACATAATCTTATATGGCTGCAAATTATTTTTAATATTGGATGGAAGGCAAGGATAATGGAGTGGTGGGGTCAGATGACTCGGGTAGCCATTACAAATATGCAAGCTGACTACAGATAAAATGAAGTTCCAGATTAACTTAAATTTAAGGGACACCCATTTGCGCTTTAGTTCTGGTGTACCTGAACCTACAACGGTTACTGCACTTTGAAGAGTAACGAATAGAGCTCCAGAGAGAATGGTAAATTGGGTGAGGCAAGTCGAATTGAACTAATTGTGGAATAGTCCAGCTTTTGTCTAGTTTCATGGACTTCAAAACATGTCAAACAAAAATGAAAGCAGCCTAGCTTTAAGATAGATCCTTATCGCGATCCAACAAACCAAAAGTGGAAGAAACCTCAACTTTCAGTACGTGCTCCACCAAGTAAAGTCAAAGCCAAATATTCCCTCTGCTAACCACCGAGGTGCTACGATTAAAATCCACCTTAGTGGTCTCAAGGATGCCCGTCATTCTATAGTATTTAAAAGCCAGAATGGCTCCTTTCTCCCAATGTTCTCTGGCCGGTACTATGAGTATTTGCTTTCCCTGGAATGAAACGGTGTTCTGATCCTACCGGTACGCATCAAAGATTTGCACATCTGGGTACACTCTTAAAGTTGCTCTTTGATCATTTTCTAGATAACATTCAGGTTGAAGAACATTCAGAACATTCAGGTGGATGAAAATTCAAGTGGACGAGAATTCAAGTGAGTCCAACAACATAGACAATCTCAGATTCAACAAACCCATCATATGATGTACCAATCTAGATTGCCTTTGTTCGGCATTTTCCATCGAAGCGTATACCACCGTAAACACCGTTTCCCCTGCAATTCGAGACTGTCTAAACAATTAATTAGGGGTGGCCGTTCCGTTGGAAATGACGCAACCAATTCCTCAGTACGCTGGTTTCACGAATTGGCAAGCTTTTACCCTCACCGATATCTCCTTTTGCCAGTCCCAGGATCACCCCTGCGGGACACTTTTGCGCTCGTACAATGCAGGCTAGGTAGTGGATTGTAACGTGATATCGAAAATGCTCTTGTTTATCTTATCTGTCTTCTACGCAGCGCATTGGCCCTGTCCGCCACTTTGCTATTCTCATTGTTGAAAGGCACGATTGCAAAAAAGCACCAGTGCTGCATGACTAGCCCGTTCGATCGAGAAATATCATCCAGACAACCGTGCTTGAGGTGGCACAAACGTTTGCGGTCGAGCGGTTGTAAGTGCGAGCTTAAGAATTCATGCAATAACCAGTCCGGTAGCAGTACATCGATTAATTGCTTGATGCGAATAATAGGCTTTCCAGCCGTCAGCACGGCCCGTGGCCCATGTCACAAGACCACAAATTGGTGTTTCGGATGACCTCATTGGCTGTTCCGCAGCCTAATTCAGCTCTACCTTGTGTTTGCCGTGCTGCGCTCTAATTTTTGCAGTTAATATCGATAAGCAGGATCGTTTCGAACTGACAAACTTGGTGATGTAATAGTGTGTAGATTAATTAGGAATACATGCCTCCTATCTACCAGAGAGTATTTAAACAGCAGAGTTTCGCCTGTTTGCTTGAGTCACCAAGATCCTTCGGTATCAAAACATCTACTTAACAATCAATAATGGCCTCCAACTGTGTTTCCTGCTGCAACAACTGTGCTAACTGCAAGTCCTGCACCGCTAAGCAATGCTCGTGCTCCACTTGCAAGAAGTAAGCACCCCATGTGTTTGACACATACTCCAACGGGTCCGACGCTGGCAATAGTGCTCATTGGCCTATTTACTCGATAGCTTAATTAGTTTATTTCCAATACATGGACTTGTTAAATCATTGCGTACCTAATATTTTTTGCTCTGTTCTGGAAAATGTAATTCGAAATACCAGGGCCAAGCTGTTTGGATCTTTTTACTGTTGATTGTCAGCACAGCCTGTTCAAGATTGGCCGCCTGGTTGGCGGACCCGACGCAATTCCCGAAATCGCATGTGGTTGCAAATCCTCCTAAAAGCATATTGGCCCTCCAATAGCAACGGAAAACGTATTCTAATTATCTATTGTTGGCATTGTGCTCATAATTTTTTTCCCTATTGTAATTCAGAGCGATATGTCCATGGTGATGATCCTGATGATTTACCCCGGAAACCAAATTCAGAAGAAAAGCGATCCTAGCCAATCAGTGGTTGGTGAAGTAAGAGTCCGAGGGGGGTGCGTGCCATTCTCTCGAGTATAAAGGAAGCTCAATTCCCTGCGATTTTTGTTCTCCTACCTCATCGTTCTACGATACATCTTACAATAACTACCATCAACTCGAAATGCCTTGCTCATCCATTCAAAGTGCCAAACCAACTTGCGGATCTTGCGCTGATTGTACCATTTGCAAGGGGAGATTGCAGAAGTGCAACTGCAAGGACTGTGAGAAGAAGTAGGCACGAATCGATGAAGGTTTGTATCTTGAAATCTGGTAAGCAGTGGTGAAACTCTCTGGTTAGATGCGTCACTGTATTTGGTTCTCTTTGGTGTTTTTTTAGCTAATAAACGCGTGTTTGAAGTATAATGGTGTAGATGTGATTTGATTTCTGTAACATTTTTATTATAATACATATGCAGTTGAGGGGCCATATCTTTGTGGTGATTTGTTTGGTAAGTGCACCTTGTGATGTTTCGTACTACTTCTTATTGTGTTTACTGCTTTGCACGCTGAATGTCTAGAACTGCTTGAATTCACACCTTGTGATGTTGTATCCCGTATTCACACACTTCGTGATGTATCTCCTTTGTTAGCACCTTGTGATTTATTTTCTTAGAGTACACACTCAAATCACCCACCATATCAATGTTCAGCTCAGTTATTACACCTCAATATCAATCTCAATAGTGCTGATCAATTTGTCCATCTCTCCCAAAACTCTGTATGTAGAACTAGCAATCTTCTCCTCCTGCTTGCTCTTCTCAGATAACAACCGCTCATAATTCTCCTTGGCATCTTGTAAAGCCTTTTCGTTTTCCTCTTGGTTTATTAAATCGTGGTAAAACATACGGGTGACGGTCTTCAAACGGTTGAACGGATCGCCGCCATCCAGTTGTCCTGCACTGAGCAAGTTTTGCTTGGACCTGATCTCCGCTTTTCTGATGTTGGTGTTGTTCAACTTTCTGTTTCTCTCGTTCACCTTCGACATGGTGTTGAGCGATTCCGAGTTGTTGGTGGTTTTCACCTGGTGCTGCAAAATCGTGTCCAATTCCTTGATCTTGGCAAGCAACGAGTCAACCTGGGTGTGGTTGTTGGGCTGTTGCCTGGCCACCTTCAACTCGTCCATCAACCTTCTCTTTTGGAACACAGCATCGTACCCAGCAAGTCCACTACCCAGAGAAGTATCACTCCCCTGCTTCAACTGCTGCTTTCTGGCTATCATCTGGTTGACATCCTTGTCACTGATGCCCTTGTCGATGAATCCCTGCACCTGCTGGAACTTCTCAGTGACATCGTCTACATAGTCTATGTTCTCGCTGGTCTTCTCCAACTCAACCAAGTAGCGCTCCAACTCCTCCTGCGTTATTACAGAGTCAGAGAATATAGAAATCGGGAACTCCTTTGTCTGCTTTCTGTTCTGGCTGACCACCATGAACAAATCGCACTTGCTGTTGCCCAACCGGTACGCCTTGGAGGGGTGTGACTTGACGTCTATGATCTTGACCATTCTGTACAACGGTTTCCGGGTTCTCTTGTCCATTCCCAAGTTGATGCGCGCAAACGTGTCCACCATCACGTCTGCAAAGTCGGTGTAGAAACAGTACTTCAGCAACATGCTTCTTCCGACCCTGATTCTGTTGACGTCCTCCAACTTTGCACGCTCGCTCGACTTTCTCACCGCACGTGAAGACCCGCGCGAAGTAGCCCACTCAACCTCGTTGTAGTCGTCGCCAAGATCGTCCTCGTCTCCAAGATCGTCGTCCTCGTCCTCATCTTCGTCATCTTCATAGTCATCGTAGTTCTTCTGCGACTTCTTTTCTCTCTGCTTCCTCAACTCGCTCAATTTGTCGAGTTTTGACGAGCGTACATTGCTGCCTTTGCTACGGTTGGACGTTCTGGTGGCCTTCGCACTTCCAAAATCGTCATCGTCATCTTCATCTTCGTCGCCAGAATCGCCTGCGTTATTCTGCAACAGCTTTTGTCTCTTCATTCTCTCCTGCAAGTACTTCTTCTCATTGAATCGTTCCATTTCCTGCGTTCTGTCAAACAAGATTTGCTCTCTTTGGATCTCATCCATCAGCTCCAACTGGTCTCTGTCAGCATCGTTCTTGAATTTGCCCTCCAAAGGGTACGGGTTGATCAATTCGTCCTCCTGCTCCTCATCATCGTCGAATTCTAGATCGGACGTGTCGATTCTCCTCTTCTTCTTGGCCAACACCTCATCGTCATCGTCATCCTCGTTCTGGCTGTCGCCTTTGTCTGAATCGCCTCCTCTTTTCCCTAATGTGGGCTCGTACCCAGACTCGGAGTCATCCCCAGAGCCATCTCCACCGGCAAGCGCCAACAAAGCATCATCTAAATCGGACATTTTGGTATTGCTGAATGATTGTTGACTGTTTTTTCCCTTTGATGAAGTTGGAAGGACGACATTGGACACAAATGTCGCAATCTGAAAAATGTACACGAGTGGCTGGTTACCACAAGAGTGCAAAGTGCGGGGGGGACCGAGTTTATGTAGACTGTTCAGGCAGTGTTTATGTTATCATTTCTCCGAGTGCAAAATGTATACAAAAGCTAACTCCATGCGAGAACACAAATTTTGGTATCCACCAACCTTATTTCGAATTACAAGGCGATACTGAAAAAACAAAAAATAGACCAAGCATGGACATCAGCCGCTTGATCCACCATGATGAGGTAATACACACGAGAAAGCGAATACGACTGGAGGAGCGAAACGGAGAAATGTTGCTGCCCACTTCCAAGAGAAGGTGCGCCGGAGTGAACAATATAGAAAGCCTTTTTGCATGCCTCGCTACCAACAGAAGCAAGGTTGTCGAGATTGAAGCTGCAACAATAGCAGACAAGGAGCTTGAAAACCGTAAATTAAACAGGGACGAGTTGTTACAATTTTTGCACAGCAGGTATGTTGAGCCGTTGCTCTGCCTCACGGGCTACAAGTGGGTGCGGAAAGAAGTGCCAGGCAAGGGAAAGGGCAACAAGATATTTACAATTAAGTACGTGTGCTGCCAGCAGTCGTGCGAGCTGCAGTCGGGACTAAAGCAGCACGACTGCCGGTCTGTGTACTTGATCAAGTACCACTGGGCCACAGGGCTGTTGGAAATCACATACAGGCACCTGCCACACTCCCCGTACAAACGGTTGCCCGAACAAGTAAAGCCGTTTATTCTAGACCGACTTCACATGAAGGCCACCGATTTATACGACGAGATCGTGGGGTGCTCCGAGTTTTCGGAAATCAAGGACCTGGTTTCATTCAACAAGGTGCAGAGCTTTTGGAGCAAGCAGAGAATAAAAAAGAAGGAGCAGTTGACCAAGGACGCGTTCAAGAAGTTCTTCGGATGATTTAGAGGTATTACGACTTAATTTACGACATACAATTGATGCAAAAAGTTTACGTAAGCGCTGTTTTGGGTTTCCTAAATAGGTTAGGGTAGGGTTAATTGGGTCACGTGATTATTTGAAACTGTTCTTCTCAGTTTGTCTTTCACTGCGGTGACCACAGTATCAACATCTCATCAATCACCATTCACAGTATCATTATCTCGACTCTCACCATACCTCTGTGGCCATCTCGCGAGCCCAGTTCCACTCCATCTTCCTGTTCTCAACCACCCATCTCCATTACCACTTTTCTACCCACCCTACTCTACACACCATATCCTACACCTCAACACTTATGAATGTATTAAACATGATTTGAAGACATAAAATATTAAACAAGCCATTCTAGCCAATTCAAAATCACTCAGTCGAACAACCAGTCCAACTCAACAAATCAAACAACCAGCCAACTAACAAGACAGTATTCTTGTTTGCATGCTTAACGCAATCTTCTGGCTTCTCTCTCAGACTCCATCAAGCACAAGATGTCGTTTTCTCTGACTGGGCCCTTGACGTTTCTGACAATGGTTCTCGAAGAGTCCTCCAAGAACTCAACTCTGACCTGGGTGACACCACCTCTGGAGCCGGTTCTGCCCAAGACCTTAATAACCTTAGCTAAAGTAACAGGAGTTTTAGTGTCCTATGTCTGTTAGTATGTGTTTCGTTCATACTTCATCTCATTCTACTTACCATATTGAATCTGTTTGATGAAGAAAAGAAGGAAAAGATTTATTTTCGAAAGTTGAAGTGAAAACGGATGGAAGTGAAAATTTGCAGGTGTGTGCAGGACCCAAGCTCACGAGCAAGCTGCAAAATTGGTTGACAGTAAGCTGTAAAATTGGCTGGTAAGCTGCAAAATTGAGCTGGAGTAAACTGCAAAGTTGACCTGCAGTAAACTGCAAAACTAGTCTGCGAATAAGCTGCAAAATCGGGCTGAAAGTAAGCTGCAAAACAAACCTGCAAACCTTGTTTTCCCCAAACTGCAGAAATGCCTCAGCACATCGCCTGCATGGGCATAGCCTTAGTGGCAATCTAATCGTTATGGCCAACACCACAAAGAACGTTACCGATATATAAACAGAACTAGCTGTTTTCTTTTAAACTGTAGTCTTTTTAATTTTCACAGTAGAAAATGTCAGAGCAGACATCCACCAAATCCAGTGAACCAGACAAGCCCGTGAGGTACAGTGTCAACTACACCTGGGGCAACTCGTTCAAAGACTGGTTCAGACAGTCGTGGTCAGAAAAAGACGAGGAGACAGAGTCGAAGCTCCTCTCATTTCTTCCATTTTTCCCGGAGTCGGACGGAAAGCGCAAAGCTTCAGTGATTAACACCGATGTTGGCAGTGGGAACTACATCCACGAGTTTTACATTGAGAACACTCAGAGCGGAGCGGAACCGGTAGACGTGGTTTTGGTGCACGGATATGCTGCGTCTCTCGGGATGTTCATCGAAAACTTCGATGACTTGTCTTTGGTGCCTGGTATCAGAGTTCATGCCATCGACTTGCTTGGATTTGGGTTCTCCTCTAGACCCGATTTCCCCAAATTCGCATTCGAAACGAAGGAGGACATTTACAAGATCGAAAATTGGTTCATCGATTCGATAGAGGAATGGAGAAAGCGTAGAAATATCAAGAATTTCATCTTGATGGGCCACTCTTTTGGTGGGTACTTGAGCTGTGCGTACGCTTTAAAGTACAATAAGCCTATAGTTGATGCGGAGTCTGGAACTCTGCGTAGTTTGATCGACAAGTTGGTTTTGATCAGTCCAGTTGGGTTGGAGAGAAACAGGTTTTCGGTGATGAAGGACGATGCCGTCACGCAGGGCCATGTTTCGGATGCGGAACGTTCGAGGCAGAATAACGAGGTGAAAAATGTCGAAGTGGTGTCTCCAGACCACCCCGACATCGACATGGACCTGAAGCACGCCGAGGAGAAAATCGTGGACTACTCGCAGGAGGTCGACACGAAGGTGGATGTGTACATGGCCAGAAAGACCGGCAGGTTCTTCAATTCCTTGTGGGGAAAACATGTTTCGCCCTTCGCGTTGATTCGTAACATTGGCCCCATGCGGTCCAAGTGGATTTCACGTTGGACGGGCTTCAGGTTTGCGGACTTGCATAAAAAGAACCCGGACGACTACCAGATTGTGCACGATTACATGTACAGAGTGTTCAACGGGAAGGGGTCTGGTGAGTACGCGATTACCAGGTTGTTGGCTTTCCCAGTTTTAGCGAGAATGCCTTTGTTAGACAGATGTCCGGAGAAGTTTGTGGGCATGAACTTACCAACACTCTGGCTTTATGGTGACAGAGACTGGATGGACGAAAAGGCTGGTTTACAGATGGTTAAAGAAATCAATGAGTTGTCGCAGGAAAAGTACAAAACGGATTTGGCTAGCTATGATATCACTCCTGATGCAGGCCACCATCTCTATTTAGATAACACAACAACTTTCTCGAAGCAGATTTTCGAGTTTTTGGGATATCAAAAGGATTAGGTTTGAGGTTTGGTAGCCACAATTGTTGATTTTGTGATTTGAAGGCCTCAACTGCCATTTGATGCTGTGATCCTGCCACAACTGCTACTTGACTTTTTTGTGTTTCAATAGCCACACCTATCCTGAATATTATTTGTGGACCAACCGAGCGATGGTGCTTTCTCGAACATAATATTAACGATTATCGCTCTTCTCCACATTGTTGAATTTAGATTTTTGTATTTTGCATTACCACTTCACTTTCTTGTTTATAGAAAGTTAATAATTTTTTCAAGTTATCTTGATAGGAAGTTTGGATTTGATCGAATTGAGAGTGGAGATCGTGTAGAATTTCCTTCTTCTTTTGTTCTATCTGATTTTCCATAGCTTTGAGGTTCTCGATCATTCCGTCTACTAAGGAAGTAGACGCGTTTTTCAATAAAGTGTAGCATTCTTCGTTTTCCTGGTTTGGGTGGGGAGTGGTTTGTGTGTTTGTTGACTTCAGATCTTTTTTTGCAGCCATTTCACTTGTTAACATGAAGTATGATTTTCTTGCGCTTTTGATAGGGTGATCTTCGTCACTGCTTTCTGCAGAGTTTTGGTGCCTGGTTAGTGGAGGGGAAGATGTTTGAGCTTTAAAGAGTGCTTTCAACGAGGTTGTGCGCTGCTTTGGGACTGATTTCTTCAACTTTGGGTAGGAGTACTGGGAATCCTCAATTATGCTGTTTTTTCTTTTGGAAGGGAGACGCTGAGTTGTTAAGGGGGTTGTTATGTCGTGGTTCTCAGAAGTTGAGGATTTTGAGGTAGTGGTCACAGATTCTCGGATTTGTTCACCTTCTTGGGTTAGCGTTTTGGCCAGTTCACTCAGCAAATTTTTGTTTGACTGATTTTCGTTTGACTCGTATTCGATTGTATCATCTTCTTTTGTTTTATTCTCACTCAAGCCATCTTCGCTCATGTTTTCCTCAGAATTATCTACTCTCTCAATTTTCTTCACCACACTTTCAGTAAATTTCAACTGCGATGGCAACTCCTCGGATGGAATACGAGATTGCAATGCACCCTGTCGAGGACTATTAATAACAGAAAGTTCAATGTTTTCAGGACTCTCAGAAATCGGTTCCTCTAAATCTTTAGCATTTCCTCGTGTTTTCACAATAATTTGTTTGGTGACTTCTAAAACCCTATTGTAAACAATCTCATTTAAAATTTTTGCAAACACTGGACCCAACTCTCTCTTTCTTAATTCTATTTTAATGGTAGTGTTATCAATTATAACATCGTGAGAGATACCACTCCCACCAACTTCAATTGTTATTTCTTGTTCCTTGACATCAAACCTTCTTATACATTTCAATGGCAAGTAGATTGGTGATAAAACTTCTTCCGAGTCAATTTGCACCCAAATCACCATAACGTGTTTCCCAATCAACTGCACAAAAGTAAGCTGCTTCTTCTTGAAAGAATTGTTGAGAATCAGGTGCTCCTCACACTGTATCAGATTCAATTGAAACAAATTCCTGAACACTTTATTGAACAGGGTCAAGAACTCAACGACACTCCGCGAGCTACCCACATTTTGAGGGATGCTAAATATGGAAGATTCATCCTCTAAAGTGAATCTCATAAGCGAAATCAAGTAACTGCAAGTGCTGAAATCACAATTGGCCTTGAATAAGGCGCTCAACGCCTTAGTTCGGCCAGGAACATCGATCAAGAGCATCTCCCTAATCCCCTTCTTCAACTCTTCCGACTTATGAGCCATCTGAAGGAGCACCCTCGCGCTGATCCAGCTGGTGGATCCACCATTTAGCGAATCTGAAACCAATGCCGAAATACACTGTGCATCCACCCAGCCCGGCACTGTTTCTATGAAAAGCGGCCAAAACTTCACGAAATCCACGAATCCTTGCAAGAACTCGTCTGCCATAAGCATCAAAAGAAGGTACCCGGTGGCGGAGGAGTTTACCTCGCGTGAGTCTTCCGAACTCCAGGGCATACAAGCGAGTAAGGCCTGAAACAACAGTTCAACCCCTTCAAACCTCTGGCCCAGTTTTCTCACTTCATTTAATAGCGACTTTACTTTACTGTACTTGAATTTATTGACCAGGAGGCTCTTTGAAAGATCCAAAGTTACTAGCCGTAACACCTCTGACAATTCTTCTGCAGTCATAATTGCTGCAAAACAAACCTGAAATTTTGGACAAACTTTCGATAACAACTCAATTGATTTGGTTTATTTGAAATAAGTACTCAACCTTCAGGAAAACAATGAAACCCCAGCTCTATACTTCTCAATCGTATTTGCTACAAATCTGAAATGGCTGTAAAATCTGAGGCAAACTTTGTGATTTGGTCGTGTGAAAGAAAAAAAGATTGTTTTTCAACTTCCATAGTATTCCTAACGACTCATTGCGATGGCAGAATCCCCCGATGTCGCAGAGATGACCGCCTTGTTCGGCAAGGCTGGCTTCGCAGACAAGAAAGCCGCTGAAATTGTGAAAAATAAGAGGGTTGCTCAATCTTTGTTTGAGATTTTGAACGAAGCTGGTGCCGCATCTGAAAACGATGATAAGAAGTTGGCGCTTTTCCATGGATTGGCTACGGAAAGCAAGGGTGCTGAGATCCCTAACCGTAAACTAGTCACTGAAGGGATCTTGGACGGCAGGTTGAAGACCAACTTGCAGGTTTCCGAAGGGCTCAAGTATGTCAAGGAGACTGCTTCTCCCACAGTGACTGATTTCAACAAGGCATCTGGAGTAGGTGTTGAGTTGACACCCGAAGACGTTAAGAGTGAGATTTCCGCATACATTACGGCGAATAAGGCAGAGGTTGAGGAGAAGAGATACAGCATGGTGCCCAAGGTTTTGGGCGAGTCCAAGAAATTGGCGTCGTTAAAGTGGGCCGCACCAAATTTGTTCAAGCCGATTATTGACGATTTGTTTTTGGAGTTGTTGGGACCAAAGGATGAGCGCGACACCAAGAAACCCCCAAAGAAAAAGGAGGCCAAGAAGACTGAAAAAAACGTGGTTATTCCGGCACCACATGTCGAGAGGTCCATGTTCAGTGAAGGGTTCCTTGGAGCCTTGCACAAGGCAGGCGAACAGCCTCAGATGTACCCTGAGTTGATCAAGGAGCACTTGGCGGTGACCAAGGGCCGTGTTTTCACGCGTTTTCCCCCCGAACCAAACGGATTTTTGCACATTGGTCACTCGAAGGCCATCATGGTCAACTTTGGCTACGCTAAGCACAACGACGGAGTTTGCTACTTGAGATTCGATGACACCAACCCCGAGGCTGAAGAAGAGGTCTACTTCAACTCGATCAAGGAGATGGTCGACTGGTTGGGTTTTGCTCCTTGGAAGATCACCTATTCTTCCGACTATTTCGACGAGTTGTATGATTTGGCTGAAAAGTTGGTCAATATCGGCAGAGCTTACGTGTGTCACTGTACACCAGAACAGGTCAAGGCAAACAGAGGTTTGAAGGCCGACGGCACCTTGGGAGGCGAGAGAAAGGGCTGCCCGGAACGTGACACCAGTCCTGAAGTGAACTTGAAGAAGTTCAGAGACATGAGAGAGGGAAAGTATAACGTGGGAGAAGCCACCTTGAGAATGAAGCAAGACTTGACCTCCGACTCTCCTCAGATGTGGGACTTGGTTGCATATAGAGTGTTGAACGCGCCCCACCACAGAACCGGCGACAAGTGGAAGATCTACCCCACCTACGACTTTACGCACTGTTTGGTCGATTCGTTTGAGAACATCTCGCACTCCTTGTGCACGACGGAGTTTGTTTTGTCGCGTGAGTCTTACGAGTGGCTCTGTGACGTTTTGCACGTCTACAGGCCTGCCCAGCGTGAGTACGGCAGGTTGAACATCACCGGTACCATCATGTCTAAGAGAAAGATTGCTAAGTTGGTGAACGAAAAGTACGTTCGTGACTGGAACGATCCTAGATTGTACACATTGGAGGGTATTAAACGTCGTGGTGTGCCCCCAGGAGCCATTTTGTCTTTCATCAACACCTTGGGTGTGACCACCTCCACCACCAACATCCAGGTTGTCAGATTTGAGAGTGCTGTCAGGTCTTACTTGGACCAGACCACGCCAAGATTGATGATGGTCTTGGATCCTGTCGAGGTTGTAATTGAAAACTTGGACGACTCGTTTGTCGAGGAGATTGAGATCCCATACAAGCCTGGTAACGGTGGCGAGAAGTTTGGCAACAGAACTGTCGAGTTTACCAACAAGGTGTACATTGACAGAAACGACTTCCGTGACGAGGTCTCCAAGGACTACTTCAGATTGGCCCCAGGCCAGCCTGTTGGGTTGATGAAGGTTCCATTCAACATTAGCTTCAAGTCGTTAGAGAAGAATGCTGAAGGAAAAATCACAAAGATCCACGTCAACTACGACAAGGACCAGAAGAAGAAGCCAAAGACGTACATCCAATGGGTTCCATTCTCTGGTGCAGTCAAGGTCAAGCAAGTGAGAATCTACAACCAGTTGTTCAACAGCGAAAACCCAGCTGCGCACCCTGACGGCTACTTGAAGGACATCAACCCTCACTCTGAGGAAATTATTGAGAATGCGGTGGTCGAGCCAAGTTTCTTTGAAATCGAGGAAAGGTCTCCTTTGAACATTCCAATTGAGGGCAGTGAGTTCAACATCAAAGAGAAGAAGGGTAATGAAACGATTAGATTCCAGGCTTTGAGAGAGGGTTACTTCTGTGTGGACCTGGAATCTTCCAAGGATGGTTTGATCTTGAACAGAATAGTCACTTTGAAGGAAGATGCTAATAAATAGTTAAGTTATTCTTATATAAATTGTTGTGAATATAAGCTTTTAATGTGATATTAGATCTTCTTATGTATATGTGAAAATAGGATTTAAAATTTAAGATTTCCTTGAGTTAAGTCTTTAGTTTCAAATTTCTTTAATTAGTTTTTAAATTAAAGTTTTTCTTGTATTAATTTGGGTACAAATTAACGTATATAAAATCTATAATATAATGAGACACTAGCCAAAAGACATAAACCTGCAAGGAAGCTGAATGTGCCTCCAAGGGACATTCTCCTCTGCATTGGGTCTAAAACACCCACAAAAAGCGCTGCGGACCAACACCGCACCAAGTTAAGCGAGCTTGTCAGCGAGTGTGCGTGCTCTGGGTTCAAGTCTACAAGCAAGGTTGTCACACACGACATCAGCAGTGTCAGCGCGAACGAAATCATAATCGTGCTGATGTAAATCAGCGCAATACTCTGGTGGTACTGCAAACACCATCCAAATATCAAAAGTCCTGCAATGATAACCGTGAATGGAATAATACAAAGGTCCAATCTTGCCTGGACAAAATTGAACTTCAGTTTGGCTTCCTCAAGCTCCTCGGCAGTTGGTTCTCGGTCCTGGGGGGTGTGTTTGTACATGTGCTGCTTTAATTTGCGCTTGTAGTAGAAGTTGAGAGTTCTTCCGGTGCAGAAAGAAGTAATCAAAGTCATGACACCCTGGGGCAAATACACCAAACCGACACGCATAACACTGTAGTTGTAGGGTGGTTTCTCCAAGTGGGTGGAAACAGACGTCAACACTGCAGTCCAGCAACCAAATATAAGGCCTGCTGGAAGCAAGGCCACAATCACATCTGGCTTGCACAAGATCTGGAAAGTCCTCAAAAAGTTCAACTTGTGTTGCGGTGCTAGCGTAGAAATATCGTTGGTCAACTTTTTGCGCCAGTGGGGCAGGTACATGAGGAGCAGCCTGTTCACGAAGGAGGGGGGGACAATCGAGCCATTTCCAACAATATGCCTCGAGGTTTCTGGAAGCACAAGCAAGGAGTTTATTAAGGAAGCACCTCCTCCGATTGCTAGAAATACAAAGATGGCCCTCCACGTGTTGAACCCACTGATCAACGCAGCACCAATGATGGTTCCAAACCCGTTGCCTGCTAATTGAACACCAGAGACAGTTCCAATGAAACTTCCTCTGTTCTGTTGTGTGCAGACGGCTCCCAGTACCCCAGATCCAATAGCAATAACAGGCGCAATCAGGATTGCCTGTAAACATCTGAGAAAGGTGAGCAACCAGAAGGCATTAGCTTGTGAGATAGCAATACATGAAGCAACATAGCCTAGCAAAGAACTGATAAGTACCGGTCTAATTCCATAAAAGTCTGCTAAACTACACATGATCGCGGGTGCTATACCTTGGAACAAGATATACACCACCACCGATATGTTAGTCACCGAGGCCGATTCATGGAAATACTCACCAACTGTTGGTATGGCTGGAAAAAAAATGGGACTCGAGATTGTAGACCAGAGTCCTATCAGCGACAACGTTACCATTAGTACAACTCTGTCGCCTTTCTGGAAAACAGTGAATGGTGATTCATGCTTAGACTCCGAACTTACTTCACTGTTATCGGGGTTTTGCAGCATTTTGGAAAGGGTGCAGTCCGAAATGAAACAGGAAGTGGTGTACTATAAATATTCGGTGGTGGAGCGGTTCAGGCTCCGAATCACGGACTAATAGCGACAAAATCGCAATCACTTCCGAAAACAGTTACAAGTAGGCTTGTCGAACTGTGTTTTGATGGAGTGCGGGTTGCGTATCTGGAAGTTGGTAAGTCCAGTGGGCCTTCTAAGAGCATTCCTATTAAGCACCTAGCCTCTACTTGACCTCCACCCTTGTGTAGACGAAATTCCTGTTCCTCTTCTATGACAAATAGGCGTCATGAGTTGGGACTGTTATGAACCTTTGGAAATCCGTTGGCCGTTGTAGGGTCAGATGACGAGGCCGATTAGGTAATCGGCAGATTAGAAGGCTGTCGCGGGTAACAGTGACGACCATCGGAGTATACACCCCTTGGGTTTAAATGTGTAGGTCTTGCATCGTGCATTTGGTGGAGAGTTTCGTTTTTTTGCAGCCATGTTCAAAATTTAATCGATGGGGTGGCTGCACCCCCATCTCGAGGAAAAGTACAACTTCGATTCTTCAAAGGCACTGAAACGATAGCAAATTGAAGGCCGCAAGTTGAAGGAGCAACAAGTCTCGGTATTCTCTCTTGGTTGCCTTTTTAATTGAAAAATTTCGTTGTGGTTATTCAAGTCAATTTTACTAATTTTTACCGTTTGATAACTGAGGCATGCTTGAGAATGAACAATACATTAAGGTATTTACCTCGAGGATGAGCAAAAAGAATGCGCAAGCCCGGAATCGAACCGGGGGCCCAACGATGGCAACGTTGGATTTTACCACTAAACCACTTGCGCCTCGACTTTGGCTGTTAGGCCAGAAGACGTTTTTGATGATTTTGTATTTTAGAGTTGTGTAGAGAGGTGAGGATTGAGAGGTGTTTAGGGACCAGAGAGTTGGTGAATTCGCAAAAAAGTAGATTTAGTTTTCCACGTAAGCAATTTCGCAAAAGAATTCAATTAGATGGGAACCTGTTGAGCAAAGTCTACAAAGAATTTTCTTTAGGTGTAACATGGAAACTGAAAAAAATTACTCCCCGACTGGGAATTGAACCCAGGTCCCCCGCGCGACAAGCGAGGATTCTAGCCACTAAACTATCGAGGATGTTTCGTTATGAAATAACTTTTGTGGATATAAGGATGGAGAGAGTTTTATTTGTTTGACTGCTTTGTTAAATTGAACAAATACCTTGGCTTTCTTTTGAAGTTTGTTCCCTTTCGACGAAGAAAGTTTCAAGAGGATACCCTTCGCGGTTTTGACTCCTCTTGCAGCTTCTTCTCAGGACATTTGGTCCGGGGTATTTGTACTACAATGGAACCGATCATCACTCCACGATTATCAATCTAAACCAACCCTACCTCCTGGAGGTTTTAGTGGGTAGTACTATTACGATAGTTTAGTCCCACACTCTTCGTCCGTAAATGGATTTCCTCCTTCACAACCGTTCAACTAGTCTTAGATAACTAACCTAATAAACAACGATTCTGGAAAAAAAAAGGCTGCAAAGGGGGCTTGAACAGCGGTGGAGGTGGTTATAGAATGTATTTTAGAGTACAATTACCGTGGTTTGTTGATATTCTTGATTCTGAGAAGTTGTATGTTCCGGTTTGTTTTGTTCAACGGTAAGGAATAGATTTGTAGAAATCATTTTTAAAGTAGTCAATTGAATACAGAAAAAGGTCTCCGAAGCGGAAAAGAGAGAGGTGGTCTCTTGAGTCATTGGCTAGGAAGTACTGAAGAATTATGACCTTGATTTTCTTCAAGAAATTGCAAAAAATTGCGAAAACTTGGTAATTTTATAGCATCTGAGATGAGAATATCCAAACTCTTCACATTGGGAGATCAGGAGAGTATAAATCCTCAATTCTTTCTCTTCCTCAAACTTGACACAACTTCATAGTAAAATTCCTTAAATTTCAGTACGATGATTGAATCTTTCTTTCAGAATAAATCATGGGTGAAAGCGAATTTCGGTAAATGTCACTCAATAGTGATCCCCAACTCTTGCCCAACCGAAAGACTTGTCTGAAATTGAATGGGATGAGCTAATATCAAAATAGAAACTCAAAAACCTTCATTTTGCAACTAGCATCCAAATTCTAAGAGAACTCTGACAGTACCGCCTTACAATCTGATAAATAACCCCATCTTAAGTAATTACACATTCAATGATCCATCGTAAAAGATTCACAGCTTAATTACGAATTAACCTCGGTTGTTCTAATTATAATGAACAATTGTACTCATACTTTGAGAACAATTTATGGAAAACCCTTTAACTGCAAGGTAGACAAAAATGAATTTAGACCAACTCAAATAATCTAGAATCATCAAAGCCTTGGATGCAGATCGTTCTCAATCTTTAAAGAATCCATCAAAGCCTGGGATGCGAATCGTTCTTTCTAATCAAGAATCTCCGGTGCTTTAAATTAAGATTCAACTTTTAGTCACGGCAGTTTCCGTTTCACATCAAACGCACCATAAGCACGATTCTTGAGCATCAAACCAACTCAAAGTTAAATATGGTTTCTAGACGGTACTCATTTTCTTGTCCAAACAAGGAAAGTAGGATCTCACCTTTTTGACACTCTTAACCAGCACGTTGGCAATCAAACCAAGAAACCTTCATGCTTCCAACTTAACAACCCCTACATGACTCCCAAGAATCCAAGACCATTCTTATTATTCTTAGAATCAAGTTCCTGGCTCCTACCTGCGTATTCAAAGCCCTCAAATCTAAAAGATCAACTGGAACTGAGCCTTGCTCGCTTAAAATATGGCTTAAGGTACCAACAGTTGCTCCTGCAACCAAAAAAACCAAAAGAGTATGGCTTTGGGTGGAGAAAGGCTTGGGAGGGTGGTGG
This sequence comes from Kodamaea sagamina, assembly GCA_030556545.1. Lineage (NCBI taxonomy): Eukaryota > Fungi > Ascomycota > Pichiomycetes > Serinales > Debaryomycetaceae > Kodamaea > Kodamaea sagamina. The sequence goes on along the minus strand of JAKTUG010000025.1, from coordinate 84,686 downwards.
AGAACAGCTTTGGAGGCAAACGCTGGAGGTGGCTCAATAAAACCTATGAATAGAAGGCAAAAAGCTGGTGGTGGCTCAATAAAACCTATGAATAGAGGGCCGTTAATACTAAAAATGGATTCTTGTACAACGGAATTACAGTACGCAATTCCACCTCAATAGCACAATATAGACAAACCATTCTTCGAGACTTCCAAGTCAATCCTTCTCATGTTCACGCTTCCCTATTGTCCTATTATTGGGCGATTTACTAAGAAGCTCATAAACAATATGCAGCCCTGGTCCAATATTCTTAGAAAGTCGCGTAACGAAGGCTGCGAATTTTGCAGGCCGTGCTTTGTCCTTTTCTATTGTTTATTTAGAGTTTGGAAAGAGCAACGCTGGTGTGCCTGGTACCCTTGAGGTGGTGGCTGGAGGAGCATGTTGCCTGGAGACCTTTTCTTTAGCAGCAACAGCTCATCCTGATGCTTATTTAAGCTTCCATTGCTATTGTATGCAGAACCTAAAGAGCAGCCAACGTTCTTGTTCTATTGTTACTTCGCCTACTTGTCTGTGAAATTGGACCAACTGGGGAAAATTGCCTGAAGCTACGTCAAACTCGTGGCAGGTCTGTCTCGTTTGGTGGATTTCCAAGTGCAAGGCTCGTGATAGCCCGTTAACATGTGCCTGCCGAGTCTTTAGCCCAAGTGCTCGGCACAGGGATGGCACACCCAAGCACTGGGCTCTGCGCTGGGCACTCGCTTTGACATTTTTAAGCTTTCTGTGCTGGAAAATTCCTTCCCAGTATATAACCAACCTGGATTGTCTGACTTTTTCAGCAGTTGCAATGATAGGCTTGACCAGACTTGCGTTTTTGCTTCCATTGGTGTCGTGCATTCCCTTTGGCAAGCGTCAAGGCAATAATGTTGTTTCTCTCGACTTTGTCAACGTCAGAGACAGGGAAGCGTTTGTGAAGAGAGACATAACTAAGAGAGATTACTCTGAATCCACCTTGTACAACGCAGGAGCCACTGGATTCTACATCGAGTTGGGTTTGGGCTCGCAAAACGAGCCCATCAGGGTCCAAGTAGACACAGGAAGTGCTGATTTTTGGGTGCCTGCTTCGAATCTTACGTGCTTGGTTGTCGATCTGTGCACTTCGTATGGAGTGTTTGACCCTAGCAAGTCCAATTCCTTCATGCTGGAGGGCGACACCTTTGGCGTGAGCTACCTAGACGGAAGTTTTGCCAGCGGAGTGTTTGGCAAAGACAAGGTGACCATAGCCAACGGGCCTACTATCGACCTGCAACAGTTTGCAGTCGTCTACAACGTGTCGACAGACGGAGGGGTCTTGGGCATTGGCAGAAACGAAACCGAGACGGTAGCCAGCAGCGACCCGAGCAAAATATACCCTACGCTCGTGGACAGCTTGAAGCAGAATGGAGACATCAACAAGGTAGCGTACTCGGTGTACCTAAACACGACCACAGGCCAGACGGGGTCCATCTTGTTTGGGGGCATTGACCAGGCCAAGTACTACGGCGACTTGGGCACCTTTTCGTTTGCAGGCAACGCTAGAATCCAGGTGCCCATCAACCAAACCTACGTGGGAGGACGGTCCTTGAAAGGTGGAACCGTTTTGCAGGGGGGTTACGACGTCATGTTTGACACAGGGTCGACCATCTCCAAGCTTCCCAACGACATAGTGAATGCGTTGGTGCAGGCCTGGAGCCCCAACGACTTCAGGTGGGACAGCACCTCGGGCTTTTACATCGTTCCGTGCACCGGGAGCTCGCTGCCGATCGCGCTTTTCACGTTTGGCGACACCCTGATCCCCGTGCCGGTGTACGCGTTTGTGCAGAAGTTCCTGGACACCTGCTACATGTTGGTGGATCTCCTCGACACGGACCTGTACCCGAACGCAATCAGAGTTTTTGGCGACGATGTGTTGAGCTGGACCTACTTGGTATACAATATCGAGGACCAGGAGATCTCGTTTGCCCCGGTGAAGAGGACTGACCAGAGCCATATTGTCGAGATCCAGTGAGAAAATATGAGTTCTTAGAATGTTAGGACGAGTGTTTGGGATTCGAGGAGAAAATCACAAGAATTTAACTTTCTCTCATAGACGTATTTATATGTAATTGTTTTATAGACCAAAAGTTTATAAAATATGAATAATGTTACACGAGTACAAATGTTTTAGATCCGTACACTAAACTTGTAAGGTTTTAAACGTACCTTCTAAAAATTTAAACACTACTTACCTTCTAAAAATTTAAACATCTTCCTAGTATTTTATTCTCCAAATGTTTAGTCATCCTAGTCATCTATTCCTTCTCCTTCCAACGATCCAAAAATAGGAATAATGATAGCATCCACATGTTATATTCAAATTAGGACATCTCCTTTCATTGAATAAGCAAATTTTAATTCTTCTCCCAACGTAGAAGTTAACCCAACACTTAAACTTTCACTTCTCCGCAAAATCAAACTGCCTAAAATGTCTGTTTGCACCCAACTTCTGCGCATCCTGCATATAGTTTCCTCAATACCAATGGGGCCTTTGCAGGGCAGCCACTGGCTTCAGAACGTTTCTGCAGCGCTTGAACGCTGCTTGACGTAATGTGTTGCAGTGGATGCCTCGCTGCAGGGTGGAGGTCAGTTTTTAGGTGCAATTCGACGTTGGAGTGGTGATGGTGGCACTGGATGACCTGAGAAGAGGATGAGAAGGTTTAGCCATGAGTGGACTGATTAAGGATGACTAGAGTGCTGAGATTTGGCAACTATTGGGGTGTATTTTTTGATTAGGATAGCTGTTGATTTATATCTTTATTGGTTGAATTACAGAATTTTGGATCGATATTGTTTCATTGGTTGAATTACAGAATCTTGATCTGTTATTTCTGTGAGTTGCAGAGCTTGGATGGGTGTTCTTTCATCATTAGGACTATTGATGGAAATTGTTTCATTGAGTGAACATCAGACAACTCTTGGATCGGAACACTCAGACCGTTGGTCAAGTTGAAAAGTATTGGATTGGTATTCTTACATCATTTGGTATTCTTTCATCATTTAGTATTCTTTCATCATTAGAGGGGATTTTGGAACTCATGGATCGGTATTCTTTCATCATTAGGTATTATTTCATCATTAGGTATTCTTTCATCATTGGAGGGGATTTCAGAACTCATGATCGGTATACTTCATCATTAGAGTGAACTCCAAAACTCTTGGATCGGCACTATTACACCATTGATCCAAACGGACACCTTTGGGATCGGTATTCTTTCCTCAACAGAGTGGATCGATATTCTTTCCTCAACAGAGTGGATCGATATTCTCATTGTGAATTCTAGTGGGAAGTTGCTGGATCAGTATTATTTTACCATTAATGTGAAACAATCGGAAACTGCTGAATCGGTAGTCTTTCACCTTTCAAGCAAACAGTACTGAATCGACTTTCGTTAATGCGAATCCAAGCGGACAACTACTGAATCGATATCCCAAGATCGATATTACTGGATCGATATTCTCTCCATTAATGAGAACCTCTCATGTCATCAGAGAGCCTCATCATTCAGTTTTGAGTTTAATCTCGACACTTAGTGAATTTCTAGTCCGAAAAGAGTCTGTGGGCCTCACCTCATGGGCTTTAAAGCCGTGGGTGCAAACCGGCATTACTCCACGTTACACTAAACAGTTTGAAATTGACAGAACACTGATTTTCACACCAGCTTACAGGAAAATGACAATTCCAACAAATTTGGTTTCGTTTGCAGTTGTGTGTACATTTTAGGTCTAATGATTCCAGGCAAATCAGATCAAATCATTCCACTGTGTCTAAATGTAGTGTCCACACTTTTGATCCACACTTCCACTCAGATTCACCTACTCCTTATCACTCAAACTGATTGGTGGACAACTTCGTGCCAGCTTTAAATTGAAAAGTGCCGTGGTGGTGTCGTGAAGTGTCGTGGGGTGTCGTGAAGAATCGTGGAGGTGCCACAATTCCACAATACAAACGTGGAGGCATACGGTGGAGGTAAAGCGGATTTGTAACCAAATACGAGCGTTGTGAACAAGCGATAATAGGCTGTTGTGATGCAATCACCTGCAAGGAAGTTCACGTAAACAATAGAAAAGACACTCCGAGACTGATATCCCGGACCTGGACTGCCCAACAAATGATTCCCCAGACCCTCTACAATATCTACAATATGTTACCCGAGGATTCTTCGTTCATCTCGGAGCCGAGAGGATAATAAGCTAAATATCGGCTCGCGATTAATGGGTGCAAACGAGGCCACAAAACATGCGGGTAAGCGATTTTCTGTAGGAGTGGGCGCAAAAGTCGTTTTTCCAATCGAGCTGGAGCTCACCAGACGCCACCTCATATAATACATCTTATGGACTTGCAGTTTATGTAGGATAGGATGATTTATGATACAGCAACATAACTTTTGCAACCAATTCATTTTTTCTTGGAGTGTTTTCTGCCGATTTTGATTTTCCATTAAATGGATGTCGTCATCAGATTTACAGTATATACCATCAACTAATCTGCAAGTGTTGACCTGGACTCCGTACAGCTACAAGTAAACATTTTCATAAATCATATACCTACTAATATTTCCACCATGAAATACAAATTCCTCCATTCCCACCATAAAATACATTTCCATTCCCCAAAATTTGCAAACATCTCAAATCCCACCAAAGTTTACAAATATCTCTATTCCACCAAAATTTACAATATATCTCCAAAATACAATAAATAGTTACCTACCAATATATAACCCCACATATCTACAATCCTACAACCCGGACATACTCATCCTCCACCCTATCCCACAGCTAACGAGGCATTTTACCCAAGTCAGCTCATCCTCGCTAAAATCCAACATCCCCTTATCATTTTCGTTTCTTTGCGTCCTTGCCAACACAAATCCCAGTTGCCAGCCCAATCCTTATCACGTATCAGTCCCCACAATCTGCACACCCTAGCACCCGATCGGCATACCGCCGAGCATTATAAGTGCGGATTTGTTTAGTGTTTTAGGTAAAGCTAATGGGAGGGACAAACTGAATAGTGGACAAATTTAATGAGAATAAAGAATAAATGTAGTGAATATAATGAGAACAATTATAATAAGAACAAATATAATGAGAACAAATATGAGAACAAATGCGAGAAAAAAAACAAGAACATAATGAATAGACATAAAAATTGAGAAGTTGAATAAGGAGAATATCAGAACTGAAATAACTTAGAACATCCCAAACAATAGCCAATTGTTCAATAAACCACAAACTACAACAATACAACCATAGCCACCACAAAAACCAGCCGCAACAATAGGGAAAGAAGCACAGAAGGGATGGACCCTTGAGGGGAACACCCCAAGACTCACGAGTCATAGGCCAACAGAACAATCCCCAGGCCGTATCCACACAATAGACGGCAAACACCTCCGGTTATCAGCACCATCTCCACAGTCTCCAACACAATCACCAACACCAACATCACACCATAATGCTAAGCATCTCGGAAGCAGGCATCTCCGAGAATCGCAAGCTAAAAGATTAGGTTTTGCGTAGGGGTTATTAATAGGCAGTTGCACAGGGGAACGAGACCCACCCTCGAACTGCACAGGCCGACCAAGGCCAAACTTTGTTGAGCCGGCGAAGGCTGCAAACACCAGCGCGGTGCAAACTTTTCACCATAATAGAAAAAACACAAAACCGCGCCTTCAATCGCGATTATGCCTTTTTGAGCGGTGCCATGGGGTACCATCGGGCGAGGATGGGTGCGGCACGGGTTTTGTTCTCCATGATTTCGTGTCAAACCTAATCAGAGGTGTATTCATTCTGTTCTTTCTATACATAACTTTATTCGTCATCATCATCCAATCATCTAATCATCTAATCACCTAATAATCATAATCATCAAATCATATAATCACCTAATCACCATAATCATAATCATAATCATCTAATCACCATAACCTCCTAAGCAAACTGATCAGCCCCCACACTCGTCCCACCGAATAAATTAGAATGCACAGAAAAGTATGAACATTCAGGTACTAATTGCACTCCGTTGCGTCATAGTCCGACCCGCCCCCCAAACGAAGAACGATGCCGGATGACGTTGTCACGGCACCTGCTTAACGTCCTTGCAACACCTCCCTCACAACAAACTCCCAGCCAAACCCAAATCTCAAACTCTCCAGGCTGACTACACAAAAGTCCGCACCAACTCCGAAAGCGGGACTAAAGAAGACGCCTCACACTTTTTTTTGGGTAAAGTTCGTAACCAGAAGACGAAATCACCAATAAAAGTGTGTGCCGGATTTTCCAGAGCACGATGAGCAGCAGAAGCCAGGGACGAGGAACTGGGGAGCAAGTATGGCCAGGCCGATCGCCGACCTAGTTCCTGTACGTGTACCCCCCGATCGTCCCACTAATCGTGCCACTTGCGCCACATGTAGCCCATCAAATGACATTTTTTTTTTATGTTGGGATGCCTGATAAGATTTAGCAGGGTTAGAAACACAGAACAACAATCCACGGATAGGGGAGTGTAGAGATAACGGTGTGGAGAGTGCGGCAGGTTATTTATCGTGTCAACGCGGAGGTCCAGGGGCCGGGGGGCCCCTGGTGGCACGTCGAGCGCGCTCGGCGAGCTCCGCTGGGCCCCGCGAGCTGGCGGTGCCCGCGAGTCTCGCCAGGCGTCCATTCCACAAACCCCTAATAATATCCACAAACAATTTGTGATTAACTTTAAAAAGAATCAATTTTTTTAAGGGCTGTGGAAAAAAAGTATAAAGGAAGGCGAAATCGCAGTGTCGCAGAATATGTATATATATATGTATATTCCATAAAGTCGATTTTATATCTCTGGTTCGACTTGGTTTGTTTGGCTGCCAAATATACATATCTTCTCTGGTGTTTCATTTGACGCTTTTGTGGACCTTAGTTTTTTCATAGCAAGCTTGGTTGTTTGAGTATTGGGAAGATTAGAAATATTGAGGATATTGAGAATATTAAAGAATAAAGAATATTGAAAAAGAATGTCAACAGTCATAGTGGAGACGAAGAGAACCTTTGGAGGAGTTCAGGGACGTGGTGTTGTGTCTGCGTCCGCGCCGACGTCGCCGTCGGCGCTGCCCGCCGCATCTCCTTTTGCTGCTGCGTTTGCAAAACACAATGCAAAAGCAAAAACACCTTCCTCCCTCAGAAAGGTGTGCACCACGGTGGACATTGTGAGTCCTGTGGAAGAAAAGGAACAAAAGTTGGAAAGACCTCATCCCTTGGTGCGCAAAAAGTCGGGTGAACTAGTCAAGCTGTCGCTCAAGTTGCTGTCGCTCCCCAGATCGATGTCGACGCCGCACCTCAAGTCGGTGCGTTTTGCCGCGCGCCTCGAGAATGTCAAGATGTTTGACGGCACGGAGAGCCCGAGCGCGGTGAGCACGACGGAAAACAGCCCGGTGCGCTCGCCGGAGTACGACGACTCGGACGACGACGGCGCCCACGGCGCCGCCCGCCGCCGCCACCACCGCCGCAGAAACTCGCTGCGCGGCGGCGACTACTTCCAGTTGAACGACGACGGCTCCCTGGACAGCTCCGACGACGAGCCCGTCTACAAGCCCACGCGCTCCAGCGTCAAGTACCAGATTGCACGCTCCGACGTGCCCCCCTACCAGCCCTTCATCAGCGCGACAAAGTCCCTCTACCTCCACAGCTTGCGCTTGGAGGAGTCGCTGTTTGACGGCAAGTGCCTGTTGACCGGCCTCATCAACTGCGCCAACTTGGGCTTTGAAAAGCACTTGGCCATCAAGTTGACCTGGGACAACTGGTGCTCGAACGTGTCCTTCCTGAACCAGCTGCCCACCGTGCGCTATCACTCGCTGTTCCCGCACGCCAACATTGACCAGTTCCAGTTCAAGGTGCCCTTGAGCGAGTTGCACCACCACTCCAAGTATAACGAGGACGTGAACATCCAGCTCTGCATCCAGTACCGCGTCAACGGCGAGGAGTTCTGGGACAACAACGCAGGCAAGAACTACCACATCTGCCTCAAACCCGTCAACACCATCAAGTCGTACACGTACAAGAAGTCGCCCTCCATCGACGACTACTCGCAGTTTGACGAGTTGGTGTCCAAGTTGATGAACATCAAGAACAGCGAGGCCGACAAGCCGGCGCCAGTTCCAGTGGCCCTGCCTCGCAAAAACACCATGCAGGCGCGCTACAACTTTGATGACTCGGCCAGACCCGCGCCTGCCCAGAGACCCCAGCTCAAGCAGTCGCTTCTGGCGAGCGACGTTACTGCTGCCAGACCAAAGTACTCGCAGTCGTACAGAAACAAGAACCAGAAGGCTGCTGCTGAGCCCGTCAGGGTTCCGGGCCAGGCGGCCTTTACATCGCTGCTCTCGTACACGGACTTGTTGGCCAACTACTGCTTCTCGGGCGGTAACAACAACAAGCCGGCGGGCGTGGTGGCTGGGCTGCCACCAACGATCCCCAGGAGCGTGTCCTCGACCGCTATCAACACCACCACATCCACCTTCAACCCGTTTGGCGACGTTTTCGGGGGGGCGGCCACGGGCAACTTTGGCTCGCTGTGCTCCCCGGCGTCCACCTTCCACTCATTCAGCGACTCGATCCATACATGAGCGTTTTCAATTCTTTCGTTGTCATTCCGTGTATACTACTGTATTTTTAATTCTTGCATTTCATTTCTTAGTTGGACGGGTTAATATATTATTTATTGTGAGTTTTGTAGATTGAACTGGTAAGTTAGAGTACTATAAGAGCAAACTGAGGTTAATATGAGAGTGGATGGAGATTTTTATAATTGGTAATTGAGGAGATGGTTAAGGAGATGATTTAATTGAACATAATTATGAGGAGATGATTTTATAGAACATAATTATGAGGAGATAATTTCACTGAAGATGAGTATGAGGAGATGATTTGATTGAAAATGAGTATGAAGGAGATAATGTTCATTCCATGAAAGTGAATTTAATGTCTCACTAATTATGAGTTGATAATTCAAGGAGTTTAGATATAATTAACGGATATGATTTTAAGAGAAGATAAGTCAAAATTTTTAGCAATCTCAAAAACCAATCAACTATACTAAACTTGTAATAAAATAACAAAACTAATGCCAAAACTAATCATCCCACCAAACTGATCTCACGATCTTACAAAATAATAATCTACCAAACCAATCTACCAACTAATCCACCAACTAATCTACCAACTAATCCAAACTTTCCACCATTCTAAAACCAACCAATCTTGCCAAGTTTTCTAATTTTACCTAGAACCACCACAAACCCATCCCATCAACAATTCCTCGGAAATCCTGCTTACTTATCCAACTTCGATAGCACAAGATAGTCATGCAGCTTGGTAGTGAAAAAATGAGCCGGCATTCCCGAAGTCACTGCAAATGGGACCACTTAACGCGTGGCACGTAGAATGTTGGCTGATGAGAAGGAGTCAAAGATTAGCCATTTTGCTGCTTTTGCACCCACCCAAGTGCCCCAAAAACGGACATGATGGCTGTGGTCATCGAACCGTCCTTCTGTTTTCGGGAGAATACTACCTTTTGCGGACACACCGTGTGCTTGGCTTTGCACGGCGAACTAAACTTAAAAAGGCAGTAATTAGAGGGGGACGTGCTGGAGATGCGTCGGAGCACATTGTGTGCGGTAGATTGTTGGGGCAACTGGGAAGAAGGCAGTGTGGATGGTGATGTAATTGTCGGTAAAGCACAGAGGGGATACAAAGAAGTTTAAGTTAGTTCTATAAATGCGAGATGGTTTACTGTAGTTTGTTTAGTTGGAGCGCAAGGATGGTTAAGAGGAATGTGGTGACTTGGCGACTTTTAGTGGAACTGGCATTGGGATGCGCTTTCTAATGAGATTAGATGGTTCATGGTTGTAATAAGTGCGAATTACAGTGGAATGCTGTGAGTTTGTCATTGATTGCGCTTTCAAGATGGGAGTGCACTTCCGAGAATGAGTGGGTTAATTTGGTTTAGTATTTCAGTTATAAGAAGTTGGTTCTTTCATGGGCGGAGTATGGTTAGCTCAGAATTCTGTTCAATTGAGTGTACGTTCGAGATGGTGCTTAAATGGTACAATCTATTCACTACAATTGAGTGCAGTTTCAAGAATTGAGTGAGCCAATTGACTCTTACAATTCAGTTCACTAAAATCCAGTTCACTTTCAAGAATTGAGTGAGCCAATTGAGCTCATTCAATCCAGTTCGCTACAATTGAGTTCACTTTCAAGAGTTGGGTGAGCTCAATTGGCTCTTACAATTCAGTTCACTCCTATTGAGTTCAGTTTTAAAAATGGGAGCAATTGACTACTTCAATTCAGTTCACTAAAATAGAAATGAACTTTTCAAGAATGGAGTAAACTCAATTACTTCAATCAGTTCTGTTATTTGCAAGTGAGTGCAGTTTCAAGAGTGAAGTAGCTCAATTGGCTCAATCAATTCAGTTAACTCCAATTGAGTATACTTTTCAACCATGGGTGTGCTCATTTGGATTACTCAATTCAGTCCCTATAACTTTAAGAATGGAGTGCCCAGTTAGCTCACTCAATCCAGTTCTAATTTTTCAAGAAGTGAGCTCAATTGGCTCATTCAATTCAGTTCACTACTATTGGAATGGACTTTCAAGAATGGGGTGGGATCAATTGGTTCATTCAATTCAGCTACAAATCAAGTGTAGAAAGCTGGCCCATTCAATTCAGTTCACACAATTGTGCGCTCTCAAGAATGAAGTAGCTCAATTGACTCAATAATTGCATTTAACTCCAATTGAGTATACTTTTCAAGAACAGAGTGTGCTCATTTGGTTCACTCTATTCAGTCACTGTAACTTTTTAGAAAGAAGTGCTCAATGAGCTCAATCAACCCAGTTCCAAAAGAGTACACTTTCAAGAAGTGAGCTCAATTGGTTCAATCAATTCAGTCACTTCAATTGGAATAAATCAATAGGCTCAATCAATACCTACAATTTTGCACTTTTAAGAATTGGGTAACTCAGTTGGTTCACCCAATTCAGCTCTAATTTAAGTGTAGAAAGCTGGCTCATTCAATCCACAAAATTGTGCACTTTTAAAAATGAAGTGAGCTCAATTGGCTCAATCAATTGCGTCCACTTTTAAAAATGGAGTGAGCTCATTTGGCTCAATCAATTCCGTCCACTTTTAAAAATGGAGTGAGCTCATTTGGCTCAATCAATTCCGTCCACTAAGTACACTTTCAAGAATGATACTCAATTGGTTCATTCTATTCAGTCACCTACAATTGAGTCCAAGAATGGAGTCAACTCAATAGCTCATTCAGCTCACTCATACAGCTGAATCGTTCTCAATAATTAATCTTACATTTTAATCACCAACTTTTCACCACCAAACTTTTAATCACCATCAATCACTTAACCACTCCCTACCACTCCAAAAATCACCTCCAACCAAATCAACATGCAACTGAACAATCTCCGCCTTCCTTCGCACCTTGCTCATTCTCTGCCTCTGCCTCTCAGAGAGCTCGCTCTCCTCCCCCCCCAACTTCTTCCTCTCCTCCTCCTTGTACTCCCGTAGTATGATGGTGCCCTTCTTGAAGAGCTCCGGCTCGTTGTTGTAGTTGATGCCATACTCGGAAAAAAGAAGCTCGTTTTTGTCCGCGGCCACGGTGCCAATCAACCTTTTTTCCGCGTCCTTCGGCGTCATTCCGCCCCTGCTCACGAGTGTCCAGAAGGCCGTGTTGTACAAGTTGTTAATGTGGCAGTCCACTTGCCGCCACGCAAAGTAGTCGCGCACAACCTTGAAGTTCGGGTACACCACGGCACGTGCGTCGAAGTTGGGCATGCGCGCGAGCTCGATCGGCTTGTCGGGGAACTCGGCGTTCCACATGTGGAAGTAGGCGGTGGACATCAAGGACGCGAAGGTGGTGATGAGCTTCATTTCGCGCCGCTCGAACAACAGGCACAGCCGGCGCAACAAGAACAGGTACTCGTCGCTGTCGCCGTAGGCCATCAGGATGTCGGGGTAGGTTTCGACGACGCGCTGCGCCGCGCGGTTCATCACGAGGAGGGCCCGCAAGTCGTTGGGCTTGTCGAAGGAGTAGTGCTCGCTGAACTTGTGGAACCCTTTTCCGTCCACGCGGATCACGATGTAGGTGTCGGGGAGGAGGTAGTTTTCTCGTTCGAACTGTTTGACGTATTCGAATCTGCTTTTTGCCATTGGTGGTTGAGTGGTTTGGATGGGATTTTTGATTTGATTTGATGAGTTGGTTTTGAGATGGGGAGATGGTTTGAAGTTTGATTTTTAATTGTAGAGATGGTTAGAGATATAGAGGTGGTTTGAATGTGTAAGTAGAGATATGATTATGATTTAGAGGTGTGGAATGATTTAGAGACGATTTATGATTTAGAGATGCGATGACTTGATTTATATAGTGTTAGATGACTAAGAGATGCGATAACTTGATTTATATAGTGTGAGATGACTAAGAGATTTGATCTGGAGACAGAGATGATTAAGAGATTTGATCTGGAGACAGAGATGACTAAGAGATTGATCTGGAGACAGAGATGACTAAGAGATTGATCTGGAGACAGAGATGACTAAGAGATTGATCTGGAGACAGAGATGACATGGAGATGATTTATGAGTGGTTCAGTGCTGATGAGCAGAGATTGAGTTGGTATTGCTAATTGGTGAAATGACTACAGGCCTGTAGTTGGGAAGATAATGAGATGAAGAAGTATCTGGTAATCATTCTAACTGAGATGAGCAAACTTGAGAGAAAATTAAGATGAATGTTTTTTGGCTTTGAATTAATCATTCTAACTGAGATGAGCAAACTTGAGAGAAAATTAAGATGAATGTTTTTTGGCTTTGAATAAACATTTGAGATCTGCCGACCATAAAGCATGCTTTCAGTTCCAAGCAAAGTATAAATTTCCAAGTTGTTAGAAATTTGAAGAGTTAGGCAAATAAGACAGACCAGTTCGTTTTAATTAAAATCAACGCTTGCAACTTCTTTTTTTTTGCACCCACCAAAAGCTTTAAAATGTCCTAAAAAAGTAACTACCACCTTAATTCACAAGAACCAAGGAGAATACTCAACTGAAAAGACCTCAAAACGCTGAAACACCACTTTAAGAGTTGTGGAGTAAAATCTCTCAGTTTCGCCATTATGATGGCTGCAAATATGTAAGTACTATGATTGTAAATACAACAATTTATAGTTATACTCTAACCTTTGTCCTCAAACCTTCATAGACTAACCTTTATAATTTAAACTTTATAGTCTAACCTCTATAGCCTGACTTTTGTACTCTATCCTTTATACTCTTACTACCAACACTCTCTTTAATACTCTCTAATTTATACTGAACCACTCTACTAAAATATCTTTATGTTCAATTTTAGCTCTACCACCACAATACGTCCAAACTCATTCTCATACTCTAAAATAGCGAATCTTCGTGAACCATCCCATCTATCTCTAATCCTTGATAATCATCAAATCACCTCTATACATTTTTAATCCACGTGACCCCCATCACATCTCTATCTCATCAAATTTTCATTTTTCAAAAAACCTCATCACCAATGGGAGCCCAGTTCAGAACACTTGAGCGCGAAAAACGCTTCCAGAACCCTCCCACGGACGAGAGCGCGTTCCCGTTGCTCGCCGAGGCCGTGGCGCCGCACATCGGGTCGTTCAATGCGTTGACAGAGGGCCCCGGCGGCGGGCTCCTCAACTTGGGCGCGCAGGACATTGGCACGCGCACCATCTTCGCCACCAACGACGCCCTCAAATGGAACGCGGCCGACAAGCTCGAGATCCGCGTCAAGTCCGTGCTGTTGGCACGCCCTCAGGTGCCCAAAAACGACAAGTTGTCCGTCAACCAGAAGACCATGCCGTCCGAGTGCAGAGAGAGAATGGCCACGTACAGAGCGAGAATGATCTTGGATCTCGAGTGGAAAGTGAACGGCGGCGGCGTCGTTAACGAGCAGAGAGACGTGGGCCAGGTCCCCGTCATGTTGAGAACGAATCGGTGCCACTTGGAGAAGATGAGCCCTGAAGAGTTGGTGCGCAACAAGGAGGAAAGCGACGAGTTGGGCGGTTACTTTGTGGTGAACGGTATCGAGAAGTTGATCCGTATGTTGATTGTGCAGAGACGCAACCATGCGATGGCGATCATCCGTCCGTCGTTTGCCAACAGAGGTGCGGCATACACTGGATTTGGTATCCAGATTAGGTGTGTGAGGCCCGACCAGACATCCCAGACCAACGTGTTGCACTACTTGAGTGACGGTAATGTCACTTTTAGGTTTTCGTGGAGAAAAAACGAGTACTTGGTGCCGGTGATGATGGTGTTGAAGGCATTACTTGAAACCAACGACAGAGAGATTTTTGACGGGATTGTTGGTGCCGACACCAACAACTCGTTTTTGACCGACAGATTGGAGTTGCTCTTGCGTTCGTATAAACAGTACGGATTGTACTCGAAACAGGAGACGTTGGCGTACTTGGGAGACAAGTTCCGTGTTGTTTTCGGGTCGTCGCCAGACATGTCTGACATTGCAGTTGGAAAGGAGCTTTTGAAGAGAATTGTGTTGGTGCACTTGCCAGACAACGCAGACAAGTTCCGCATGTTGCTTTTCATGATCAGAAAGTTGTACTCGTTGGTGGCCGGCGACTGCTGCCCTGACAATCCAGATGCCACGCAGCACCAGGAGGTCTTGCTTGGAGGTTTCCTTTACGGAATGATCATAAAAGAGAAGATTGACGAGTACTTGCAGAACGTAAAGGCACAGATCCAGACGGATATTAATCGTGGAGTGGCAGTCAAGTTTGACGACCCCAAGTATATGACGAGGGTATTCCTGAGAATTAATGAGAATATCGGGCAGAAGTTGCAGTACTTTCTTTCTACGGGTAACTTGGTGTCGCAATCGGGTTTGGATTTGCAACAGGTGAGTGGTTATACTGTTGTTGCAGAAAAGATCAACTTCCACCGTTTCATTTCTCACTTCAGAATGGTCCACAGAGGGTCGTTTTTCGCCGAGTTGAAGACCACCACCGTCAGAAAGTTGTTACCCGAGTCGTGGGGCTTCTTGTGTCCGGTGCACACGCCCGATGGATCGCCGTGCGGTTTGCTTAACCACTTGTCGCACAAGTGCAAGATTGCTACTACTGCGTCGGACGTCTCGCAGGTTCCCGCGGCACTTGCAGCGTTGGGTGTGTCGCCGGCACACACGTTTGCGGCCGGCCCAGCCGTCTGCTGCATCCAGTTGGACGGCAGAATCGTCGGCTGGACCACCCACGACCACGGCCGTATCGTAGCTGACACTTTGCGCTTCTGGAAGGTCGAGGGTTCCCACAACTTGCCTCTAGACTTGGAGGTGGGCTACGTACCTCCATCCTCCAAGGGACAGTACCCTGGTTTGTACCTTTTTGGTGGCCACCTGAGAATGATGAGACCCGTCAAATACTTGCCGTTGAATAAGCAAGATATTGTTGGTCCTTTCGAGCAGGTGTACATGAATGTTGCGGTTACACCAGAGGAAATCGCAAACAACATCCACTCGCATGTTGAGTTCTCTCCAACCAACATTTTGTCGATCTTGGCCAACTTGACCCCGTTCTCCGACTTTAACCAGTCGCCCAGAAACATGTACCAGTGCCAGATGGGTAAGCAGACCATGGGTACTCCAGGTGTGGGATTGGTCCACAGATCCGACAACAAGTTGTATCGTTTGCAGACAGGGCAGACTCCAATCGTCAAGGCTAAGTTGTACGACGAGTACGGAATGGACAACTTTCCAAACGGTATGAATGCTGTTGTTGCTGTTATTTCGTACACTGGATACGATATGGACGATGCGATGATTATTAACAAGTCTGCGGACGAGCGTGGATTTGGGTACGGTACCGTTTACAAGGTGGAGAAGGTGGATTTGTCGCAGCTGCGCAGAAGAGGCGACCCCATCACACAGACATTTGGTTTTGGACCAGACGAGTGGCCAGAATCGTGGAAGGAAAAGTTGGACGACGATGGTTTGCCTTTGATTGGAGTGAAGGTGGAGGAAGGCGACCCTATTGCTGCGTACTATGACGAAACTTTGGGCAGAACCAAGGTAAAGACATACCACTCGTCAGAACCAGCCTACATTGAAGAAGTCAAGTTGTTGGCCGACGAAACTGTCGACCAAGTCGCCCAGTACATCACCATCAAGTTCAGAATCACCAGACAACCCACCATTGGCGACAAGTTTTCGCTGAGACACGGCCAGAAAGGTGTGTGCTCGCGGAAATGGCCCCAAATCGACATGCCCTTCTCGGAAACAGGCATTCTGCCGGACGTTATCATCAACCCGCACGCGTTTCCATCGCGTATGACCATCGGCATGTTTGTGGAGTCGCTCGCGGGCAAGGCCGGTGCGTTGCACGGCATCGCCCAGGACTCCACGCCGTGGATGTTCAGCGAGCTGGACACCCCGGCCGACTACTTTGGCGACCAGTTGCGCAAGGCCGGCTACAACTACCACGGCAACGAGCCCATGTACTCCGGGGCCACCGGCGAGGAGTTGCGCTGCGATATCTACATTGGCGTGGTGTACTACCAGAGATTGAGACACATGGTGAATGACAAGTTCCAGGTGAGGTCCACCGGGCCCGTCAACTCGTTGACCATGCAGCCTGTCAAGGGCAGAAAGAGATCTGGAGGTATTCGTGTGGGGGAAATGGAGAGAGATGCGTTGATTGGGCACGGCACGGCCTTCTTGTTGCAGGACCGGTTGTTGAACTGCTCGGACTACACGCAGACGCCTGTTTGCCGCAGCTGTGGGTCTATATTGACGACCCAGACGTCTGTGCCGCGGGTGGGGACTGCTGCGACGACCCGGTGTAGGCGGTGTTCGGAGCGGTTGGACGCGCACTTGGAGAAGCACGGTTTTGCTGACGAGGCGGAGATCTGGGAGGATGGCCAGGGCAAGAAGTTTGTTGGCGGTGACGACACGACGACGGTTGCGATTCCTTTTGTTTTGAAGTATTTGGATCTGGAGTTGTGTGCTATGGGTATTAAGATGAGATATAATGTTGGAACTCTCTCTTAGGTGCATTTTATGTTAATAAAGTATAGAACAAAAAAGTATAAAATAAAAGAGTAAAAGAATATAAAGATATAGAAGAGTTTAAGAGTGAAGAGAAGAAGATTAAAAGGGTGAAAGAGTTTAAAAGGGAATAAAAGGGGATAAAAGAGTAAAACAGATTCATTAATGAGGTAAAGTATAGATAGCTTATTCATTAATGAGGTAAAGTATAGATAGCTTATTAATTAATGAGGTAAAGTATAGATAGCTTATTAATTAATGAGGTAAAGTATAGATAGCTTATTAATTAATGAGGTAAAGTATAGATAGCTTATTCATTAATTGAGCAAAGTGTAGACAGCTTATCCTTTAATGAAGTAAAATTGAAGATGAACAATGAAAAGTACAGATAGCTTATTCGCGACTATACGTTTAGAGTATTCGTTAAAATAGTAATGGTATTGATTAACAAAGAGCAGTAGGTTACCTTAAAAAAAATAAGTATAGATTAACAAACTTTAGATAGAACCATTTCTAGGCTTATTCAAAAAAAGACTATTCATTAACAAGAGTATTGTTAAATGTATGTATCAAAAAGTATGTTTATCCGTTAAGTATATTTATTCATTAAAATGTATTATTTACAGAGATTATAGAAGACATTGAAATACAAAAATTTTGGGTGCAAAAAATGACATTCACTAATAATTCTTCTCTAAATACTCTCTAATAATTCTTAATAACAACCTCAGTTTTCTTAGAATTCTCTAAAATATACCTCGAATTCAATAAATCACTCCCATCAACCCTCGAAATCGCCTCTTCTCTCGTCTTGGAAATCCCAGACTCTAAATGCCTCTCGATTGTACGGTACCTCAGCAATTCCAAAGGACACTCGCAAAACCACGTCTCATCCACCAATCCCTCGATCTCTCTCCACCCAGCATCCTTCAAAGATACAAAACTCCCCTCTACAATCACAACCTGCACGTTTTCTCCAATCAAAATGTCGTTTTCCACCGGGTCCTTCAAGCGGTGGTCAAACGAAGGAGCACGGAACTCGCCCTTTGGATGGCTACTGACTTTCGCTACGAGCAGCACAAATGCGTCCACGTTGAACGTGAAAGGCGCGCCTCTTCTGAATATCGCTTCTGCAGCGTTGGGGAACTTCTCGAGCTCTGCCCTGTAGTAGTGGAACCCATCCTGGGGCAAAACAACGCTGGAGAGGCCATTTTTAGTGAGCTCCCCCACCATCTCAGAAGAAACTGTCGATTTTCCCGAGCCTGGAATGCCTGACAACGAGATAAGCACGCGTCTGTTAAGTCTAGAGTGTAGGTTAATAATGTGGGAGGTGATTTCGTTTAGTTGGGAGGAGTGAAACATCATTTTGGTTTAGTTGATTAAATATCTATGTTAGATGGCGAACTAAGAATGAACAATTATTTTGGCTTGAATAGCAGAATTGAGCCCTCTATGGTCACTTAACAGCCCCAGTTCACTAACCTCGAAACGGAAAGAATCTCCAAACCTATCTTTTCTCAAACTTGGAAAACAATTTTAAAGTTCCCCGGAATTTCAATGTTCCCCATACGATGGCATGTAACAAGTATCAATGGGCTGCCGAATCCCAAGTCGATCTACGGGTTTGCGCACAATGACACCGGCTACTCAATCTACTTTACCAACTTCAATTCAGTGTGGAAGGAGTCTTGCGTGGGCGCCGGTGAATTCGCTTCCAAAGCGTCTGGTTTTGGCATAGAAGACTTGACTCCGCAGAAGATCCAGCAGTTGCTAGAGTCATTTGATAGAAAGTTGTCCAAATCAATAAAGGTGGTGGTGGACGAGGACATTCTACTAGTAACAACATCAACCAACTTCAAATGGGTGTTTTCAGCGATGCTCCTAGACAATAAAGAAACCATAGTGTTTTTGGCAGCTTTGAACAAACAACAGTTGGTGAACCATGCGTACATGCAGCAGCAAATGGCGCATTTGGAGCATGTGATACAAATCAAAGACACGTACATCAAGTTTCTCTACGAAAACTTCAGGATTAGCCATGGGTTGGAGACCATCAACAAGTTCCTCAAAAACCATAAAGCAGATGAGTTGTACCTTGAACCGTTTAACAAAGAGAAGTGGATGGACGATTTCACAAGAAGGGTGACGACAGGCACGGAATGGGAGGTGATGAAAGGGTCTTTTGAGGACACACAGGTGTGGAGCAAGTCGCAAGAGTTGGTGCGAAGAGAGTCGCAAACAGATACTGAGTCTGAGGAGGAGGATGTTGGTGGGTTTTATACGTCTCCGTTGAAACATGAGCTGCTGTCGCCGGTGAAGGTGGGGTTTCTGCTGTCTCCGTTGGCACTGTCTCCGATAAAGGGAGAGCGAGGTTTCGGTAGTGTTCCAGTTTTGACTCACAACTCGCAGACGGTTTTGAAACCCGTGGGAAATCCGAGTCAAGCTGAGCTGTTTCAGTTTTCAGTTCCGTCGCAGATGACGGAAACGCAGGCTACGCAGCTGTTAACGCAGACTCTTTTGACTGAGCCGCAGAGTCTCATGTCACAACCGACGCAGAGTCCTATATCACAGCCCACGCAGTCTCAGTTGTCTCAGCCGATACAATCTCAGAATGAAGAGAGTCTGGTTACTCAATCGCAGCAAACATCTAGTAGCAAATCTGGCTCGCCTAAAAAACGAACCCGGAAGTTTGGTTCACTTCCTAAGAAACGGCAGAGACTTGATAAGTGATGCGGGCATCATTTAGTATAGATATATAAAGTTAACTTTAACGTTTTGATCATGAATTAAGATTATTTACACCATGACTTGCACCCATAATTTCCAGTTTAGCTTTATGTGTCATCCCATTATTATACCAATTGCCTCCATTTTAATTAAGACTTATTATGTCTAATATTCTGTCTTCAGTTCAAGATTACCTGTGTTTCCATACTCCGTTCAAAATTTATCATTCGTTTCCATAACTCCGTTCAAAATTTTTCATTCCTTTCCATAACTTCAAAACTTATCATTCTTTCCATAACTTCAAAATTTATCAGTCGTCCCCATTAGTTCTGAAATTGTAGTCGTCTCCATTACCTTTTGTCTCCTCCATCACTTAGAGTCGTCTCCATTAGTTTAAAACTCTTTGTCACCTCCATCACTTCTTATCGTCTCCTTAGTTTAAAGCTTACATCTTCATTCCTCACCCACTCATCCTCTCCCACCTCTCTATCAAAAACTGTAACGCATCATTCTGCGCTTCATCCATCTCCTCCTCATACAACAAACTCAACACCTTCACCCAGTGGTCCACAAACCGCTTCAACTCGTCTGTCGTCGCAGGAACACTCGTATACACAGGCACCCGCCTCTTGTTCCTCTTCTCTCCCACCTCCTCAAACGGCAACCCATTCGACCGCGGCACCTTCGAGTAGTACCCGCTGAAAACAGTCTGCCAGAACCTGACAAACACGTCCGCGCAGTCCGCCAACGTCACCACCGCCTCCTTCTCGTAATCGCGTAGCAACTCCAAGTCTTCTCCGTACGCCGTGTACATGCATTTGTGAACAACAGATAAAATTAGCTGTTGGATCTCATTAAATATAGTGGAGCTTTTGTCGAAAAAGCTCCCGTTGGAAGTATATGCTAGTTGGGGATGCCCTTTGGGCGCATTTGCTAGTCGGGTGTGCCCACTGGATGCTCTAGGAGGCACATTAGACGAATTAGCTAATCGAAGAGGCCTTGGCTGGAAATCATTTCCTCCAGAAATCTGCTCGATCGGAACCACAACCTTTGTAGCCTCCTGCTTGCCAAACCTCTCCAAATTTTCATTGTATATAACCGTGGCTATCAACTCCGCAGTCATGCTCTTCCTAAAACTAACCGTCAAAACATCGTTCGTCAATGCCTTCAAGCAAAAGTTTTTGTCGTTTGACATCAACACTATCAACGACGCAGGATACTTCTGGTGCAAGTACAAGCAGCAGTCCAATATGGAGTCGTCCTGGGTAGCGCTTTTGTCGATGCGTTCGCGCAACTTTTGTCCGCTGACGTACTCGCTCAGTTCCGCTAGCGCAGAGTAAATCCAGTTGATGCTCCAGCGGGCCAAGTGCCCCACAGACAGCAGAAGCTTGTCCTTGTCCACTACGCGGTTCGATGCCTTGAGCCCATCCAACTCCTTCATCACCGTGATCGGTATCACGATTCTGAGGCCGTACTGCGGCGCAATCTTGGCGAGCTCGTCTATTACAGTCAAGTGCGACAAGATGAAGTTGGTGTCCACCACCAAGTACGAGATGTTTCCTGCTGCGGAGAGCAAAGTGGTGTGTGTTTTCTCCACCTCCATGTCAGAGGAGTAGTCTATGTCGCCTGCTGAGCGGTTGTCTCTTACGTACTGGGATATCACGGAGACCTCTTTGACGTCGTCCATGGAGACCATTTCGATGTCTGGGTGGAGGTTGTCGCGCAAGGCGGAGTTGACCAAGTGCTGTATGCGGCGGATTGTGTAGCCGGCAGCCTTGCGCGGGTCTTTTTTCAGGCCCAGCGTGATGGTTCGCCGGTCGTCCTGGGCGGAAATGCCTCCTGGTGCGAACCGTGAGGGAAGAGACATGCTTTTGTTTTTTTGGGTGCAAATGAAAAAGAGAAGTGAATGTGCTTTGGAGAGGTGATGAATTGTGAAGTGGATTCTTCGAATGGGAGTTTATTCAATGTTCGTGCAATCAAGAGGAGGGTATTCAAAGTTCTTGTGCAATCGATATGAGGTTATTCAATGTTATAGTACAATCAATCAATGTTATAGTACAATCAATATGATGTAATCCAAATAATGAGATAGTTCAATTGGGAGGTACACTTTTGATCTCTAGAGTTTGTTTAAGTGACCGAGTAAAGTGAAGATCAATGTAGTTTCAGTGAGATAAGTGATCATGTTTCGGTGATTCAAGTGACATTCATGTGGAAGAAATATTCGTGAAAACGCAAAAATGGTGGAATGAGTTTCGTTGTACTTCTGAAACAAATACAATACTAATCTATTTTCCATTGTCTAGCATTTTATGTTCAGTGCATTTACAATTCTGAAAATTTTTATCTTTTAGTCTCTACATTTATTTCAATGTGTCATGTAATGAGTACGATTCTCAAAGCGTTAATGAAAATGCGTCTCAAGTCAATGAATAAATTCTTGTCATGCATACCACTCTCAAAGTGTCAGCGTATACACTCGCAAAGTGCCAGTGATTTCCAATTTTTAAAACATCATTAAAGTGCCAAATAATCCATTAAAGTGTCAATGTAAATCCATTCACAATGCCAGTCTCAACATTCGCAAAGAAGACGTAAATATTCTCAAAGATCAATTTCAGTATAATTCAAGCGAGAATATAATTAAGTGCCAAATTAAGTGCCCAATTCTCCAAATTCAAGTGCTCATCCATTCATGTTCATTCTCAAAATCACATAGTCCAATTCTCCTTTATTAAACAACCTGCAACACAAACTCAAATAAACTAACAGATAAACTCATAAAGATAATCACTATAATCATCCACGTTATCCTATTAGTATTCTTCTCATTAATACTGTCACTGACTATGTCCAGAAACTCCAAAAACACCTTGCACCTGTCGTTCAATACCTGGACCCTCTGGTCAATCTCCAAGTAGTCTCTCACCGCACTGTACAACGGGTGCAACGCCGGCTCAAACGACCAAAAGTAGTCGGGCGTGTCCAAGATGGAGCTCGACAAGTTCACGTCCACCCTGAGCTTGAACAACTTGCCCGACTTCTTCAAAAGCTGCGTCCGCTTGAGCCCCAACCGGCCCGTCAAAGCCAACTTCTTGGGGAGCTTCGAAATCAGCTGCAAGCTGCTCACCATGCGGCTCTCAAAGAGACAGAGCTTGGTCAGCTGTGCAATGGCATGCGACATGGTGAGCTTGATCAAGTGGTCGCCCGAGCGAAGGGTGATCATGTCATTGTAGATGCGGGGCCGGTGGATCTGGTTGTCGTACTCAAAGTGGAACTCCTCGGTTTCGATGTCCTGCTCGTCAATGGGGTTGATGAGTAGCGGGATGGGGATGTCGGACGCAAAGGCCAAGTCGGCTAGAATGTTCTTTTCGTGGATCTCGGAGAAGTTCCAGAACACCACGATGCCGTATGCAAACACAAACATCTCCGCGTGATGCTTGGTGAAGTCGGTGGGGTTGTTCTTGTGCTTGGTGGGGGTCGCGGTACCGGTACCGTTTCGTGGAAAGGGCTCCTTGGGGCTGGTGGGGAGCGTTTTGTCGTTCTGCGGCGACGAGCCCAAGTTTGGGGTGCTTGTGCCGGTCACCGGCGGCGTCGAATCCGTGCTGTGAGAACTACTTTCGCTCTCCTCGCTGATTCTGGACGTTTCCAACGGCGGAGCAAAGAACTGCGGCTCCGAGGGATCGAACCCGTTGTTGGAGTTTTCCACCTCGGGGTCCATGCTGTAGTTGTTTGCGTCCTCGGGTGTCTCGACACCCGAGTAGTAGTCGTACAAGTGGTCCGTCTGCTCGCTTCTGTTGATCAAGCGCTCCATCAACTTCTTACTTGGAAGCAGTTTGGCCAGGTTGTTTGACTTCACGCGGAATCCGTCCGCTCCAGGGAGCAACGGCAACGAGTACGGCACATACAAGGCCTCGTCATACAAACGCGGCTTGACTTCGTGGTTCTGCTTGAGAAATACCGACACGGCATCCAAATTGAACTGGTCGCAGATAAAGTAGGCGGTCATTCTGCTGAATTCCTGCGCACGCTCCTCCTTGGGCATCAACTCTGCCCTTGAACGCTGCAACTGCAACTGGAGCAGGTCGCTAGGTAGCTGTGGGGCCAGCGGCTGCTGTACCGGGGGCGACCCGTTTCTGTCTGGAATCAAAACGAGTCTCTGGGAGTTTTTGGACGTTCGCGACGGAAGCGACTGCGAGAGGTTGGGGATGCTTCGTATGTTGCGGCGCTCAACGGGGTCCGAAAGACCCGGCAGCGGCGAAAGCGGCCGCAGCGACTGGTATGCTTGTTGTTTTGGCGACGTGGACCCGTACCCGGACCTGTTGGTGCTGGATATCAACAGCGGGAGCCTGCTCTGGCCCGACGGGATGTCGCTCGAGTTGCTGAGCAACTTGTCGACGGAGATGTCTGTGTACTTGTTGCGGAACGCCAAGCGTTTCAGGAGCGCCGACTGGTGCGACTGCTGGTCAAAGCTGGGCGCCTGCGGCAGCGCCTGGCTCTGGAGTTGCTGTTGCTTCTTGAAGTTGTGTCCTGCGAAGGGCGCGCGTGCGCCCTTGACGTTGTGTGATCTGGCGTCGGTGACCAAGATGGACGGCGACCGTTTCGCGGTGGGCCGCTGAACAACCGCGCCCGGAGACCCAGCCCTCCTGCTGCCGTTGGTAGTCATGTCTCTGGAAGATTTGATAATTGGTTTTCCGTTTTACCAAGGCCTAGCACGTGTGAAAAAGGCACGTGTACAACCAGGGTCCAGTGGTCCATACAAGCAGCTTATACTAGGTGTATATATATCAGGAACAGAACCAAAGACACTACAATTCAAAGCATCCCGAACCAAGGCAAACCCACGCGCAGCCACCCCTGGTCGTAAAGAATACACCCAGCACTGGGGGTGAAGTCCCAATACATTGATCTACAGATAGGTTCATGAGCACCTAGCGAAGGTATCACTGCGTATATCGGCTGCGTTACCAGTTTTAGGGGCTGTTTACGATGTAGAAGGGCAGCTAGCTGGGGCCGTAGGCGGCGCAGAGTGGGTCCAGCAGCAAAACATGCAAAACAAAGAATGCTCGCGGTGGCTGCGAAAAGCCAAGCAGCCAAGTTTGGCCACCCTAAAAGCCAAACTGGCGAACCAAACATTTCAAGAATTAGACTTTAAAGCAATTGAGTAGCTCAATTTTCAACAATAATAGCGCCATCTGCTGGCGGTGGTAGCGGGAAGGGGGGACTAAAAAGGGCAGGGAAGAGGTCAGAGCACCAGGCGGTCCACGCCGTTGGCCGCGGCCGCGCACCCGGCACGAAGCTGGGACGAAAGCAGGGTTGGTTTGGGCTCTTCAGAACAAGACTACTTAGACATGGACCAGCCTGAAGCGCAGGAAATGCGTACCCGCGAGCAAGTTTCCTGTGTCCACGCCGACTGCAATTCTGCCGGGGCGGCCATGGCGTTCACGCACAAGCTCGTTCCGTTTCCATGGGATTCACGCAGATGCTCCGTAGCGTTTTCAGGCGACTCACGCAGATGGTCCTTTCCTTTTATAGGCGAGCGCTCGTTCCTTTTCCACAGAAGTTTCGCCAAGTGCCAGGGCCACAACTCTGGGCAACTCTATGCGTCTTGGTTGTGAGAGGCGATGACAATAGAGATAAACTTTGGATCTGGGGGTTCGGTGCTGGAGGAGTTAAGACAGGCGGCAGGCGGTCGGGCCACTCTGCGGCCGGCCCCTGGGGCTGCCCCTGGGGCAGCCCCAGCACCACCTTCGTACTGAAGCTGGAAAAAATCATGCCCACGTCTTCCGCCTCACATTCTCTTTGTGACGGGACGATTTAGCCGAGAGGATGCACAGTCTCAGGTATTTAAGGGACGGGTTTCGCAGCTTTTCACCGCCAACCACACCATGAAGTTCTCTGCTGTTGTTGTTGCTGCTTTTTTCTCGCTTGCTATTGGCACTCCGGTCAACGAGGCCAGAGAGGAGTCTGCTTATGCTGTTGATTTCTCGACCATTCCAGTTGAGTATGCTATGATTAACTAGAGAATAAATTTTTGATTTAAGAATGTAGGATGGGAATTGTATGAATGATTGGTATGGTCATAAGAATGTATGTGACTTTAGTATGTGTTTGGCCCAGCTGAGAGCACTACGGTTAGTACGAATGTGAAGTTATCAAGAATAGTCATATCATAAGACGATTTAAGATAATGACAGAGGTTAGTACACTCTCAAATGGTCACTTTTGACTTCTAAGATATAGATTAAACGATAGTTACGTCAAAATTTATTACTAGAACCTCAAGGTACACCATTAATAGAAACCAGCTGATGTTTGAACTACGAGTCGGAGTCCTCTTTGACGACGGAATCCATGTTTCAGTTCTCTATTGGCATAATCGTTCTACTCAAACTTCTCCTCCATCGCCTAATTAATTTTTTAGTTCCTATGACAATAAAGATCCACTATTTCAAATTTGGTCTGACAGCCTGATAGAACTGTCTTCGAGTACAATAGAGTTGTTTGTAGCACGCAATCTGGCATAGCACGCAATTTTGACTGTACTATAATCCCGTAATGTTACAGAAAATGGTTGCAAATTCGGACCTGCATATTCGAGGTAACGGCTTTGAGTGGATTTAGACTAAGGTACCATATTTATCGGTTTATTTGTGAAGGTTTTTAGTCGGTGGCCGGAGTTCAACCTCACTAATTTGTGAGGGAGAATTTTTGAAGAAATGAAGCATGAATTTGACATTGATAGCATAGGTGACTCGGAGAATGCAACATGCAAAAAGCCGATCAACTACGATTCTTTGTGTCTTAAGGACTCTTGATCGTCGAGTCGTATATACAGAGGCCGGTAGAATGTTTGGAACCTACATACAGCTGCAAATGAATTTTTCAACCTTCTCAGCAATCTGCTACAACAAATCCAATATAAACTGCTATGTTGAGGTACAGCAATCTGCTACAACAAATCCAATATAAACTGCTATGTTGAGGTACAGCAATCTGCTACAACAAATCCAATATAAACTGCTATGTTGAGGTACAGCAATCTGCTACAACACATCCAATATAAACTGCTATTAGACCTGGAGGACCATCACAGTTGAGGTAATACTTTGGGCGCACTATATATATATATATATTTACCATATAGTGGTGTATTTAGTTATTTAGGTTTAGTTAGATTGGTTTATGTTATATGGGAGGAGGAAATCCATTTATGGACGGAGTGTGGGACTCGGCACCGGAAGATGCAATACCCACTAAAACCGCCTTTTGATAGGGTGTTTAGTTAGCACAGTTGGAAATAAAAACCTCGGAAGTAAAGCTCTATAATGTCTTCATCTCTAGAAATTTCCAGCACCAACGATAATTACTGAATACATGCCTTGTGATATAGGTGGGTAATCGGTCTCTGATAGGAATGAACTGGTCGAAGATAACTAGGAATACAAAGGTCCTCTGAGTATTCAAAAGTCCACTGGAGGTATAGTTATTACTTGAGCTGAACACAAGAATATGCGTTTTCAAATCAATTATCACTTTACCAATATCTACTTGAATTAGGAGACTAAGCACTTCAGAATAAACAGAAGTTATGGAAATATGGTAGTTTTTGGGTACACTTACCAAGAAAAAGCGAGTTAAAAGGCAACTTTATAATAAATCCAATAGTAAGAGGTGATAAAGTTTAATAAGGCTAGCTTCAATTGCAACTTCTAAAACGAGCACTCTTTGTAATGGAACTCACTTTCAGATATCCTTGAACTCTTACCATTCAAGCACTCATATTTTGACTACCTAAAAGACCTTTCTTGAACAATTGTTAATCCATGAGTCATGAATGGTCACAATTCATTTACCATTCCAAACTTAAGAGTCACCTTTTGTATCTTCTGCTGATCCTAATTCTCAACAAGCTGTACCAGTACAACCTCTCAATTTGCACCTCAGCAACAGCGATCTAACCTCACCACAAATAAAACAAACTCTTCACTCTACTCAATCACCTCTCATCTCTCTCCAACTGATTTCCACAAAAAATCATCCTCCAAAAATCATTTTTCATTTTTCAGAACCTTCAACTTTTCAACATACCATGTCGTACGAATTAACCCTCGCCGCCAAGGCACAGTATGTTGCCTACCCAGTGTTGATCGCAGTCAACTTCATCAACTCCAGCGATGACCAGGTCTCCATCCCAGTCGAGTACGTCGACGAAAAGGCCACCAACGACAAGGACGCCAGCTTCAAGTTGGTCACCCCCGAAGAGACCTTTTTCAGCCAGGACGCCGCTTTGAAGTACTTGGGAAGCAAGTTCCCCAAGGTGTTGCCATCAGCCGGCGAAGAATGGACCAAGTTCGCCTTGGAGAAGTTGTACATCAAGAACTTCAAGGTGTTGGCCGAGGACTTGGACAAGTTGGACGCGCACTTGAACTTCAGATCGTACATTGTTGGGTACAGCTACACCACTGCTGATGTAGCAGTCTGGGGAGTGTTGAGAGCCAACGCGTTGATGGGATCCGTGCTCAAGAACGGTGTCTACGCCAACGTTTCCAGATGGTACCAGTTGTTGAACGAGGACAAACGTTTTGAGGCTGCCGTCGAAAACATGACCAAGTCGGTGACCGAGTTGAGAAAGGCCCTCAAAAACGCACAGTCGGGTGGCAAGAAGGAAACACACAAGGCCAACTTCGAAATCGACTTGCCCGGCGCCAAAATGGGCCAGGTGGTGACCCGTTTCCCACCGGAGCCCTCTGGATACTTGCACATTGGGCACGCCAAGGCCGCCATCTTGAACGAGTACTTTGCACACGCGTACAAGGGCAAGTTGATCATCAGATTCGACGACACCAACCCCACCAAGGAAAGAGCCGAGTTCCAGGACTCGATTATCGAGGATTTGGCCTTGTTGGGAGTCAAGGGCGACAGAGTCACCTTCAGTTCCGACTACTTCCAGGACATGTACGACTTGGCGGTCAAGTTGATCAAGGAGGGCAAGGCGTACTGTGACGACACTCCTGTCGAGAAGATGAGAGAGGAGAGAATGGTGGGCGACAAGTCTGCGCGCAGAGACAGAAGTGTCGAGGAAAACTTGCAAGTTTTCACCGAGGAGATGAAGAACGGTACCGAAACCGGCTTGAAGAATTGCTTGAGGGCCAAGATCGACTACACCGCGTTGAACAAGACGTTGAGAGACCCTGTTATCTACAGATGCAACCTCACTCCGCACCACAGAACTGGTTCCGCGTGGAAGTTGTACCCTACGTACGACTTCTGTGCGCCGGTGGTGGACGCCATTGAGGGCGTCACCCACGCGTTGAGAACCAACGAGTACAGAGACAGAAACGCCCAGTACGAGTGGATCCTCAAGGCCCTTGGCTTGCGTCACGTTGACATCTGGGACTTTGGCAGAGTCAACTTTGTGCGCACCTTGTTGTCGAAGAGAAAGTTGCAGTGGTTTGTCGACAAGCAGTACGTTGGCAACTGGGACGACCCTAGATTCCCTACCGTTCGTGGTGTCAGAAGACGTGGTATGACTGTTGAAGGGTTAAGAAACTTTGTCATTTCGCAGGGTCCATCGAGAAACATCATCAACTTGGACTGGTCTGTGATCTGGGCGTTGAACAAGAAGATTATTGACCCTGTTGCGCCTAGGTTTACTGCCGTGGACAAGAAGGACGCGGTGGTGGTCAAGTTGGTGGACGGGCCCAGTGAGCCCACCACCGAGGTGAAGCCCAAGCACAAGAAGAACCCGGAGGTTGGTACCAAGAAGGTGATCTACTACAACCGCGCGTTGCTTGACCAGACGGACGCTGCTGCGATTGCCGAGGGCGAGGAGGTGACGTTCATGGACTGGGGCAATGTGATTGCCACCAAGGTGACCCGCAAGGGAGACATTGTGACCGAGATTGAGGCCAAGTTGAACTTGGACGGTGATTTCCGCAAGACCAGCAAGAAGTTGACGTGGTTGGCCGACACCAAGGACTTGGTTTCGGTGGACTTGGTGGACTTTGACCACTTGATCACCAAGGACAAGTTGGAGGAGGGCGACAACTTTGAGGATTTCCTCACTCCTGAGACTGAGTTCCACACCAAGGCGTTTGCTGACTTGAATGTTGCTCATTTGAAGGTTGGCGATGTTATTCAGTTTGAAAGAAAGGGTTACTACAGAGTTGACACTGCTTATGCTGAGGGTAAGGATGTTGTATTGTTTACTATTCCTGATGGTAAGACTGTTCAGAAGGTTGGACCTAAGAAGTAATGAGGAGTCTGTCTTTATGATTAGATTTTCTTGTTGATCTTGGATATAGTTTATCTGTATTATGATGAGATTTTCTTGTTGATCTTGGATATAGTTTATCTGTATTATGATGAGATTTTCTTGTTGATCTTGGATATAGTTATCTGTATTTATGATGAGATTATCTGGGTCTTGATATGAGTTATTCTGTATTATGAGGTTATCCTAATGTCTTGGTATGAGTTATTCTGTATTATGAGGTTATCTTAATGTCTTGATATGAGTTATTCTGTATTTATGATGAAGTTATCTTAATGTCTTGATATGAGTTATTTTCTGTTTGATATTAGAGTTTTCTTAATTGTATCTTTGACTTAAAAGTTTTTTCTAAATTGTACTTTTGAAATAAGAGTTATTCTCAATGGTATCTTTGATATGAAAGTTATTTCTAATTGTGTTTTGCTATTAGAGTACTTCCTTAATCGTATGTATGATATAAGAGTATTTTTGGTTATGGATATAATAAAAGAGAAAATTTCAATTTTATCTTGATATGAGAATAATCTCATAATTGATAAAAGAGGTAGTTTAAATTGTTTCTTTCATAATTGCATTTGATAGTATTGTTACTTTCAATTGTATCTCTGATATTAAAGTTATTTTAATTGTACCTTTGATAAAAGTTATTTCTCAATTGTATCTAGAGCATTAACTTTTTATCTGATATAAATATTTTCTAAATTGTATCATGATAAAAGAGCTATTTTCTTAATTGTTTAGTGAGATTGAGTGTGTTTAGTTTTTAAGTAAATTTTCAGTTGTAAGTGGTATGTGATGATTAAGGAAAGAATCTAAGTGTTTTAAGGAGAGAGTAAGAATTAGTGGTCAAATTGGAGGAATAGCTCAAAGATGAATCTAGAATGAATTTAGGTTAGTTTTGTTTCTCTTGTTTAATGTTTTATTGAAAGATTATGATTCTCAATCGAATCTCTCGATCATCAGAAAGTAAATGGACAATAAATAAAGACAATATTTCCAGATTAAGAGCGGTAAAGGACAATTTGTGTCCAGCAATGAAAGTAAGAGTATTCAAAGACATTTTCATCATTTAGTGAGTAAGTCAAGAAATAAAAGAAGGTAAACGAAGACAATACTTCTCTATTAAATGTAACAGTACAATTGAACCAAGAAATAGAGAAATGAAGACAATGTTTCTGTGAAGTCAATAATTTGGAAAGTACAATTTAGATTTGATGACAATAAAAGACAATTCACGTCCAGCAAAAAGTAATGCAAGACAATGCATTTATGAGCGAGTAAAAGACAATACGATAATAGGAGTGCAATTTGAAGTCCGAAAAGAGTAACCAATATTTACAGTTGCATCAAGTAACATTGTAGGACTGTGACAATGCTTCTTAATCAACTAAGAGTGATTAATAAATCTAATCTTTAAGTGTAAATCAAGACCATCTATTTCAGTTGTCTCTACTGCTTATCTCTCTGTTATGAGGGTGAGACATCTCAGTGCTCACACTTTCCATATGAAATGTAAAAGATTGAAGTTCTTTTACATTAAGAACAATAGTTAAAAACCAATCACTCCATGACACTCGTAAACAACAAACTCGTATATGTACCAGAAAGATTTGGCAAACAATCTCATCCCAACACAGAAAATGGTGGAGAAGACATTAAATCGGCAAGCCGACCGTTGAACACCTCTCCACAAAATCAGAGCAGGCCTTTAGTACCACGGCCACAGAACAACACTCTGCACAGTCAAACCACCGAACTCAACGCAACTCGCTTCCACCTCGCCCAAACAAGAAACACACAGGCAGGGCACAAACTCGGAGTTCGGGTCCTCCAGCAGCACTGTCGAAAATTGGAGAAGGGGTGAAAGTTTAGGTTTTGTGAAGCCCCCACTCTATGTTCTTTTCAACCGAAACTTTGATCTATAACTAGCAGCAACTATCGGTATATATATGACCCACAGCAGGCGATATACGCGAACTCATCGAAAAAACAACGCAAATGGGAGCTTTGGTAGAGCCGAGTAAAGAGAAGGGTCTTGGGGCCCTAGCCGAGACCCTTGCGGACCTTAATATTGACAAATGTTGCCAGGAGAGGGTGGCCGTGGGTGGTGAAGTTGGGGAAACGGTCGCAGCAGCAGAGAGCACAGTTGTTGGGGAGACAGTGGCCGTGGGTGGTGATGTTGTTGGCGAAGGCGTGGCAGATGTGCAGGTATCTGGCGAAGACGAGCCGTTTGTTTCGTCCGAGTACCGCAGAGCAAGCAAACCGCTATTTGAAGGCGCCAACGGCGTGATCATCAAGGCGCTCCACGGGGCAGACCGGACGAACGTGGTGATTGTCAAGATTGTCAAGAACATGAGCGGGGCCAGCGATGCGGCGCACCGCCGGCTGATTGTGAGCGAGTACAGCAACATCCGCAAGTGCACGCACAAGAACATCGTGACGGCACTCGATCTCGCACAAATCACGGATCTGGACCCCACCAGCAACGCCAACGGCTTGGGCATCGTGTTTCCGTACTACGAGAAGGGCGACTTGTTGGGGTTCCTCTGTGCGTTGCGCCGTGCGCACACCGAAATCACCAACAGCTTGAAGGACAGCATCTTCAAGCAGATTTTGAAGGGTGTCAGCTACTTGCACAAGCATGGCATTGCACACCGCGACTTGAAGCCGGAAAACTGCTTGATTGACGCAAACGGAGTGGTCAAAATCGGTGACTTCAGCTTCAGTGTGGATGTTTCGAGTGCGCTGGTGATGGACGAGTTGAACAGAACCCCGTCCATGGTCGCCTGGGGCACCGTCAGCTTCAAGGCGCCGGAATTGTTCCAGTACGAGGCCCAGGGAGCGGAGGCGCTACCGGAAATGACGCCAGACCTGTTATTCAGTCTCGACTTTTGGCTGTTGGGCGTGATGTACTTGCTGATATGTCTTTTGAAGCTGCCGTGGACGAGTGCCAACTCCAGCGACAGCAATTATGTGAGCTATGCGAGCAACTACCCTGCGTCGACCTCCGATATGAGCAAGATGGTGGGCGACCTCAACAACAACAAGATCACGCTGTTCCGCAAGAACCCTGCGCTCAACTTGTTCAAGAGCATACACTATGACTCGCGGCAGTTTGTTTTGGGGCTCTTGCATCCGAAAAGCAAGCTGCGGATGAGTGTGGCGGAGGTTTTGGAGTCTCCGTGGATCTCCCAGGTGTATGCGAATCCGAAGGATTTGATAAAGTTGAAGAAATAGAGATTAGAGATTCTACTGGGGAATTTGCACCCATAAAAATTCACGAGGGAATGGACTAGAACAACAGATAAAAGGTTTAGGGATTGATGGTGATGGTGGAGGGCAGTTTTTGCAACAGGCGAGCAAATAGCAAGAACAATGGTGAGGAATCAGCGACTGGAATATCAAAAATTGGCATCAAAACTTGGAAGAGTGAAGGTTTCACAGGAGGCACAGAACAACAGGACAATCGGAAGGTGGGTAGAATTTCGAATTCAAAAGGTTGCGAATTAATGAGCCCGAATTCAAATTATTGGAGCTCGAATTCAGAAGGTTAAAAATTAATGAACTCGGATTCAAACTACTGGAACTCGAATTCAAAAGGTTGCAAAATAATTGGATCCATCAAAAGTTCCATCAAAATGCACCAACACCACTATCAAACCTCCAAACAATCATAAAATCACGACAACCACCATACACCATCAAAACCACTAAAACCACAATTAAACAATTATCAAATAACATCAACACCATCAAGCCACCATCAAACCACCAAAGAATCATCAGCTAACCATCATTCACATCATTCACCTTAAGATAAACCACCACCAAACCACCAATACACATCACCCCCCTTATAAACTCATCAGTCAAGTTCAAACTTGAATGTAGAAAGATAATTAAGCTCCTCAGCAAAATCACTCACACTAGACCTTATCTCTCGAACCTCCCGTGGCTTGTAACTGAGGGACAAATTGTTAAACCCATACTCCAAACTCCCATCCAAATCACTCCTGAGGGATTTGACCGGCTCAACCAGGCTCGGAGACCCAAGAGGAGTGTTCTCAAAGACCGACTCGCCTAGTTTCTGCTCCCACTGCACCTGGTCCGAGCCTCTTCGGGAGCCTCTTCGTTTGTCCCTAGGTACCAGCTTTTTCTTTGCACTCACTGACTTTTTCGTTTGGGCCATTGCTGGGTTATGGTGGAACAGGAGGTGTATTTATAGTGGTAGTAGAATGTGTAGTTGATTTTTGGGTAATCGGGATGGTTTCAAGTTGGTAATGTGTAATTTGGTGTTTTAGTGTTTTGGGTAAGTGGATTATCGGAGGATTGAAATCGGATGTTTAGGTTGAATAGTCATTTTATATCACCCACAGTGGTGTGCCAATTGTCTGGCTCACCTATAAACATGTCAAACGATTCCACAATTTTGTCTGTCAAGTCTGATAAGAGTACAAGATTAAAAATAAGTCAGTTAAGTAATTCTGTGATTGAGTACTAACTCATGGGGACAAGTTTCTGTGGTAACCAATGAGGGACAAGTGGTAAGGATAAGCGAACTTTAAGGGACAATGTGTCAACCAATTCTGTGATGCAAGCACTAAATCATTGGGAGACGAGACAGTCAAGAATTTCTATTAAGTGGTAAGGAAACTTTAAGGGTTTTGACAAGACATGTAAAATTATGATACTTTACTAAATCATCAAAGGACAAGAATTCAAGTAATTCTGTGACGTGAAAACTAATCATTTAAAGACAAGACAGCCAAGTGAAATCTAAATCATCAAGACACAAGAAGCCGAGTAATTCTGTGATACCAACACTTAAACATTGAGGTAAAAGACTTTAAAGTAACCAAGTCATTAACGGATTGGACGACAGTGTAATATTTCTGTAAAAACTATAGTTTAGACAGTCTCTCTGTGAAAACATATCATTAAGTAATTCTATGAAAACATTAAGTTTACTATTTTATGAAACTACTCATTAAGTTAGTAATTCTATGAAAACTTAACGTTAAGTCAGTAATTCTATTAAACTAAAAGTCAAGATAGCAATTCTGTGAAACTAATTCCGTGAAAAATCTGATCATCAAGTAATTCTATGAAAATTAAACGTTAAGACAGTAGTTCCATGAAACCCTAACAAATGGTTTTAATTTCTTAAAATCTACTTATTTGATATTTCCATGAAACCTAATCATAAAGCTATAATTCCGTCAAGAAATGATAGAAGACTCCAATTACCCCCTAATAAACAATACATGTAATAAACAATAAATAGAGAATGTCAATGATGTAATAATAACATAGAAGAACATGAACGGATGGTAATGTACAGGGCCAATACGCATGTTTGCAAGATAAAACAAAGAAATAAAACATGAAACAATACCGAGACGCTCGATTAAAGTACAGTAAAACAATAACGTAACAGGGTTACTTATGGTAGTTCAGGTATCCGTAGTTGCCCACTCCTGCGGAGGAAGTGGGGATGCCGTTACCGATGCTGGAAGATGCGGGCGCGGACGCGGAGGCAGGACCCGGCACGACGCCTGCAGAGACTAGACTGTTGTTCCCGCTGGCGCTGCTTGGAGCAGCGCTGGAAGTGTTTGCAGGCTGCGTGTTGCCTGGGATCGTGGACCCATTTGCGCCCGGCACCTGGTTGGTGGAAGTTCTCCTGGGGTTGCCCGGCCCCCTGACGCCCAACGGGTTCTTGGAGAAGGACAAGCGGATGCCGCCCTTGCCGTTGCTGCCGTTGGGGCGTGGCAACGCGCGCCCGTACAACTCAGCCAAAGCACGCGTCGCGTGCGCCACGTCCTCAAACTCCACAAAACACATGGGCCCGTGGTTGTGCGTGGTGGTCGAGCCGTTGGCGCCCGTGCTTTGCGTCTGGTTCTTGGTGCGGAACAGCAAGCGGCGGAAGCCCTTCTGCGGCGAGAAGAGCGCGCGGAGCTCGGCCTCGGTCGCGTCCGGAGGCAAGTTGCCCACGTAGAGCGTGTTGCACGGCGGGTTCTGGTCCGCGGGGTTCGCCGGCGGCGGCACGCGCGCAAGCAACGACAAGTCGGGCACAGCCGTGTCCTTGCGTGCCGGTGCGGCAGTCGCAGGTGTCGCTGCAGATGACGACGATGCCGTTGCCGCACCTGACGCCGGCACAGAACCGGCAGCCGCAGGCGCCTTCCCCGTCTTGCTCATCATCTGCGACAAGTTCGACACCAGCGTCTGCTGTGTCTGCTGGAGGTGCTGCTGTTGTGCCAGCAACACGGATGCTGTGGGGGCACCCTGTGCGAGGTGCTGTGCCTGTGAGGGGCCCGCCAGGGTGTTTGTCTGGGATGCAGGGGTGCTTGTCGATGTGTTTGCAGCTTGAGGCAACTGTAATGGGTTGTTAAAGAAGGCGGAGGATGTTCTTCTGCGGTCGTTGCTGTTGTTGTTTGAGGCTAGGATGGTGTTTGAGGTGGTGTTGGTGGTGTTGGTGGTGTTTGCGGTGGAGTTGTTAATATTGTTGATGTTGGAATTGTTGATGTTGTTTGCGTTGGAGTTGTTGAGATTGGAGTTGTTGAGATTGTTCATATTGGATCCACCAGATTGAGAAGATTCTCTAACACCCGATGTATTCTGAGTTGCCTGCCCATTCGTCCAGTCATAACTACTGCTGTTTCCATGATTCACCAAACTAGGGGTCTGTGGGGCCAGTGCAAGCGCAGCAGCACCAAGAGCAGCACCACTACTTCCACCCCACGGATGTGAATCTCTAACCAAGCTTTCATACTCTCTAGCATCGTTATGCGACTCCATCAACAATATTGACTTGCCCGTCAAGTCAGTCAAATCAATGCCCGATGCAACTCCATGACTTTGCTCCTGCGATGCTGATGCTGGGGTGGCGGTCAGGCCGTTGACGCTGCCGTTGGCGGTCCCCGGTGCAATCTGGCCGTTAGCCAAGATATTTGCCGAGAACGGGTCGCCAAACACAAAACGTGATCTCTGGTTGCCGATCGACTGCCTCTTTTGGAACGTCTCAGTGGATTGGGGTTGCAGCGATGCTGCGGCTGGTGCGGCAGCAGCACTGTCACCTTCGCCCAACGAGTGGTTTGATGTCTGGTGGTGCAACTGGTGGTTCAAATGCGGCGGCGAGATGTTCGACCCGCTCAAGCGGAGCCCGTTGAACGCCGTGTTGAGCTGCAGCGGCGGCGACGCCACGCCGCTGGTGTCGTACTCCACCTTGAGCGGCGCGTACTCCAGCCCAAAGAGAAACTTGTTGTCAAGGAGCTTCGCTGTCGTCAAGCAGGTGTTGGCGTTCTTGAAGTACGCCCACACCAGGTAGTCCTTGATTTCGATGCTGAACACCTCGTCGAGGACCAACGCAAATATGAGCGTGGCTTCTCTTTTGCTCAAGTCGGACGGGATGTTGCTCACTTTCAAGACTGAGAGGCCTGTGGGGGATGTGGAACCGGCATTCTGCGATGCGTACAAGTTGTTCAAGAGGTTATGCTGTGGATGTATCTGTTGCGGAAGCTGATGCATTTGGTGGGGAACCTGGATCCCGAGTTTCTGGTGGTTTATTGGGTTGTTGAGTTGGGTGGATGTTTGGTGGATTTGGTGGATTTGTTGGGGTTGGGTTTGATGGTGTTGTTGGTGTTGAGTTTGTTGGTGTTGGTGTTGTTGGAGGTGGGTCTGTTGGTTCTGCTGGTTTTGCTGACTTTGTTGATTTTGCTGATTTTGCTGCGTTTGCTGATGCTGCGCTTGCTGGTGCTGCGCCTGATGCAGCGGCGCCAGGCCCAAGCCATAACCAACAACACCCTGCATCTGCGGGTGCACCTGGCCCTGGTTATACAACGCCTGCTGTTGCTGCTGCTGCTGTTGCTGCAAAAGACCACTGCCCATCTGGTGGAACTGGCCCAAATTCGCTTCGGAAGTCATGATCGACATGGGATGCGTGAATGCTCTTCTCACGCCCTCGCAATGCTCAAATACCAAACGCGCCAATCGGTCGTATGTTCAATATACACGGAAACGGACTATCTCTCTCGTTGTTGTACGTTTAAATGTTGCTAAAGAACTTGGTGTTGGTGTTTTTTTGTTTGAGAAAATGGAGGATTTTTCTGTATTTAAGATTTCACGGCCGTTTTTACAGCCATTTTGGAGAGCTTGAGGATGTGAGTCTGGGTGTAGGGGAGGGCTACGGAGCGCCAGCAAGTGCCAGAAACTAACAAACGTCGGAACCCAGTGTCCTACAACGTTCAGAGAACTTCAAACGGAAGAAATGAATCGAGAACTTGCTACTCGGCACGTCTACCTGATAACTCTACGCTCATAAAACTCTCTCGTGCTGCTCGTTATCAAATCCCACCATCATTTTCACAAACAATTCTAATTTACTGCTACACTTCACCAAACCCACTTTTCTCCTTCCAGCACATACAACAGCACCTGCAACCTCCTCTCTACGCCCAGCAAGAGCTGGCTCTCTCACCTCGAAATGCCCGGAAATTTAGTTTGACCCGTTTTTTTTGTGCCAGGTTGAAAATTTTCTAAGTCTGTGAAAGTTTAATTAGAGGAGCGTGTGACTACCGGGTTTTAAGCACTTTTGCACGACCTAGGGAGGTGAAGGCCGTAAAGGGCAAGAGAAGGTCTAGACGGGGAGGGGCTCCAAACGTGCCTCCATTTACGCTTTGGAGAGGGTATATTTGAGTCTTCCATGTGACTGAGCTTGGTGGTGGTGGTTAGTGGTGATGGTTAGTGGTGGTGGTGATGGTAGAGTTTGTACAAGAGATTAATACCAGTGATACACGATTCTGCAAAGGAATGCTTTCACTTTGATTTCAAAACCCATTTTCAACCTTTTCTCGTGTCCCTTTGTTTACCCTAGCCACGGCCACTGTTTATGTCTCGAAACGCATCCACGATCACAAATGTCCGAACGCTCATATTGGTTCCTGGACTCCCCAGACTTTCCCAGCGCACTGCTGTCACCTTCGTCAATGTACTTTGTTAGCAACTTTCCTACTCAAAACCAATCACTTTCCAGATATTTGCAGACGGGTTGCGTTTATTTACCACATGTTGGCCTTTTTGTTGTTTTGGGTAACATGTGGTTGGTGCAGAGGGGGAAATAGGAGGCCAGTGACTTGACGAGTTTAGGTTCGCTTTAGGTTATTGTTTGCTTTCGTTTATGTAGGTTGATGTGCGGAGGACGCGTTGATTGGCTGATGATAGTGTGCGGAGTACTCTATAAAGGCTAGTCTATGAACGAATTCAAAATTTGCCTCACTCTTGCAAAATTTGCACCTTCCCAGTCTTCAAAATTTGCACCCAAAAGGTCACACTTCGTCCTAGTTTGTGATTTGGTACAATCTTGAGACATATGGTGAGTTTATCGGGGGACGTTGTTGGAATGTACTTTTGTGTTTTTGGTCTTGTTGTTAATTAGAAATCAAGTAAGTTGGTGAGTTTGTAATGTAGCACTCAGGGGTATAATAGGTTTGAGATGAAATTGAGTAAAATCAATCTACAACTGGATTATTACTTGAACAACATTTTTGAACCTTAAGTGAATACTTCATTATTTAAGCTTCCAGAGAATCAAACGAAGATCCAATCGTGCAAAAGAACGTCCAAGTAGGTTCTCTGGAATGCTCTCTGTGTGCACCGTTAATCTCTCGAAGACGTTGGGAAATCGTTGCACGTGACACAAACCTTTGTAGTTTTCCAAAGAGCCCAAGCAACGGCCGTACTCAAACTCTTGAACCACCATACATCCAGCTGGCAAAAAGAGTGCGCAAGCCCGGAATCGAACCGGGGGCCCAACGATGGCAACGTTGGATTTTACCACTAAACCACTTGCGCCTCGTGTTTTAAACTGCGTTCCTGGCGATTTCGCCAGAATATGTTTTTCTTGAAAATGCTGTGAAAAAGTAGGTTACCCAAAATTGGTTTGGAGGTTAAAATAAGCTTCGTTTAGGTCTTACACCACTAGTCACACACCCCGTCCATATGTTATCCTCTAACCATGTAACATAAACCACCTAAATTTTTATTTTTAAAGCATAGCTTTCTGGAAGATCTTGAAGACAGTGTATTTTCAAATGTGAGTGAATTGCAAAAAAATACTGTGAACCCGAGATGTCGTTCAATTCTTTTCTAATTTCTGTAACTCTGTACTCTGTGACTTTCAAATCGAGTCTGGTGTCTCTACGAGTTGAAGAAACATTAAACTCAAACAGTAAACTTAATCTTTTAGGAAGTGAGGCTATTAAAGTTTTCATTGTAACAATACTAATGCAACATGAGCTGAAATCTTAGCTGAATTCAGTTTCTCCATTACAACCAAGCTACATTTTTCATTTGAGTCTGCAGTAAAAGGGTTGTAGATGTGTTCGTGTAAAAGCGTACTCCAAAATTGCAGTCATGTAAAAGCGCACTCCAAAATTGCAGCCAAGTAAAATAGTGTATCAAATGTTGCAGCCATGTAGAATAGTCTATCAAATGTTGCAGCCATGTAGAATAGCTACTCAGATTCTTCAGCCGTTCAGCTGAAATCAAACTTTGTGGGTTTCAACACAATCGTGAAATTCAATCAATACAACAAACTACTTACAAATAGCAACTCAATCAATAACAACCAGTCAATAACAATTTACAAACTATCATCACCAACCCATGGATAATATCCCTTGAATGCCTCCTTTGCTTCTCTCTCAACAATATTCCCATGACACATGACAATCTCATCAAAATCCCAATTGTATATCGCCTTGAACCCCTGCAAACTCTTAGGCCTATTCACCAACTTGTTGGCTATCCACTGACCTACCTTACTTCTGGGTTGAAGGTACCTCGTGAGAAATGAAAGCCGCGCATGTGGGTTGAATCCCTTGGGAAAGCCCAATTCAGGCGAGAATTGCTCCAACGCAACCTCTCCACTGGTGGTTCCTGGAACACCCAAATTGAAAAACAAGTCTCCAACAAATATCGAATGCGAGCTGCGGTCAAACAAAACCACCTCCTGTGCTCCAGCAAACGGCAAATAAACAAACTCAAAGTTGTTGAGAATAAAGTTATCGCCAATTCCAAAATCCCGCAACGCAGACTGGTCGAGCCTCTTGCTGCCTTCCTTCTCTGTGAATGCGTAATCGACAGGAATCGAGGATGTGAGACTCCCAGGAGCGAATATCTTCACATTAGGAAATACCTCTTTGTATGCCTTCGCAGACAAGTTGTGTTCCCTGTTGGGCACGACCAAGTATGTGACGTTGAAGTTGTCAGATTCACCTGTCAATAACTGAAACGCCTTTTTAACCTCCTCACAATAGGGAATAGGTGACCAAACCAATATCTGCCCATTGTGGCTGATCAAAGCCATACGAGCTCCAAAATTAAGAATACCAAAGCAGTAGAAAGCACATGAAGAAATGACTATGTTGTCTGCCAACTTTCTGTGGATAACCTTGAGTTCAGTAGGGTAGCCCATCTTGGTGAAGATAAAAGATGATTTTTTGTTCCTTATACACAAAGATATTTACTGGGGAAAACTACGCCAAAGATATTTACTGGGGTAAAATACGAAAGCGAATTGTAGGGTTTGGATTTAATGAAGTGAAATTCAGCAGCAAAACGGGTGGCGAGAGTGGCGACAGACGAGTGATGATTCGTTTTCTTGTTGCGCAGAAATGCTTGGGTTATGAAAAGGGGTTTTCTTGTTTGAATCTTCGATTGCATCAAGGGCTCAGTCGTGCAAGGTGACTTCAGATTTAACGGCACCCGGTTTCTTTTTACACGGTTCTTCTTTGAAGTGATTGAGGTGTGCAGTGGTTTGTAGATTGTGACAGTGACGATTAGCAAGGCAATGACAACTTCTAAGTTTAGACTTTCGGCTACGGGCCAAAACGTTTGTAGACGTCATTGTGAGAACGCTGGCTAGAACTAACTGCAGAACCATCTACGTACGAGTAAATTTCACCAGTCATCAACAATTGAATATTTAACGCTATCAGTGCAGCTAATCTGTATGCTATGTAAAGTTTTACTCTCCTACATTATTGCTCACTAGGGTGGGTGCAATTTCACTCGTATTTGCTGGGCCTGAAATCCATGCCAACGGTGCAATTCCACATTTGCCAGGCTTATGCTAAAGCCTATCCAAACAAATCACAACCGTTTCCACTCAGCCCTACCTTCTAAAGTTAAATGGAATTTTGGGTGCAAAAATACTTTACACTTCATTTTAAAATCTAAGCACACTCACATTTACGAAGCAGTTACATATTTTCTACAAAAGGTTATCCATTATAAATGTGTCGTTGAATTAGTCTATGTATTTTTTGCCTATTGTTCACCAAATCTCTTTCTTATCAAGACAAACTCCTCATCTTCGACCTCCTGCACGGTTGGCAGTCTTGAGGCGATTGAAGGGGATCTAGAAGGAGTCGATGGAGATTCTTCATAGCTGGTAGGCGTGATGACCAGATCTTCGAAATCAACATGCTTTGAGGCCCTTGAAAATTCTTGTTTGTACTTGTTCTCAACCTCGCGTCTGATTCTGGATTCCATTTCCTTGATCTTGAGATCAGTTTCTCTTCTGATTCGGGCCTCGATTTCGCTAGTCAACTGTTGGATTCTTTCATTTTCAGCTTGTCTAGACTGTTCGGCCTTTCTCGCTTCAGCCTTTTTTGCTTCAGCCCTTATTGCTTCAGCCCTTCTTGCTTCAGCCTTTTTTGCTTCAGCCTTTCTAGCCTGCTCAACCTTAGCCTGCTCAACCTGTCTAGCTTGCTCAACCTGTCTAGCACGCTCAGCTTTCATCCTCCTTTCACCTTCCTTCTTGAACTCAATTTCAAACTGCCTAAGCTGTTCAGCCTCACGGTCTTCTCTTTCAACTTTTTCTGGGGAAATATTCTGCTGAATTTGAAGTGGAAGGAAAGCCTTGATCAAATCTTCCAAAGGATTGGCTGCTTGTTCATTGGGTTTTGGAACAGCGACACCGTTGTTGTTGTTGCCTAACTGAACATACTGGATGTTGTTGGTAAATTGGTTGAGCAACTCGAAAAAGTCTTGGGGAGAAGAGAATGCTTGGTATCTTGAAGAATCGTTTTCAGTAGCAGCTTTAGCTTCCTGGGCAGCCTTTTCAGCAGCAGTCTTAGCTTCATGAGCAGTCCTTTCAACAGCAGCCATCCGAGCAGCGGCCTCAGCAGCCTCTTCAGCAGCAATCTGTTCAGCTCTCTCAGCAGCAATCTTTTGAGCTCTCTCAATTGCAAACTGTTGTGCAATTGCAATCTTCTGTGCTCTCGCAACTTCTTGAGCCTTCTCAAAAGCAGCCTTTTCAGCTCTCTCTGCCTTCAACCTCTTCTCCTCTCTAACCTTCTCCTCTCTCCTTCTTCTTTCCTCTTGTACTCTTCTGTCCTTCTCACTGATCTTAGGAACACTAACGACAAGCCAGTTGCCATGCAACTCCATGCTAATCTTTCTAACATCAACGTTTTCAACACCGAAAGATTCTCTTCTGTTGTCACCAGAAACAATCAACTTCAACCCCGAATTGGTTCTTATAGCAGAAGCCTCGTAAGAAGCTGGGTCAATAGGGTTTACAACAAATATGTCATAAGAAGTGGCGGTTTCTCTCATACGGGTACCTCTTGGCACAGCCTGTTCAGCTGGGTGGAAGTAAACATTGGTAGGTGCCTGACCAAAAGGACCTTCGGCTGGTCCCTGGGTGAACAAACTTGGGTGGACGTAACCTTGGAAACCCTGAGGGAAACCCTTAGGGAGGCCTTGAAAGCCCTCGCTTTGCGAACCTTGGGCAGCTGGGTTGCAAGCTTGGAAAAAAGATGGGTGGAATGAGAACATAGAATTAGTAATTTGTATTTGAATACTGGATTATCCAATAACAGTTAAATGGCCAGTTTATATACTCTGCTACCAATGAATGATTAGTGAGCATAGAATATATTGGAATTTGCATCCATTTTCCAGAATCGTCTGGAATGTTCTTTGTGTTCTCCGAGAAAATTGATTACGTAAACTCTTGATCACGGAGATAAAAAAGGAAGTAATGATGAACATGGACGGATTAGAAATAAGAGCAATTATTTCTCAGATCACTTTAGTTTGAATTGCACATTCTTTTTAGTGAGGTGGCAAAAGTCGTTATGGTTGTGGAAAACTATAATTGCCA
Organism: Kodamaea sagamina; assembly: GCA_030556545.1. Taxonomy (NCBI): domain Eukaryota; kingdom Fungi; phylum Ascomycota; class Pichiomycetes; order Serinales; family Debaryomycetaceae; genus Kodamaea; species Kodamaea sagamina. Next base: position 40,368 of record JAKTUG010000025.1, on the reverse strand, counting down.
CCAGGCTGATGACATGATCATTACTATTGAGCATTTATTGTGCGATTACGTAATGTGAAGTATGGCTGTGGCCATATGTTTCGTCTCAGTTCCCATACCAAAGCAGTTTGGATTTAAGGAGTCTAAAGGCGTAAGTTGTACCTAATTCAATGGTGAATAAGAGCTTGTTAGGTTAACAACCTCATCTAAAAACTAGCCAGTTGGAGCAACTTAAACAACAATATTTAATAGCAATTGTGATGTGGAATCGCAGTACACTATTTAAAACATTGAGAGATATTAGATAGTGCACCTGTGGTACCACCATTTATAGTTTTCTTTTACAATTCCTGTTATACGTAAATACTGTCAATGTTTATTCACTTCCTAAAATAAGACTCTACAATATGCTTTGAAAGTAAGTCTCTCTTTGACGTTGGACCCTTTTTGCAGCCAATATTCACCCCAAAATATTTCACTCGTTGGCCATGCGAATTAACATTATGTTTCCACGCAACGAACAGAATTCAGATCTCAATGGATACTTCCGAAACTCAGAGGTGCACGCAACTGATTTTCAATTACAATTTCATTGAGCTGTCATTTGTTAATGGTACTTTTTTTTTCTTTGGTTCCCTTGGTTTCCATTTCTTTGCATCTTTCGTTCGATTTCGTTTAAGCTTCTGCGTCAACTAGGGCCCAACTAACTTTGGTGACTGGTGACCAGAGGGACGGAAAAAGAGCCATCTTTAATCATTTCAAATCAATTTTAACGACACTTTGGTCTTTAGCAAAAAGGGCAGCTGAAAGATGAAGACGTTGTGAATCCTAACTCTGAATCGGTGAAAGGAATACTATTGTAGATGTCACCTAATTTATAACGAGCTATTATTCTATATTCTTCTAAATCTCCCTTGAATATGTCAGTCTCTCAGGTCACTGAACAAGTTTGCACCACCTCATAGTCCCTGAATCGTTTTTCAAAAGCCTTCCCCAAGTCAAAAGGGAACTGGAATCATCTAGAATTTTTAAGGCGACTTTTATCAATATACCTGGGATTCTTGAATTTAGGAACCCTCTGGGTTATCTACGGGTGTTCTAATGTATGTAGAATAATGCAACATTTCTCCAAAGAACTTTGAATCTTGTTAAAGATTTTCTCTGAAATCCAGTCCAATCGAAAGCAGGTTTACCGATGAGTGAACTTGACCACAAATTAAGTATATTCTTGACTGTGCACTAGTCTTCAGATGTGAACGTTTTGTTTAGATTTTCAGGTGAGAGTATGAACTCAGTTCACCTTGAACAGATTCGTTGATTTCACCAGTTGTAAGTGTTTTGGTGGCAGTGGGCAAGCCTTTACTAGTATTCACAGGTAGTGGTTTTAATGTGTGTTGAGAGAGTCGGGAGATGTCAACTCAAATTGTTATAATAGTTGTAATCTTTCTACAACCCTTCTTGGTTTCCAAAACTGCAGCTCTCAACCCCTCAGGATTTTCAACTGCTGTGAGACGTAATCTTTTTCATAATTGTTTCTCTCACTCACAATGAAATAAAAAATCTGTGATTTAAAATTGAAACACATACCAGAAAACAAATTGTATACCTAATGGCCGATATACTAGACACACAGTCATTTGTCAATAGCACATGCCTAGAGTTTCTTCTACAAGAGTTGGTGCCGACGTCAATCCGAGTATCGAACCAATTGAACGCTAAAGACACACAAGAAGAACTGAAAGAGGTTACACCAACTCTTATAGACACACCATTATCATCGATCCCAGACGATTTACCGGGAACCGTCGCGGTATTAGGTTCACGTAGCATACACCACGATGATGTGACGCTCAGGATAGAAAATTATGGGTACCAGCTTGGACTCAAGTTGGCCAACTTGCTCTTGTACAAGAACGGAGGGTCGGGGTACTCCACCACTAAAATCGTGGACATCTTGGACATCATGAAGTTTGTGTGCCGCGACGTGTGGAAGTGTCTTTACAACAAGCAGATGGACAACTTGCGGACCAACCACCGTGGGACGTTTGTGTTGGTGGACAACAACTACAAGTTGATAGCTGGGTTGTGTAGTCCGCGCGGGAATGCGGATACCTTGTACAAGGCGAAGGCGAACTTGTGGTTTCCGTGTGGTGTTATCAGGGGAATCCTCATGAGTTTTGGAACTGGGTGTCAGGTTCAGGCAGAAATTACTGAATTTCCTTCGGTGACGTTTAACATACATACTACTATTAATAATTGAGTTAAGGTTGAGAATTGGAGAAGAAGATAAGTTTAATAGACGAAATTTCTTCTTGTTGAAGAAAATTGTACACCATCAACAACCACGAAATACTGTGGATTTTGTATAAGTTCAGCAACGGATGGTAACAAAGGGTAAAACTATGGAAAGATGGTTACTATGGAAAAGCACAAAATCTAATGCCAAACGTCTTAGTTTTTGATTATTAAATACAAGAGCACTTTTCTTTTGAGAAATCAGGTTTTGGTAAGCTTCCTTCAAAGTGACAAGCCTGAACAAAACTGATGTCATCAATTCTTCCGTTACTATAATAAGTAACCTTCCAGGGCTAACCTATGGGTTTATACTGCTATGGATACATCTCAAGAGTAGTGTAAGACTTATAGATTAGACAGTTTAAAAATATACAAATATGAACATCCTATATTATTCTTAATTGATGCATAACGATTAAGTAAAACAAGATTTACATTGTGAATTCGTTGAGATTCAGGAATTCAAAGTACTCCAACTCAACATAGTGTATTTGGAAAAATTGAAAAAATATTTGCAGCCAAAGTAAGTGAAGAAAGGTGGAGGTTGAATAATTCAAAAGATAAACGAAATAAAGAAGTTTCATGAAGAATTAAAATGGAATATGGTCTCAGCCTATTTGTGAAAGATTCGATGTGCTCAGATGAGTACTGATTTAAGACTAATGAGAAGGAAATTGAAAACCTAACCAACAGGACATTAAAAGTATATGTTAAGAATTAAAATACAACCTCTAGAGGAACTTCACTGAATAATACACTTGACTTCAGCATTAAACAACCCTTCTTCACAAAATATCCTACCAATGCTCTCCATATCATAAACTCAAACACTTTAATAATGTTCTCAGACCCTAACTCATTTCACTCTCAAAACATTCTACCACTAACTTATTCCACTCGCACACTCCATTCTATACTCTTATAACTATCCCAAAAACCTGTCACAAATCAGTTTTATCCAACGCATCTTTTGTCTCCCCACAAAACAAAAAGTCACTTTTTAGCTACAAATTCAAATCATCAAAACTCCAACTATGAATACTCCACCCAAAATCTTAAGAATCAAGAGAAAAAGAGGCCAGGATCCTCTCCAGGCACTTATCCTTGAAGACCGTCGAAGTGCGAAAAGATCCAAGCACTCAACGCCAAGTGCATCCCCAACCACTTCTCCGAAACTCGCACCTGCGGAGCCTTCCCAAAGAGTTCCTCCCATCAGCAACGTAGACCTGAATTTCTACTTTAAGTTGTCGCGCACAGATGACTCGAACAAGGCAGGCCCGGGAGAGGACGAAAATGCAGTGATACAGTCGATCTTGGCGGAGGCATCTCATCCTTTGAACGAAACAGACAAGACAGGAAACAGTGCAAGCAGCACAGGCAGCGGCAGTCAGCCCATCGCAGACCATACAGGCCGTAGCTTTGTCATCCCGAAACGCCAGACAGAGGAGGATTCGGTCATACCCAATGAGTTGTCGGACATGCTAGAATCTTTCTTAAGTGTGGAGGGTGGCCGTGAAGTGAGTGAGAACGACGATTATGTTTACGATGTTTACTATTTGGATAGTGAACCGCTTACAACTGCGAACCACCCACAATCGCAGATAGGGTACATCCGGTTCTTTGACGATGAGGAAGACGATAAGAATGAAAATGCATTGAAAGGATATGAGCTGGACAAGGACGAAGATACAAGGCTCAGTGATGACGAGGATTCAAATGCAGAGGATTTTTACCAAAATGATTATCCCACCGATGAGGATGCGGATGCCAGACCCAACGAAGAAAGCGAGGAGGAAGACTCTTTTGAAGCATATGGAGATGATGATGAGTATGATTTCGAAAAGATACGAAAAAGTGCTGGGGGACAAGGGTTTATATTAGAGGAGGATGAGTATGAGGATTATGGAGAAATTTCGTATTTACCAGATGATAATTATTATGAACCGGAGGAGGGGGAAGGGTTTGAGAATGTTAATTTCAAGAGAAACCAGTTTTTTGAGAGTGATGAGCAAGATGAGATGGCAATACATCGTGATAAGATATTTGGTCGTTTGGAGAAGATGATCCAGGAGAAGTAAAGAATCGTTATTGTTATTTTGCACCCAATAATGCAGAGATAAGGAACTAATTGTTTGATCAGAAAACGTTTCAGCTTCCAAGAGAACTTGAAAATTTCACAATGTGTTGAATGTAACTATTCAATGTAACTACCGAAAGTCTCTTCAAAAGGAGTGAGCTCTCATTAGATTTTATTTAAATTACATATTGAAATTCTATCATTTTCCTACCATAAGTTAATTTTGCAGCCAATTATATACAAGTAGTACTACGAATAAAAAAACTTGCTATCTAGCACTTCTGCCAAATCGAAATCACCCCTCACGGGACATTTCAATATCTCTACAGGCACAAGCACTGGAAAGTATTCTTTCGCCTTGAACTTACGTTCATCTTTTGAAATCGCATCACCGTACTCGACCAACACATTACGAATTCGCATATAGTAGGTTGGTCTAAACTCCTGGAGTAAGCTGGTGATCTCTCGGTTATCTGATATTTCTTCAACCAACACCTTCGAATACTGGTTTAAAGTTTTCGGTTTGCCAAACTCAGACCTGGCCTGTTCAACTCGCTTAAAAAGTTCCTTGTTCGAGTTTCTGTGGATCCACACTATTTGAAACAGGTTCCTCGTCAAATACTGTAAGTCAGTTCTCAAGTTCTCTAAAATCTCACCCTCCTTGTGCAACCGAACAAACTGCTCACGCAAAATCTTCGAAAGAACATCAACATGGGCAGCATGGGTCCAGTAAGAATCATGCACGGCAACAAACGCTATTTCTCTTAACTTGGCCTCCACAGAAGTCATAAACATATGCAACGAATCAACAGAATGAACAAAGTTGGGCGCAATAGCATTCAACTGCTTTCTCTTGTCGATCGGTGCAATGGTCTGTGGGACTTGGAATGCAATCACTTGCAATGAAGTCAGAATAAATTTTGGCTTTTGCTTTTTGTACAATTGAACAACGGGGAACCCTGAAATAGTGGTCCACTTCATCGGGTTGTATGATTCGCATTCAAATAGGTTGATTTTGCCGTCGTCAGACCTCTTTTCCAAGTATTCTACACTTTCTTTGTCCACTCGGTCTATCACTCTCAAGCAGTTTTCTTTGAGCCATGCTTGGATTTCACCTGCTCCCTTGAAAAGCTCAGAAAGAGAGGATAAAACGAGTCTGCTCAAATACATCGACAAAGTTGAATGGTTGGCATTGACCATCTCATAGAATTCTTCGTCAATGGGCTCGTTTCTTTCCTTCTTCAACTCTAGGTCCTGCAACATTTCAGTGATTCTGTTGGATATTTGTTCGGCAGCACCATACCCAGTGACCCCATACACTGACGTCATGACTGTTTGTTTAATCAACTTGCGCTTCAAGAGTTTCTTAGCCAATTCTGGAATGGTTCCTTGTTCGGCGTTGACTTTCCTTTCCACCACCTCCAACACTCGACTGTAGGCGTCTGCTTTGGTGTCTGCTGATACTAGATTGACTGCTGCTGCCCCCACACTATCTGCACCCAACGCAGCATAGTGCTGGAGTCCATTACAAGAACCGTCTTGGTGAACTGGAACTCTGCTGATATACTCTTCAACTCTACCTCCATTCAGAGTAAACTGTTCGATGGAATCAATTTCTATGCAAAGAGCTAGTGTCTGCCATGGTTTTTCAGCCTTCAACCAAAAAGATTCGGTTGAGGCTAGCGGATTTGCTGCTGATTCTAAAACCTCACTTTTATGGAGCTCGAAAAAGTCAAGTCTCTCTTGCGTAGTTAACTTATCGTTGCCAAAGACCCCAACCAACTGGTAAATTAACCAGTTGTATCCTGAAGAACCCAATTTTTTACCGTGCCAAAACATCATCAAACCGCGTACATGGTCTTCTTGGTAGTGTGACAATAGCGAGACCATGGGGTATGCACGGCCTCGGAAATCCACACAGTGCGGTAGGTAAAATGCGTCTCCGTTGGCATCAAATGCATTTGCAACCACTTGAGTCATGTTGTACATAATACGTTGTCCCTTCAAATCGTTGTACCTGTTGTCATCTAGTTGGTTGAGTTGGAGTTTTTCTAGCTGTGGAGGGATCTTTAGGAAACCATGGTCGTACAGCATCACCTTGTTGAAAACAGCTAAAACGTCGGGGTTGATTGCCCAGGCAGTTTGACCCAATATATCTAGACTCTGGTAGGTCGAGACCAATTGGCCTGTCCTATGAGCAGCATCCATGTACTGGAGCGACGTCTTGATATCGCGAGAGGTCACGATTTCCTTCAAGTTGCCAATGTAGCCACCAGTGCGAGGACTGGTCCATGGCTGAGGTGGGTGTACCATCGGCAAGAACAAGGATTTACCATAAGTCAATGACTTCAGAGACTTGAATTTAAAGAACAAGTATGGGTGTATTTCGATCACACCCTTTCTTCTTAGGGCTCTGTTCATAATAATTTTGTGAATGAACCCAGTGGAGCCAACTTTGTCCACTTTACCATTTAACAGGAGCAACTTCTCTAGCTCGTGCATTTCTCTTGGGTGAATTTCCAACTTAGTTTTCCCAATAAAGAACTTGATTAAATTTCCAAAGAGTGTTATTCCTTCCTCATCGTTCAATTCCAACCACAACTTCTTCTGGGTCTGGGCCAAAGGATCCTTTGAGTTTCCGAACTCACGAACAGCTAGACGACGGAATGAAAATAACAAGCTATGTGCGAGTTGAAGAACACCGACTTGGCCCTTTTTTGAAGCCATCGTCTGTGAGATCATGGTAGAAAGCATGAGGGTGACTAATGATTCCGTTGGAATTGACTCCAAAAGATAGGAATGTTTATGAAACCACACATCCATGGGCGCGTCAGCGTCAGCTTTATCTGTTTTACTGAGCCGTTTCATCATGCTTTTGTATTCTTTGATGATTGAGGTGTACCAATTGTGAAGTATATCCAAGTTTTCTTTCTTGAAACGATTTGTTTCTTGGGATGCATTGGATGGTTCAACCAGGTCCAGTAAATTTAACATGTTATCTTCCAAGACTAGTTGTCTATGTTTGTTGAATTTGTTGTAGGAGAGAGTGAAGTTTGACTTTTGGGAGGGAGAAAGTTCATCATAGAGCTGCCAAAGTTTCGGAGGTTGATTTTGGTTCAATTGAAAGTTTTCCTCTATATATTTATGTCCTTTTTGAATGTTCTCTTCTCTTATTCCTCCACTTTTAAACTCCTCAATTCCATTTTTCTCTTTCTCTTCTCCAAAACTAAACCTTGTATGAGATATAAAATCACATAACCTCTCCAAATTCATATTCCCGTTAGAATCCTTAAAAGTTGCTATCAGATACACATTCTCAAGTTCGCCAGTATCTCCAACCTCAGTTTCTGGAATATTGTAATCCCCAATATTCACCTTCACCTTCTTACTCTTTCGACAGATTCTAATAAATATCTCTCGGTGTGGTTTAGATAACTGGCTAATTACAGCACCAGGGTCAGTGTTGTACTTAACCATCAATTTTTTCACTATCCGTTCAATTGTATCCCTCACAACATTCACCTTAAAGTCTTTGGTTTCGCCAACCATATAACAATCCATAAACCTAACGATAAAAGAAGTGTGGGCAGTTTCAGCCATTGTTTTCACCTCATCACTCATGTAACCCTGAGGTATACTAATAGCCTCATACTCGTTATATATCTCTTGAATAGTGTAGATGTTAGGTACATTTTGGCCGAAATACGCTAAAAGAAGCTGCAAACACGAATAATAGTCATGGGCCTTGGAAGTTTTATTAACCTGTTTTCCTAGTCTGGCAAGCATGGTTCGCAGTCGGTTGATGTCACCTCTCATAACTGCCTGTAGGAAGATACTGAACAGTAAAGTGTGGTTTGGCAGTTTCAATGGTGCGCTTTGAAACGGTGAAAGGTCAAGAACTGATGGATTTGGGGAATGGCTCAGTGGTTGTGGCAACGACTGATGTCGTACATGCATCTGATGGGTTCCCTTGAACCACATCAGTATGTGTGGCACCATACATCGAAGCTTCTGTCGTATTATAAGCATTCGATTTGCTTCGAAAAGTCAATTCTCAAAACTCTCTAGAAACATTAAACTCGCGTACCAGATCAATTGAGAAAGTTTATTCCCAGCGAAAAGTTGATTTTGACGGTCAAAGTTTAATGAGATCGCAACGAAACTTGGCGAACAAAAGATGATTACGTTTGAAAAGTTCACAGTTTCAACGGTTAGCGACTTTCCGCAAATTGAAGACGGTAAAACAAAAGACCTTCGAAATGATAGGTGCTTGCACGTTCTAGCACTCATGCTGAACCGGAACCTGCGACGGCCGTCGTTTTTTGCCACGGACTTCACTTCCAATGAGAGAGTGGGCAGCTTGTATCCTCCCTCGATAGTCCTGAGAGGAGGCTACGCGTACCCCAACGGCAGTGTGCTTTTGGTCAATTCGTTCCCTGATAAGTGGGGCGTTTGGGCTGCTCAGTTCGGCACGGCCATGAGACACACGCAAGAGACCTGGAACCACTGCTTTGCCACGGAACAGGTTCGGTTTGACCACCGGATGATGGTTTTAAGGCTTCTGGTGGGATTGCACAGCTACAAGGGAAGAGTAGAGGCGAGTGTCAAGTTGCTCCAGCTAGTTACGAGTACAGATGCTGAGGATGCCAATTTGGATGGCCTTTATGAGCGTATGTTTAGAACGTTACCTGCGTCTGATTTTGCAACGGTGAATAAGGTATTTGTGGAGAGGTTGGTGCCGGAGAGACACAGGGCTACATTGGAGAGAATAGTGATGAGTATGCAGATTGAGCGGCCGGTCATTGGGGAGGGAATTCGGTTTGAGACTCTGGAGGGAATTCGCCTGGAAAGAATTCGGCCTGAGACTTTGGAGAGAAACGTCTTAGGTCCTTTAGCGTTGTCTACACATGCTTCGTTTACCAAGGGTGTGAGAAGTTCGCATGAAACTCAGAGAAGTACCAATGGTGTGAGAAGTTCGCAAAGTAGCCATCCAATATCAAACGACGAACCCAGTAGCCTTCCAATGATGTCAAATGGCCAGCATGACCATCCTCGTCACTTTCGTCTCAACAAGAAGGCAGCAGTGAAAACAGAAATTCCTGCTCCTGCTCCTGCTGTTGGACTTGTTCCAGATACACTACACTACGACGACTATGATGAGGATGACGAAGAAGAAGATGTGATTTTCTCGCAGGTTAACCCTGGAGACCAAGCATCAGTCCCACACACAAATCGAGAACCTCTTTTGCCAGAGGCCTCAAACTTGTTTCCAACGCATTCGCTCAAAGCGCTCAATTCGCTTCAGGTGCACTCAAACCGTGTTTTCCATGCTTCTGTGTACGTTGCGGGGTCTATACCGAGCGACTGGACGCACATATGTGCCAAAACGTACGAATTCAACCCCGCCACAAACCAGTACGACCTTTCAGATCCTTCTGTTCGCGGATTGGAGATTATTCTCTCTGATATCGACTCACACGGGAAGGAAACGCTACTCACGGCTGAAAACTCACTCACAATTGTGATTCCTCCGAAGGAAACACTTGCATTTTTTGGACAGAGGTATGTTGAGGAGTTGTATGTTGGGTTGAAGGAGTATAATAGTAAATTTGGTTCGCTCATTCATACGCGAAATCGCAAAAAGATTAATATTGAGTTGCATTCAGAGGTTATTGGGGGAAGAAAGACTTGGAAGGCTAGGAATTTTACAGTGGATACATTATTTGGTACTAGTGTGAATTAATTTTCATTAAAAGGCTACTTTTAAATTGCAGCTTTCTAATTATATGGAGACTGATGATTTTTTGGTAAACCTTGCGGAACAGATGAGTTCTTTGATGTGTTATTCGCAGCACGCGAAGCCCAGTTGGTTTGCGAAGCAAACGAAACCAGCGAATCGAGTATCGGAGACCCAACCACACTGGTAACACGCAGACCAACCGCGCTCGAGATTTTCTTCACCGTGCTCTTGAACGTTTCCATCGATCGGTCCATCCCCGAGACCCCACGCACAAACTGCACCACCGGCCACGGCATGCCGCGCATGAGCGGCACAAACTTGCTGTAGAAGGGCACCTTGATCTCGCCCCTGCGGCCCAACTCCAACGCAGACACAATCTGCATCGCCACATGCGCCGGGTCCAACGCGGGCGCGAGCGTGCGCGAAACCGCCCGCACGCTCAGGAACATGGTCGTGCTGAGCTGCCCCGGACACACCAACAAGGTCTTGACTCCTGTTTTGTTCAGCGACGGCGGACCAAGCTCGTACGTGAGCGACTCGTGGAGCGCGATGAGACCCAGTTTCAGCGCGCCGTACGCACTCAACCGTGCGGGACTCATATATCCCAACACCAGCCCAATCGTGACAATGTACCCGCGCTTCTCGAGGAGCATGTCCGGCAAAAACGCCTTGATGCTGTAGAAGCAGGCTATCAAGTTCACCTGTATGGTTTTGTCGATTTCCTCGTAGGTCAATTCCAATACGGTTTTGCCAGAAGTGATTCCCGCGTTGTTGACGAGAACCGTGACGATGCCAACGTCCTGTTTCACCTTCTTTTGCATTTGCAACACCTGTTTGCGGTCGCTAACATCACAAGTGTAGTAGTGGACGCCTTGGATTCGCTCGGACTCGGCGGGTTGGAGAACATCTGCGACAACCACCTTTGCTTTCTTAGCCGCAAAAGCGGCTGCAATTTCTTTACCCAACCCTGAGCCACCGCCGGTGATTAGCACTATATCTTTGGCTGGATCAAAGAAGGTGCCAACGAGGAGGTGGGATAGATCACGAACTTGTTTGTTGAGGTGGTAGAAGAGGAGTACTAATAACAGTGGAGCCATTTTGAATCTAAAACTTTTTGCAGCCGCTGAAAATGTTTAAATTTTTTGGTTGAATTGATTTTTATCGATTGAGTTGGGTGAGAAGGAAGGTAATTGAGGAGAAAATATAGAAATATTCAAAATTCTCATATACTTGCCACTATAGTTTAATGTACGGTTATACTTAATCTAGTGTAATTCATTTACGTTTATTCTTATTCAAGAATATAGATGATCTAGACTTATTCTTCTGAGTATTCATGTTTAACGAAATTTCTCAATTTCTCACTACTGATAGATATAACAGGTTCAATCGTTTCTATAACCTTAATGGCTGTTGAAGAAACATCTTCGATTCTTAAGGTTCCAAAAGTCCAAAATCTCTAACTAAAAAGACGAAACCTCTAAAGTTCTCTCTAACAAATTCACCAACCTCTAACAAAAACTTAAAACTTTTAACAAACACATATAAACACCCAACGCATTTATATACCCAACGCATTTATATACCCAACGCATTTATATGCCCAACGCATTCATATAACCAACGCATAATCAACCCATACTCCAAATCTCACCTCCTTCTCTCAAATCAACCTCTCACCTAAATCAAACTGCACTCTTAACCTCACGTGACCACCAATACATCACGAAATAATTTTCACAACTTTTCAACACCAAACATGTTCAAGACATTTCCAAAATCAAGGATATTAAGGCAGGTGGCAAGGTTGAACCGCATACTGGGCACGCCGGAGAACGCATTCCGCATAGACCCAACCAAAATTTCGAAGGTGGAGCTCTTGGTCATACAGAAAAGAGTGCACGAGCCAGCCATTGGGTTGTTCAAGTTCTGGCGTGAGAACTTGCCTACGTTGAAGTTTCACAACGACGACATCAGCTTTGTTGTGTCGCGGTTGAAGGTGAAGACCAAGGACGAGGTGAAGCAATGTCCCATCAAGATCGTGGTGCACCGGGCCGACTCGTCCACGCAGGAAATCAACTGTGCGCACTTGAACCAGAGCAAGATCTTAAAGAAGCTAGTCAACCTCACGGGTGCTGTGAGCGTGCCTGTCGAGCAGATTCCTACTGTGAATGGCGTTCGTCCGGAGGTGTTTTAGAATGTATTAGGATGCTAGTACATAAGGATACTTGTACATAATATATTACATGAGATAAATTACTAGGGTTTAATGTAGGTAGTTGATGTAGCACAAGATTGTTGGATGTGAGGCCTAGTTTATTGTTGGATGGTAGTTGTCCCTGATTAGTGTTGGATTTGGCACAAGATTGTTGGATGTGAGGCCTAGTTTATTGTTGGGTGTTGGTTGTGCCAGATAAGTTTTTATTTGGCACAAGTTGATTCTTGGGTGTTGGTTGTGCCAGATAAGTTTTGAATTTGGCACAAGTTGATTCTTGGAGTTGGAGCAAGCTGCTTGTTGTTGGTTGTCCCTGATTAGTGTTGGATTTGGCACAAGATTGTTGGTAGTGAAGGCCTAGTTTCTGGTTGGAGTTGGAACAAATTGTTGAATGTGGTTTAGGCCAGGTTATTGTTGGATGTTGGAAGTAGGTACAAGTTCGATTTTTGTTTGACTTGGTTATTGTCGTTGTAGCCAGGGCGAGAATATAAGATGCTGCCATAGATGAGCGGTTTTCTTTATTCTGTAGAGCGAAGGGTTCACCTCAATATATCGCCCATTGATTATTATATCGTCGATTGTTTATTATGACGCATTTGTTGAACGTGAATGATTATCTTGATTTTAGAATAAAGTTTAATATTATAGTATTCTTGAGGTTCATTAGAAGCAACGTCTTCTATTATTATGCAGTCTCACAAATCAAGATACTGCAATATAGCTTCCTTTCCTTTCAGTTCAATCAATTCTTTCATTTGAATGAGCGTTTTGAGTTCTTGGGCTGTGAGTGGGAGATCTGGGTTTTCATTATCTGTGTTCTGTTTAACTGGATTTTCTGGATTTTCATTATCTTTGTTCTGTTTATCTTGATTTTCTGCTGAAATCTCATCTGTTTTCTGTTTAACTGGGTTATTTGCATTAGTTTTCTGTTCTGGATTTTCTGCATCAGTTTTCTGTTCATCTGGATTTTCTGCGTCTCTTTTCTGTTTATCTGGATTAACAGTTAAATTTTGAATTGTACTCTCTTTAATGTTCTGTAATCCAGGATCCTTACCCTTTGTGATCTTTTCTACCGCAGGTCTTTCATCAAAACGTTCTTTGCCAATATTATGATTTTCCATCCCCGCCACTCTCACCAACTCCTCAAAATTACCGTTCTGAAACTCACTCAACCCGTCCAAAAAATCCTCCTCCTGCTCCCTCTTCTCCTCGTACTCTCCAATCTCCCTCTCCCACTTGCGTTTCTCCCTCACCTTGGACGTGAAATCTAACAAAATCAGCTCCTCCGGGATTCGGTACACAAACGAGTTACTCCCATTCTTGAGACATAAGATCTTACTAGCACTCGCTTTCACACCCGTGGCAGTCAGTTCGCCAATAAAATCAGCACCCCCATCGCTCTCCTCAAGATAGTCCTCCAACGTCACCACGCCCAGCAACGAAGGCAGACCCCTACTTCGCACCAAAATATCCGTCGCCTCGCTCGCATACCGCAAAAAGGACCGCGACTTCATTGCCGGCTCCACAACACTCGCATTCTTGAAGCGTCTCGCACGGTTCACCAAGTCATCAACATGCGCAGGGCACCGCCACTTGGACCCGAGTCTTTTCGGCGCCAACATCACCTCGTCCAAGCAGTCTACGTGCCACACGAGCGAACAATAATCGCAGTGCAGCAAAGTTCGGTGCCCCAAGCCAGACCCCCCGCACCTATGGCACATGTAAGGCTTGTCGTTCTTGTCATAAAGCGAGTCGATTTCCAAGTCCTGGTTCCAGTTGCAGCCCGCAATCTGTGCTCCATTTAGTTTAGCAGTGCTGAGGTCAGGTTTTAAAGTATCATCCTCATAATCACCATGATGGCCAGTTTCAACACCCACAAAAGTGCCATCTCGCAAGCGTTTTGGAAGCAGAAACACCGTAGGGTTGCGGGCGTGCAATCCCTGCAACAAGCGGCCAAATATTCCCACATTGCTCCACCTATCCGGAACTGGATTCTGCTTCGCAAGACACTCACGGCAGTACCAGTCGTCCTCCGGGGCCTCTTCCAACGGCGGATCGCAGCACGTAAAGTGGAACAGCTTCGGGCACGTCTCGCAGCACAAGAAAATGCCACCTCCACCACACAGCAGGCAGAAATCGTCGTTGTTGATGGTGGGGTCGTCGTCCGAGCCCTTTTTCGCGTCCAGCTCGACGCTATGCGTGTGTGTGGAGAGACTGGTGGTGGCTTTCTGCGGCAGCTGTGTGACCTTGACTCGTTTCGACTTGTGCGAGTCGTCGACGCTTCTGCGCGGCGTTTTCGGCACCGGGCTGGGGCCCTTGGTTTTTTCGCTGGGTGTGCGGATTTCGCTGTCTTTGGGCACCACCCTGTTTGTTTGAAGGCCCGCGTTGCACTTTTGTTCCGTTTGCAAGGCTGCCCGGTCTGCTGCCTCGTCGCCCGTTTCGTCCTCGCCGACAGACAGCTCCCTGGACTGGAGGCGGCCGGACTTTCTGCGCGGCCAGAGCGACTCCTTCTTGACCTTGGGCGGCGGCACGGCCTCCAACGGCACTCCGGTGTACGCCGGTGCGGGCTCCGCCAAGGGCGGCTCGACAAAAAGTCGCAATTTTACGGGTTTTCTCGCGAGAACGGGGCTGGCCTCGAGTTTGGGGGTTTTCTGTGCGAGTCGCTGCGACTTGCGTTTGCGTCCGGACGTGTCTTCCGAGTCGTCGTCGCCGTCTGAGTTTGGTTTGAGGGTGGTGTTTGTGGTCAATTTTAGGCGTTTCAGTTTGGGAACCAGCACAATAGGGTCAGACACCACATCACTATCCACTTCTTGAGTCTCTTTATCAATTAGCTCACTCCCCATCCCTATTTCCTCCTCCTTCACTCTTTTTCGAGACTTCTTAAGCATCTTTATTCTCTCGATAATGTCGAGCTTCTCCAGCGTGGGCGTAGTGCTGGGCCTGTTTGCAGCAGCACGAAGTTCCGCTAGTTTTCTTTCCGCCTTATCCATCGGCTTGGTGTGGGGCCTGCCAGGTGTTTTTCCAGGCCGTTTGGGCCCTTTCTTGGCGCCCTTGCCGTCTTTGCTTGGGCTAATGTAGAGCATCCCATAGTCGCGTTTGCTCTTGGCCAGAGGACGCGGTACTTCCAGATCCTTGTGGCCCCGTGTCGAGTCCGCACCAGCTTCCAACTGTCGTACCGATGTGTCCAATGACGAATCTCTTTGGTCCATTATACTGGACGATCGAGACATGGATGTTTTGATAAAATTTCTTGCGAATTTAAAGATTTGATATGGGATTTTGGTGGGTGTGTTAATGAGTGATAATGATTATTTAGATTCGGTAGGTTAGTGATTTCTTGGGATGAGATATTTAGTGAGTTATTAAGTTTGAGTTTCGATTGTCAGATTTAGAAGTAGGTGGCTAAATAGTCAGATGGTGAGATGATAAAAGGTTAGATAGTCAGATGGTGAGATGATAAAAGGTTAGATAGTCAGATGGTGAGATGATAAAAGGTTGATGGTAAGATGGTCCGTTTCGGTGGTTTGGTAAATTCACTTGAGTTGATCACTTGAGTAGTTCAACTTTTTGGTTTCACTGATGTTTGAGTAGTATCAATGGGATTTCATCTTCAGTGATTTTGCTGTTTCAGATGAATTTTGGCAGTCATAATTTAAAACTGTACTGACTTATAACAATTGTAGTCAACTAGAAACTATCACCCAAGTTTCCAATAACCTAAAATCAGTCACCTCGCTAAATTTTCTACAACCTCTCACCCAAAACCTCCAAAACTCCCTCATCAGTAACCTTCTTCTCAGTGGCGTACAAACCACCATCAAACTTTGGATGCGTGTACCTGACTATCCCCTCCTTCGTAATACCAAACGTGGTGAAGAACTGCGCAATGTACTCGCCCTCCCTCTCGGTGACAATCTCGTAGGGCAACACCACACGGTGGTTGGAGGGCTCGGCCAAGCCACCACGCGCACGGCTGGGCTCCTCAAAGCCCCTGATGTTCACGGGGAAGAGCCCCGTGGACTTCTCCTTCAACTCGCCCAACATCTTGTGCGACATCTTCATCTTGAGCGCGTACAGGTTGCCCGTCAACTTGTACAACGACGTGCGGTACTCGGACGGCTTGACCTTGCCGTCGCGCGACGTCGAAATCAAGATGTCCAAGCCGTACACCTCGTTCTCCTCAAACTTGAACGTGTCCACCTGCGTGCGGTTCTGCTTGGACGGGTTCAAGATGACCTCTTTTTCGCCGTACATCTTGTTGCGCTCGTGGTTGTGCGAAAGCATGCTTTCGACGGGCGTGGTTTCGAACGCGGCAGCCACCTTGTCGACGATCGCAGTGACGTCCCAGTTTTTGCGCTTGGGCCTGAAGTTTCTGATGGCCGCCTCCGACGCCGTCCACGCCGAGTGCAACAAGTCGGCCTTCTTGCCAGTAACAGGCAGCGCACTTGCCTCACCAACCACTACGGTTTCCGCCACAATCGACGGGTATCCGTCCACCTGCACTCCCAACATGATGTTGACCACGTCCCCGTTTTTCAACGTGAGGTTGGACGCCTCGTCCGCACTCGCAGGCGCCAAGTGGGCAGGAATCTGGTTCGGGTTCACACACGTGGGGAACGCAATGCCCTTGGTCACGCCTTTGGCCACATCGATCTTGTCGATTTCGGCCGCCAACAACTCGTCTCCCTTGGCACTCAACTCGAAGGTGGTTGCTCCTGCCACCGTCAACTTGCGGATTTCGGCAATGACGTGGTCGGCAACACGGCCGCCTTCCACGTACTTGGCTGCGACCTCTGGGTTGCTGATTGTTTCGTCAGTGTTGGTGTCGGCGGTGGTTGCTTTGGCGGCGGCGGTTTTTGCTGCTGCTGCTTTAGCGGCAGCAGCTCTTTTAGCAGCGGCGATTTTGATAGCTAAATGTTAGTAAAAGTAGAAGGATTTTTGGTGTCTGGAAGGTAGACAGTTATAGCATTGAGTACGTACCAGGTTTTGGAGGCATTTGGTGGCAATGGGTGAAGATAAATTTGTTGAAAAAAGGTATTGAATTGAAAAGTGGATGAAAAATGTATAGAAAAATGAATGTAGAATGAATGGAAAAATGAAGTGGTTAAGATTCATAAGAAAGTAGTGATTGCAATTGGGTAAGTGAATATAAATTTGGACTGAAGTATCATTGATTGTTACATATATGAAGTCGTGTTCATATTGAAATTAAAGTTTCAATCGATTAAAAAATTATGAGGGTGTTCAGTGAAAGGTCCACTGTTGCTTTCACTTCTCAGATATACTGTTGAGTTCTTTACTATTGTCTTGACACAAAAAATTATTATTGTCTTGATACAATAGTCTATGTTGAGGGCAAACTTCATAATAAGCACAATTGTTTCTGCTCCCCTCTTGCAAACATGAAATTTAAAACATTTCAGTTCAGTTGTACTCTTTTTGCACCCAAAAATTGTTTTACTACAATAACTGTAGAGTGAATTAATCTCACAATAAAGATCTGTGTTTTTGTCTTCTTTGTCTGAGTTCAAGGACATAGTTTCAACGGTTGTAAGATGATTTCCATTACCCTTCAACTTCATTAACAATCAGGGTTTAACTCTTTTTAATTCCAATTTTAAAGAACCAGATCATCAGTATATCATAATTTCAACTCACAAGGAGGATCTGTCTTTGTCTTCTTTGTCAAAGTTTAAGGACAGTATTTTCAACGGTTGTGAGTTAACTTTCAATTACATTTCTACTTCATTAACAATCAGGGTATAGGTCAATTTTGTCGTCAAATTCAAATTAACCTGAAATTCAGT
Organism: Kodamaea sagamina; assembly: GCA_030556545.1. NCBI lineage: Eukaryota > Fungi > Ascomycota > Pichiomycetes > Serinales > Debaryomycetaceae > Kodamaea > Kodamaea sagamina. Next base: position 22,255 of record JAKTUG010000025.1, on the reverse strand, counting down.
ATATCATAATTTAATCTCACATTGAGAATTGTTTCTTGCACTCCTGGTCAAGTAGATTGAGTTTCAAAAGCAAAGCGTACTACTTTTCTGTCATAATCAAAATGGAATATCTCTTGAATCATCAAATTTAAAGTATCCAAATCGCTAGTATCATAAATAATATAGATAGGTTGTGCTGGTGTATACTGAATCTCAACATCTGTAAGTATATATCACCTCTATGCCCTAAATTGTGGTAATATCAAAATCTAAATCTCAATTATCGTCAAATTAAATTAATACCAATGTTAACTTACAACAAATTCATCCTCTTTGGAGACTCAATCACTCAATTCTCAAGCAACCAGAACGGATTCAACTTCCACCCAGCATTACAAGACTTGTACCAACGCAAGTTGGACGTCATTCAAAGAGGGTATTCCGGCTACAACTCGTCCCACGCAGCCCTCATTTTACCCCAGATCTTGCAAGGTGAGCTCAACAAGAACAAGGACAATGTCAAGTTGATGACGATTTTTTTCGGCACCAACGACGCGTTGCAGTCCGGCGACGCGATCAACCTCATCCAGCGGAACACTGTGGAAACGTACGCGGAGAACATGGACACTTTAGTCAAACTTGCGTTGACCAACAACGTCAAGCCCATTGTGATCAGCCCCACGTTGCACGACGGAAAGTTGGTTCTTCCCGAGATGGAAGCGGAGGGCAGGCCCGTGCACGTCGACCCGTCGACCAGCGAGCGCAACTTGGCGTATGCGGAGGCCGCACAAGAGGTTGCGCGCAGAAACAACGTTGCGTTTGTCAACTTGTGGGAGAGTTTCAGAGTGCATGGTGGGTGGACGAAGGAGCAGTTAATCAACTCGACCAGTTCTTCGCCGGAGCATGTATCTTTAGAGGAGTTGTTGTATGACGGAGTTCATTTTACCCCGACTGGGTACAAGATATTGTATGATGAGGTTTTGAAAGCGATCAGAGAGAATTATCCTGAATTTAGTCCTGAGAATCTTGAAGATCGGTTGGCATATTATAGAGATATTAATTATAAGGATTTGAGTTCTGTTTGGAAGGAGGGAGATCTTACAAAGGCTGAATAGAGTTTGGGAGTGAAGAATTGTTTCATTTAGTTAGAAAAGTTTGAGTTTTAAACAGGAGGAGATAATGATGGTAAAGATGTTACAGATTTAGGTGAAAATACACAAGTGAGTAGAATAAGAAAAGTGTTAAGGTAAGAATCTACACAAGTTGGTGCAATTTGACGTAAATGAGTAGAATAAGAAAGTATTAAAGTAAGAATCTATACAAGTTGGTGCAATTTAGACGCAACTGGACGGAATAAGAAAAGTATTAAAGTAAGAATCTATACAAGTTGGTGCACATTAGAAACAAATGAACTGAATAAGAAATGCAGATTAAACTCAAGAAAGCTGGCACAATACAGACAAGTGAACAGAATAGGAAATGCAGATAAAAAAATCCCCGGTGCAAATCACACACAAATGATCACTAGATAAGAAAAAGGAGATTAAGTCAAGTATCAAAAGGTGCAAATCATACACAGATAAACGAGAAAAGATAATATCAAGTACCAACGCAGATGCAAATACACACAAATGAACAGAATAAGAAAAAACCATCAAGCAACGCATGATGCAAGTCAATTTCTTCAGATCTGTTACAAGAAATGGAGAAAGTGATTAAAAGTTTAAACTTGATTAAGGAATTGGCTCCACTTTGTAACACAAATTAAACCTTCTTTGGATTTCTAGAATCCTGTTGGTCGCTCAGATCTGTACAATTGTGACCTAAAGCTGTAGTAGCCTCACATAAATGTAGTTGTTTCCCTAAGCAGTGACGGCAATGTTACGAACGATGCACACGCTTATCACAATGTGTATACCGTATAATGCGAAATAAACAAGATGCCGACCACGCTAGACCGAAGATGCTGTTTGAAGTTTCTGCACCCAAAAATCTGCTGTTTAAAATGCATCTAGATGAAACGCATCCTCCAATCAGCCCTCCAAACTGTCTCCAACCAGCCGTCTACCCCACCAGCCTCCTCCAAATATCCGCTCAAGCCCGCAAAACCCAACATCCAACACTCAACCAACAACCACCAACCACCAATCACCAACTTCCAAACATCAACCCAATCTTTCTATTAACAGACACGCATGTGTCAAATTTGCAACCATGCCAAAAAGTGCATCGAAAAAAAAAAGTGCACTTTCAACATACGTCTATCGGTACTCCTGATTTTAGTAAAACATCAGTCAAAACTCTAAAATTAAGTCGTTTTAGATTTCTTGAGTGCAATGGCACCACAATTGTATCAAGGTGTGAGTACACATGTACTCCGCGCCAGGTATACATGCAAGACCTTCATATAATTCGTAAATATGAAGTGAGCTTATAAGTTGATTTGTTCAAGAATGTACAATCTTTTAGGTTTTCAATTCATTCACTCAAGTACTAATACTCAATATTCAATATTCAAGTAGTCAATACTTAATCATTCAACACTCAATTATTCAACACTCAATCACTCTTCACCCAACAACTATCCCCTCATCCCTTCATGCCGATTGTAGTTCAATATTATCCCCATGAGTAAAAATCTTCCCAATTCTCAATTGTGAAACCAACCTTATACATTCCTAACAAACCCCTTGGAAAAGAAAAGGCATTCACGATTCAATAGATGTCAGATATCCAAATAACAACATTTAAAGACCTCAAACAACTTCTCAAAAACCTCAAACAACTTCTCAAACTACCCAAACATCAACATACTCACAATCAAACAAATGATACAAAACGCACCCTTCTGTACTCCCCGATCCATCCCAACGTTTCAGCAACTCCAAGTCTAAACCTTGTACATCCCACAAATAACTAAACCAAATCCCTAGACAAACACAGTTTATTGTTCCCACCTCTAAAGCACCACCTCTCAATATACCCTCCTCCCCCAGCCAAGTTAAACTTTCCAGGAACACAAACCTTAATTGCCTACTAAAAACAACCCAACCGCAATTGTACAGCAGTGACAGGCGACATAATGCATGGCACGAAGGCGGGACAGCCCGTTGACTTATTTTCTGGTCTTGTTCTGGCTTTTGTGCGCCTGCTCCACACTGCGCTCGCAGTGATAAGGGTGGCCACCACTAGAAATGGCCCCCCCCCAGGGCAGAACCCAGCAGAGATGTCCATAGCATGCTCCCCGGAGCGCCAAAAACTGCCAGAAGACGTCAACGCAGAGTCCCCTGCTTTACTGTGCTATCGGTACGCCGGAGGCGTCATCCCATTGTCGTCTAACCCCAGGTGGGTCTGCCGGTTCCTCTTATAATACGGCCGTTTTGTCCGTTTTTCGCACTCCACGCTCCCGCTCCACCCTCCTACACTGCCTCTCCACCCGGGCCTGGCCTCTTCCATGCTTCTTGTGCTTGTTCCATTGTTCCCCCCCCCCCCACGTACTGAAAAAAGTGAAATATTCCCAGGCTCGAAAAAAGTCTAAGCACATCGCTATATAAGTCGTCGTTTGGCTGCTTGTTTTGGCCCGCTGATTCGTCGCATCGTTACCGCAACAGGGAGCACGGTGTAATGAGCAACTTCATAATCTGCTTGGCGCACTTCTGTGAGCTCCACGGGCCCACCACCATCATCTGCACACAGGTGACGTCGCACAAGCTGTTGGCCAAGCACTCGCTCCAGCTGAGCTCGTCCAAGATACAGACCACCTGTGCGCTGTGCAAGTTGCTTCTTCCGAAGGCGGACGCGGTGAACCTCGTCACGAAAGACTCGTCGCAGGCGTACATCTCCACCAACTACCCGTCCAACGCCAAGCGCTACAGCGCGTTGACCAAGTTGGTGATGAAGTCGCTCTCGGTGGAGGCCACCTCGGATGTCACCAAACCCATGTTCTACGGCGACGCCACTAATGGTTACTGTATTACCAAGATATTCAAGGTGAAAGATATCAATGCTAGGGGCCTGGAGAGAAAGTACCTGCTCATGGTGATATCTGACAACGAATCCAAGTTGCTACACAGTTGGGATATTGTGAGTTTATACTACAGTGAGTACATACTGCTTATGCAGAAGCTGGTGGACACCGCGAGCAAGTCGTCGCGCAGAATCAGCAGCAACGGCTCGTTAAACGGGCACAGTGGCACCATGCTAGATAACGAGAGATATTTGAGGCGGTCCATAATCAAACCCAAACTGTTGGTTGAGTTGACAAACGACTCGCAATTGTTTGTGAAGTTTCATTTATGGGGGATAGAGTTGTTGAAGGACATACTAAAGTGATTTCACATGATATTTTGGGTTTCACGTGTTTGTTATCGAAGATGGCTATAATGAAGCGAAGGCGTTAGCGAGATCTGTTGCATGTGTAAATGAGTTTTGATAAGTGGTTGGGTCAAAGGAAAGATTATCAAGAAAAGACTATTAAGGAAAGACTTTTAAGGAAAGATTAACCTTTTGGTCTGAGATTCGATTGCTATGATTGAGAGAGATCTAGAATTGAGTTTACTAGTTACGACCGATGAACATCATACAAGTGGATGATGCGATGCGAAATGACATGGGGGTGTTTGTGAACGATTTGATGGGCTGGGTGCTGGAATGTTGGATTTTTGGTGTTGAATTTTTGGCAGTGATTGTGATTTTATGAGAAGATTTGGTTGAGATAAAGATTATGGGGATTTGATTGAGATTATGAGATTTTGAGATTTTGAGATGAAAATCTGATTGAGATTATGAGATTATGAGATTATGAAGATCTGATTGAGCTTACGAGTTCTATATCATTTATGAGGTTATTCTGATCACTTTCAAGAGACAATCTATTGGATCATTTGTGAAAATATGATCCCCCAATTTCAGAAATTCAAACCAATACCATGACAGCTGACTCCAATATTCAAATACGTTACCCGAACAGACCCAACCACTGAAACCGGAAATTCGAAATCACTTCTGCAGTGGTGACAGTGTTTTTGACACCAAAACACCCGAATTTTCAAACCACTGACTACAGAATAGTTGCAAAGTCGAAATTGCCTAGATTGTGAAAGTAATGGTATTACTTTACGAAACCAATGACATCACACCTTACAAAGCTAATGGTATTACACTTTATGGAAGTAATGGATACAAGAATTTTGACCAAGATTTGAATTTCTGACCCAAATCGAACTGACGACTATTGTCTTGAATCCAACAACTCACCCAATTCTTTCCCTCTTCGGATTATCCACCCATCAACTCGGCTCACGCCTAATCCAGGTAGTTTCCAATTCCTCGAAAAGTCCCTTCTGGAAATTCGCATTTGTTCGCGGTGCCTGCTCGTCATACACCGCACGCTTTCAACCTCAAGCTGAGTTTGCTCGTCAAAACACTCGGAACCGATGGTGTCGCGCGGGCATATATCACTGGAAACCCACAAATCAAGCACTGGCCTGAACATGTGCCCCTCGTGGATCTTGCTGTAAAGTCCGTGAGCATACTCTCGGTCGAGAATCTCGCTGTAGTGGTTTGGAACAAGCGCAAATTCGCCCTCGAAAAAGGTTGGTTTCAAAGGATGCAACTCGGAGAGCCTATAAAAATGGTTGTTTTTGCAGTGAAGTAGCTCTTTTGCGGCCTCCATTTGCTCGCGGGTCGCTTCCATCTGCTGTTCCCATTGCTCTGGGGACACGGAGTGCGCGCCACGCCTGTACTCTGTGTCCAACAACTGGCTAAACTCGCTGGCCTGGGCCTGTGGCCACCCGCTTCGCTCTTTAGAAGCTCCGTCGCTGAACGACAACGCCGTGATGTCCACATAGAAGCCGCTTGACGTGTCAATGAAGCGCGCGTCGATAGCGTTGAGGCCGTTTCCCAGCGTTTCTCCGAGGAAACTGGGCCCAACGTCCACCAAATAGGTCCAACCTACGCCACTACCTGACCCAACATCGCCCAAGTCGACCACCAACGACTGGTTATAGTTGCGAGCAAGATGTACCAACGAATGCATCGTCATTTGGACGTCCATGTCCGGATCCCAGGGCATGGTGAGCCCATTCCAGTACCACCCCAATAGCGACCCGTGTGCCAACCACGTTTTCAACCCAATGGACTGCGAAAACCGAAGCCATGCCCGTGTGAGGCGATGAATAATGGCATTCTTCTCGTACTTTGAATATGTGAGTGCTCTGAAAAATCTCCAATCGTAGTGGTGTCCCTGCTTGTTTTTTGCAGTGACTGCCTCGTGGAAATATTTAGTGTGCTCATTGTTCAGCCGAAAGTTGGACTCGAGATTCGACAATTGCCTTTGGTCGAATTTGTTTACAATAGACTCGTGTAACGATTGTTTAACTTTTTCGGTTAGCTCTGAGATATAACGATTATAGTTAAATATAAAGTCTGACTTAGATAATTGGTAGTTGTTTTCGGAGTTGATTATGCGAGTGATTTCGAAGTTGACTGAGTAGTCGTCTAAATCAGTGCAGTTTAGTTGTTTATCCCACAAGTTGTTAAACTTGGCTAGTCCATGAATGAGGTTGATTTTGTTTTCTGAGAATGAATTTAGGAAATGGTGTTTGTCTGGTTGGGTTGGAGATGACTTTTCTTGTCCATTTGAATTGGAAGTCTCTACTTGACTGTACTGAATGGAGTTTTCTTCTGCGCTATCTGAACTGGAACCCCCTTCTGGAATAGAGTTTTCTATAGGTACCACCATGGTGACATTCCTTCCACTGCCCAAACAAGTCAAAACAATTCGTTGTGGGCTTGAGCTGTGCAGTAGATAGTTGGCTCCAACGTACCTCCTCGATTCTTCAGACATCTCGAAATCAAGTGCTTGGGTAATCTCGAAACCAGACTGTTTAGTATCTTTACATGCCTCTCTGAACTCTTGAGAGTACGCCTGTAAATTAAGCTTCTCTACAAATTCATCACAGCTCAACTTATTCAAATCTTCATCAAGCTCCACATCTACCCAACTCAGCCATGTAAAAGGTACACTGAGGGCTGGATCTAAGCAACCATTTTTGTCAATTGACTGTTCAATGAAGTTTAGCAAGAGTGCTGGCATCAACCTTGGATCATACTTTTCACTGAACTTAGTATAAATAGTCGTTTCTACTTTGTTTAAATTAGATCTCAGTGTCCTCTCTTCCTTCACATCTGAGTGTATAAACGAATAATCCAAGTATTTCTTAACCAAAGACGAGTGTTTTTCATGTCTGTCAGCGTCGATATAAGTTAAGTCGTTTTTATGAGCAGTTGAAAATGAGGATGAGTAGGTATACAAAATGACTTGACTGGCTAGGATCAAAATCACGATTGAAATGATATGATTCGTGATTAGATAACCAATCTGATGCGAAATGAACAGTCGAATTCTCAATTGAACCCTCGAAAGAACCATTATGAAAAGGTGCAAAATTTAAGAAGATTGTCTTTTTGCGCTACCCCATTTAAAAACCAAGATTATGACGGTAAATCTTGTTTGCTCATGTGCAGAGTATTCTATGAGAGTGATAGGTATTTTGCATCCGTCTGTCTAAGGAACTCATTCTTAGTATATGGGAAAGTTTATTGAGGTCTTATTATGGATGATTCTGAATCGAATGTTCAACTTTTGAATGATCCTTTTGGCTTTTTGATTAATAGGACCAATATGAGAATTCGTTCACTTTCAGCTATAATGTAATTGCTTTCCAAAATCAGTAATGTAATCAGGAGCCATACAGTAACCTTCATTTTTTGATGTTATTGGTAATTTACTACTTTTTAACATTATAATATGTTTGGGCCACTTGTGATTTCAACTGTTCTTTAACTAATCTTAGAACCATATCTAACTCTAAATTGTTTTAGAACCAACTATCAAAGCTGTATTAAATTACTAGGTACTTCAATTAACACTTTAAGAGAACTCTCGTACAACATTCCCACACTACCAGCTTGCACTTCCTAAAATCGATTTAACTCTCATTCCCTACAAAAAAGTTAATCAACGGTTGGATCTCCAAATTCACTTGTATTAAAACGTAACTCAAACTAACTCAAAACACTTGGAACTCACCCATTCTCTCAAAAACTTCTTCATTCCTTGAGCAATTCTCCCAATTTGCCTGCCGCATTCAAAGACTGCAACTTGTCATTTCCACCAATGTGTTTACCGTTGATAAAGATGTTAGGAACAGTGCGTTGGCCGGTAATTTCCAACAAACCTCTTTGCAAACTAGATCCTTCGTCCTCATAGTTCAACTCAATGACCTTGTACTCCTGGTTTAAACTATCGAGTAAGTGCTTGGTGGACACACAGTAAGGACAATAGGACTTGGAATACACTACCACCTTTTGAGAGGCTATCTCTTTTTCCAAGTGAGGAATGATATGTGCTGGCAACTCTGGAGTTTTGAACCAAGAAGTAACGAATTCGAACATGGCTGTGGTTTAAAATTTGTAATTTAGATTACAATTTTTTGGAGTAGCAATTTGGTTTGAGATTTGTTAGAGAGATTACGAATGGAAAAAGTATCGATTGAAGGTTAATTGGTTTCTTTGGATAAAGTGTGGATAAAACGTGATTAGGAAAGTATTAGGTTTGGGCTTGATTTTGAATAGTTGGAGTGGGAATTGCACTGTTCGAATAATGATTCACGAATAACTCACAGGGAAGTCCAAATCTAAGAGCTCTCAAATTACAATATTAAATCTTATCCTCTATTAAACCTCGTCAACCACCTCAAGTATAACTTATTCTATAACTTTAAAACTGCGCAAAAAGTCGTTGCTTAGTCAATACCTCCCTCACCAGAATCACATTCATAAACTCATTTCCAATCATAACTTCACCATTCACCACCTTGTTAGTCCAATCAAGTAAAATCAACGTGTCGTTGGATTTCACTGGCTTGATTTCAGGTCTCATTGTACCTACCGTTGCATGTGTATGAGTATTTAATGGTGCAATCTGAATTTCCTTGCCCTCAGAATCATACGTCTTCAAGATCTCTACTTTAATGCAGATCAAGTTATTGCTGTGCACAACTATTTGGGTCAACTTAACGTCTGCATACACATCCAAGTCGCTTTTCTTCCCTATCTCGCCCTTGACAGGTAGCTGTTCTACCAACGCCTTCCACTTGGGCTTGAGCAGTTGGACCTTTTTCGAGGTGGCCACATGTCCCAAGGTTACATGAAACTCGGCTTGGACCCTACCGATTTTCTTCAACTGCTTCCACTCATCATCATGTGTCAAGTACGTTTCCAACGTCGCGGTTACGGTTTCAGCATCAAGAGCAATTCCGTAAAACATAGGTTGTTTGCTCTTGTTCTTCTTATCCATTATTTTTGTGAATGTAGGCTTGTACTCTAATGCCTTCTCGTATGCTATCCTCACTTGTTCGTTTGTTGGAAGCGCTTGTCCAATCATCTCAGGGTACGCCTCCTTCAACTTCTTTAAAATCAACTTGACATTCTCGAAGGTTGAGTCTGGGCCTTGGTTGATGTTCAAGTTGATGATCAAATCGAACTCCGAATCGGGTTCGGAGTCGGGTCTAACTGGCTGGAATGCATGTATAAACCTTTCCATCACACTTTTTGCCAACACTGGGTTTGTTTCATACTTGATGGACTGGTGGTTGTCACCTCTCTTTTTTGTTCTCTCGTATGTGATGTTCCACAACTGATCCTTGGTCATTGATTCGCTAACAAAGTTCAACCCAATGTACCGTATGTCTTCATTTTGGAGATACAAGGAACGCTTTGCTTCAATATCCGTAAACAATTGCTGTCTTTCACGGTACTCTGCATTGTTTCTGTCTGCGAGCACCACATCATTGACATAAAGTTTTCTCAAGCATTGGTCTACCAACTTGAATTTTCTACTGCTGATGTTGTCATTCTGAACGTGCTGCCAGTCCGGAAACAAATTGGTCAAAGTCTGGAAAGTCGTAGTCTTGCCACAGGAAATGGTGGATATTGGGATCAAAATGCACTTGTGTCTGCCCTCGAGTTTAGTCTTTTCCAAGGCCCCTTGGATTCTCTCCAAATTCAAGAGGTTCATTCCGTCGCTTTCTCCAATGCTCTCCAAGAACAACTCTCTTGTTTTGATAATCCCATGGCCGTTGTTGTACTGTTCTTTAAGTTCAGGTTGCTTCTCAAACAAATTCGAAACAAATTCAAGGTAGGTTGCAATTATATGCTTGTTTCTTCTCGAATTCTTGTTAATAACTCCCGAACTAATGTACGTCTTTGTAGCTTCTCTCATTTGACGGTACAACAAGTAGGGTTCTTCAAACTTGTACTTGAAGAACAAGTCGCTGTTGTCTTTTGTTTTGCATCTAACCACAAACCCTTCAACCTCCTTGCCTTTGTACTTTCCTGTCTTCTTAGCCTCATCAAAAAGTTCAAACATTTCCGTTGAGTTTGGCTGGACAAACGAATCTACCGTTTTGAATCCCCAGTCCTTCGCAAAAGCGTACACCTTGTCCATGGGCAAGGTGTTGAACTTGATGGTGTTGTAGTTCAAACCATGCAAGTACAACCCAGCGTCTTCCTTCAGATACGGCAACACATGCTCCTCAAAGTCATCGTCGCACAACTCAGCAACCGCAGTCAAGTTGTTCTCGTGCAAGTACTTTGCCAAGTCTTTCAAATCCTTGCCGAGGTGTAGCAACTGCTTGCGCAAGTGCGATTCGCCCTCCATTGCGTGGTTCGTGGTCAATTCCTTCCTTTCTCCGGTGGAGTGCTTCGAGCAGCATACAATGTCGCCCAGAGGAAGGGCACCTATCAAGATGATGCACCCGTTTTCTTTGAGGGTGATCTCGTACGGACCGACGGTTTGCTCGGCCAAGTTCTCCTGTTTTGTGAACGGCAACTCACCAACATTGAAGAACTTGTCGTAGCCACGCACGATAATCGCTTTGTCTTCGAAGGTGAACAACCCGCGCGCATTAATGGGCAACAACTCGCCATTGACCAGCTTGGGGTAGTCCCACTCGTTGAACTTCCAGCTGTCTACCGTGAACGAGGTGTTGTGCACGGTGTTGGTGACTTTCTTTCCCCTGCCTTCTTTCTTGAGGTTCAATGACTCGTGAAGTTTGGCGCAGAGTTCGACGACTTCGGTTTCGTTGTCTCTGATAGTCATTGGGAAGGGTGAATATGAATTGGTAGTGCCAAAAATAAGGAAGTGGAGGTGCTTTTATAGCTGATTTGCCACCCAAGTTGCAATGAACTTTTGTGAAGTGACTCAACGATGTTCGTAAATATTTTATTTAGAGGTCACATGTATGAATTGGTTTGGTTTAGAAAATGCTAAAGTTTACGATTTTCAAGAGATTTGAAAAAGAAGATGGTTTCAATTTAGTTTGGAATATATGGTTGAGTTTCTGCTCAGGTGTTTGTTTTTTAATTTATTTAACTGAAAATGGGTCTGTAATTAGAAGTCAACGATTTGAACTTGATTTCATTTTTTTTCATAATGAAAGAAAGTGAAAGTTTTAATGTTAACGATTTGAGTACAATTTTTCTTCATAATGAGAATGGTTCTGAAAGTTCAAAATTATCCGTTTGAACATGATTTGAATTCTTCAAGGTGGTAGTGAAGTGAATTCGAGGGAAGATCTGAATTTGGATGATTCAAACTAAAGTATTCCAATTGTTCAGCTTACTTAGTCACCTTTCAAGAGAGCTTTAAATATGTGGAACTAAGATTAGACAATAACAATAACAAAGATAGGCAGTCACAATAATAAGATTAATAACAGGATTAACTTGGAAACGGTTCCAAATTCACATCTAGAGTGTAAGTTTTATAACCTAAGATTTCATCCATTTTCTCTAAATATATATCCAAATTATCTATTTATAAGAAGTGTATTAACATTTTTGCTTCACTTTCCTAATTTTAGTCGTCTTAAAGACAGACTTAAATTATAACCATCCTATGATGAAGACACACCAGAAGATAACCCTTTCTCAATAAATCAAGAATACTAAACTCTCGAGACATTTTGCACCCATTTCACGCGACAAAAAATCAAAAGGCCAAATTTATAATTATAAACCATGTCTTTTAACGTCGACATTGACGAGGCCGACGTTGCGGTGCTCAACCAAAACCTTGTCAAATCCAAAGAGCTCTTCGAGTCGATCACCGCGTCACTAAGCAAGGTATCACAGAAATCCATCCATGCGCTGAAAAACATCAAGCCCATCCTCACAGACGTCAACAAGTTGAACGAAAACAAGCGACAGGTGGAAAACGGTATCAAATTGTTGAGTGAGGTCAGCGAAAGCGCCGCCACCATTCACCAGTACGAAGAACTCTTGACCGACCGCATCGAAACCGTTGGGTTGCGTAAGTTCATCGACACCCTAGTCAAAAGTAGGGCGCTCCTCAAGGTGATCAAGCCCAAGTTCAAGCAGTTCACCGGGATCTTGATCAACTTCGAGATCTTGATCGACAAGTCGGACCTCAAGTTGCAGTCCTTTTTCCAGGGCTTAATTGTGTCGCTGCCGTCGGAGGTGATGAAAAGCGAGCAGAAGTTGAACGACATGAAGACCATCTTGCAGTACTTCAACAAGGACACCGGCAACGTGAGCAAGGTGTACGTGCGCACACGCAGCCGGATCTTGGTGGAGCAGATCAAACCGCTCGCGGCCGCAACCAAGCCGGTCGAGCGCACAGGCAACATGCCCTACGAAAAGGGCACCAACGGCATCAACAGGTTCAGCAACGAGTCCATCAGGTTCATCCGCGACGAGCACGACTTGATAGTGCTGTTGAACATGAATCCGCAGGAGTTGATGAACCCGTTGATCGAGCGGTGCATTCTGGACATCTACTCCAACGAGGTGATTGGCAGCTTCGACGCCTTTTTCAGCAGTCCCAAGCAGATGATGAACAACGACTTGCTTTTGCTTGAGATTATCGAAAACTTGGTGCATTTCCTGGACTTTATGAAGAACTACCAGCTCAAAAACAGGGATTTCACCACGCATGTAGAGGAGTTTGTGATGATGTGTTCTGTGTTGCTTAAGGAGTATCTTCGTATGATTGAGACACGGTTCCAGGGAGTGCAGACCCTCAGCGACAAGAACATTCCCGAGATTATAGTCGAGTTGATCTCGCGAGTGAGAAAATCTAGTGAATTTCCCAAGTCGATGTTGGCCTTGATCGGAAACTACAAGTTGGGCGACTGGCTTTTGATCAAGCCACCCGTCAAATTCATAAATGTGTACACCTCTGTGATTCCCAACACCAACAACGACGAAAGTAATGGATACTTGCTTTCGTCGTACTTTTCCGACATTATCGACTCGATCATGATCAACATCGAAATTGGGTTGAAGAGCAACGAGGTGACGTTACGTAAATCCACTCAGGGCTTCTATCTTATCAAGAACTTGGTGATGATAGAGACCATTCTCAATCGGTCGTCGACGCTTTTCGAGTTGTTGGGGTCGTTGGGCAACGAGCGTTTGAACAAGTTGAAGAACCGGTTCCTCAAGTTGTTTTTGGACGACTGGAACTACGCTTCGTACATTATTATCAGAGACATGACGAGCATTGCGACGAGCAATGCGGCGCACAACGGAGGCGTGGCGTCGTCTCTGGGGCAGGCCCAGGTTGGCCATTTGACGAGTAAGGAGAAGGAATCGGTCAAGGAGTTGTTCAAGAACTTTAACGAGTCGTTTGAGGAGGCCATCAAGAATTATGAGCGGTACAATATCACGGACGCCAATTTGAGGAGCTATTTGAGCAATGAGATCAAGAAGTTGATTATCAATGCGTACTTCAAGTTGTATGACAAGTATGGGCGGTCTGATTTCACCAAGAACAAGCAGAAGTATGTGAAGTACGACAAGAATTCTTTTGAGAAGTTGTTGAATGAAAAGTTGTAAGAATACGCTTAGTTCGAGAATCATTGGAAGGAAAATATACTGGGTTTGGAAGTATAAGAGGAAGGCAAAATAATTTTAGCTAAGGAAGATTTCAAAGGGTCTCTAATAGGGGGGTGGAGAGATTCTTATCTGAAAAGAAAAGAATCGAGGGCTTTGAGTATTTGGAGGATTTACTCGATTGTTTTGCACTTGAAGGAATATTGAATTTCATGTTTGCAAGGAGTTGAGGGGCATGATTACATTCAAAAGAACAGACATTGAGAGAACAGACATTGAACATATATGGAGAGGTAAAGATAAATATCGGAGTGGTGAGAAGTCTCAAAGTGGACACTCATAATGATGAAGACACAAATTGATGTACACTCAAGAGATGAACACTCAAAAGTTGAACACTAAAAGGATGAACACTCAAAAAATGAACCAAAATGATTAAAATGATAGTCAATTAAAAACAAAACAAACGCAATGGAAGTATGACTTGCAAAGAAAATAATCAAACCCTCATTACGAAGAATCGATACCCTTGAGAAGCATTATTACGAAATTATCAATGCAGGAGCACGAACGTACTCAGTCCATGCTGGATAGAACCATTCCAGCCTTCAAAAATCGTTTAATAAACAAAGTTTAATGAAAAGTTAAGCATAAGTCCGTGAGGCTTTGCACTATGATGAAATTGTCTATTCTTGTAGGATAGCGAGGTAAATCTAGACTGGGAGGTAAAAATACTCAATGCACATGGAGCTTCTAGCGAGAGTTTAATCGGAAATCTTAAGTGGCCAGTTGTGGTATTTTAAGGGTACGCAAACAAAGACTGGGAAAGTAATGCACAGAGTCATAATCGAACACTAAACCCTCTAGGATCACAAGTACATGTTCCAAACTTTATCAGGCTACACAATGATGAATTTGCACAGATTCTGGTGAAAGCTTGCAAACCTTGCACAGAGACTACAAACTTGCACAGAAGTTTAACACTACAAACTCGCACAGAGTCTACAAACTTGCACAGAAGTTTAACTTGCCAGACTAACACTACAAACTCCACAGAAGTCCACAAAATCGCACAGAAGTTTAACACTACAAACTCCACAGAAGTCAAACTCGCACAGAATGTCGAACACAGCTTGCACATAAAGTGAACACTTTAAACTCGCACAGAAAGCAACACTGCAAACATGCACATAAAACTCTGCCAGCCACTGAGCCGAAGATCTACACAACACTCAACCGAAGATCTTCACACCACCCAACCGAAGATCTACACAACTTCCATCTCCATCTCGACAAGCTTCCATCGAAGATCTCCATTGAATAGTTGGCATCCACACCAAGTAACCAACTCAAACCAAGAACACAATCCAAAAGCCCAAAACCACATCATCCCGTCCCGAAGCACATCATTCTTCCACAGCACGGCCCTCCAACACCTCAACGTCGATGCCTCTTGACGCAAAACATGACATCACCGCGCAATCGCTTCATCTTGCAGATACGCCGATATCCCTGCTTTGTCTGGCACAGATTTCTGTCATCTGTGCCGCCGGCGAAAAAGGCCCCCTTGCAAGCGAGCTTCCAGTCCAGTAGCGAAGAAATCCGCCAAATAAGGTTGCGGATAATGGTCGGATGCCGTGCATACTGGGGGCTGTCAGGGCCCACCTGAGAGGTGCTGTTGGAGACGAGAGGCAGGTGAGCGCCTCGGTTTGAGCGATGGTGGAGGGTGTCATAGAAGTTGATAAGAATATGCGGTTAAGGGTTTGGTTATCGGTGGGTTAGATGTGAGAATTATATTTAAGTTGTATTTTGGGATTGGACTTTTGTGATGGAGTCAAAATTAGCGTGATTGGGAGGAGAGGATGAGTGAATGGAGAAGTGAATTTTTGGGAAGATTGCAGTTCAATATATGGATGTTATGGATGACTCAATGTATGGTAAAGGAAAGTGAAGTAAAAAAGCGAAAGGAAACTGAAAAGTTAAAGGAAAGTTAAAGGAAAGTAAAAGAGTGAGAAAACTGAAAAGTTAAAGAAAAGCAAAAGCGTGAGAAACTGAAAAGTTATAGGAAAGTTAAAGGAAAGTAAAAGAGTGAGAAAACTGAAAAGTTAAAGAAAAGCAAAAGCGTGAGAAACTGAAAAGTTAAAGGAAAGTAAAAGAGTGAGAAAACTGAAAGAAAGTCAACAATGTGAGAAAAGTCAAACCCAATAGTCAATCACAATTGGTAAAGAAAAAACGAAAATTTAACTAAAGTTTATAAAAGAAAACAATTAACGAGCTGCAAAAATAGGATAATGACTAGTTTATGAGAATGTTGTTGGTAAATGGACTAACGCGACTCAAACCTTAAAGAGTTTCTTTCATCTGATGTCATAAAGCCAATTTATTTTAGGAATATTTTGTAGTTTGAATAAGGGTTTTGGATTTAGATTTGGAAGTAAATAGAATGATAGATTTGAGGAGAATAGAATATAGAATGTACAATAGTTAATAGAAGGTAGATTAGAAGAATGCAGAATAAAAAAAGTATGTAGAATATAGAATAGATATAGAATACGGAATAGAATACGGATTAGTATACGGAATACGGAATTCAGAACACACAACATTATACACATGAGAATTACAGAAGTACAGAATAAAGAATACAGAAAGAACTCAGAACATCATAATATCTATTTCATCTACGTTGTACCACATACATCCTACAAAATAGCGCGGTAGGCGCAGTGACGCAACAATCTGGATTCAGACAGTCATGCTGTTGTTGTGTCATGATGGTTTTGTGGCGACCGTTCATTTACGAGAAGCTAAATTTGTAGTTGCTGAATGTGGATCTGGATGCACAGGGGCTAAACTCGAGGTGCCCGGTCTAGAACAGATCGATGGCAGGTTGCACGACACTGCTGGCGGGACCAGAGCCAAAATGCACACACCGTTTTGGCCGCACCAAACGGACGGCCCCAAAACGCACACACCGCTCCGAAAACAGACCATGTCAAAGTGCCCCATCGCGTTGACGCAGTGGCGACGCAGTGGCCTCCACAAAAGTGTTAAGCACCATTGCGTGACGATCGCTAATTCCGAAGTGATCAGTGCTGTCAATGTCATAAATGACTAATCGCATTGGGTTTGGGTTAAGGTATAGAGTGCAAAGGTGGGCGAGGTGCAGGGCGACGCAGGTTAAGAGTACACGCCGAGTGCCAGCCAAGTCCAAAGCTAAAGTTGAGCGTTAAAGTGTGAAGAGTTAAAGATTGGAGATAACGAGTGGGAGGTGTTTTTTAGGTTTATGTATTTGGGTATGGTGGTTTTTTTGATGGTTTGTATTTGGTTTTTCATTCTTTTAGTTTCCTCTTTTTCTTTCCTCAGCTTATAACTTTCCACTGTTTTCACTTCCTTCATTTTTGTCTAAGTTTCCTCACTTCTTAGTTTCTAAGTTTCCTTACTACTTAGTTTCTAGGTCCTAACTACTAACCAACTTCCTTTAATTCCTTCTTCCTTTCGTTACCTTCTTCCTTTCATCACCTTCTTTCTTTCCTTCCTTACTACTTTCTTCCTTCCTTACTACTTTCTTCCTTCCTTACTACTTTCTTCCTTCCTTACTACTTTCTTCCTTCCTCACTAATTCCTTACTTTCTTCCTTACCTTCTTCCTTGCATTCTTACCTAACCCTCTTACCCTCCTTCCCTTCTTCTTTCCGCCTACCCCTACCTATCCCACTAAATCCACCGCCGATCCGAGGGTTTGTGTAATCCACTCCTCACTCGTAAACAGCAGACAAAATAGTCCAACGTATGCGCACCTTGCACCCCTCGCCAAGATCGAATGTCGGCGAAAGCCAACAATTAACACAATCAAAATGTGCATGTGAGGCATCCGTCAAGCACAAAGAAAACGGCGTTTTTCTGTCAGCCCGGTTACGTGTGGTTACGGACAACACGGACGGAGAAGGAGATGACAGACGTCAAGATTGTGAGGCTGAGTGGTCCATGTTGAGGGGGTGTCACTTTATTATACTTTATCTTTTACATATCATATATATCATATACTACTTTTATCATATATATTATATGTATCATATATATTATATGATACATATATATCGTATATATCATAAACATCATATATATCATATACATCATACATCATATACATCAAATATCATACCATATACATCAAATATCATATACACCATAAACCCCATACATCTACACATTCACATCCATCATAAAAATCCCAAACCCAAACCTTCCATCAACCCACACCCACAAAATACACTAATCAAAGGTGTCCTATCTCCACATTCCACGGATTTCATCTAACCAACATATTTTTTTAACCACAGAATATTTTCTAGCCAAAGCTAATTTAAATTTTTCTTAGAAATTGTATAAATACCAATGGATTCCATGATTTCTCACCACGGAACATGAGTGCGAAAAACAAGATTAGCTTGCCACCGATTTCAGACATTTTGACCAGCACTGCCGGGAGCAGGGAAGAGAGAGGTGCCCAGAGCTATCCATACTACGGATCGACGGTGCTTCCACCACTCTCAAGGTCCGGCAGCGGTGCGATTCCGTACTACAACGGACCAGCACCTTCCACTGGAGGTGTTGTCAATGTTGCTGGAGTAGCTAACATAACTCCAACACCACCAGGACCATACAAGTACTACGACTATTACTACACCAGAGAGGGTGCGCCCACGGCGGTGCCCGGGCCACCGGTTCGCACTCCCTAC
The DNA here is from genome assembly GCA_030556545.1 of Kodamaea sagamina. NCBI lineage: Eukaryota > Fungi > Ascomycota > Pichiomycetes > Serinales > Debaryomycetaceae > Kodamaea > Kodamaea sagamina. The sequence goes on along the minus strand of JAKTUG010000025.1, from coordinate 3,615 downwards.
GCACAGCCATCGGTGACACGCTCGCCGCTCTCGCACAATGCGCTGCCCGTGTACCTGAACGAGACCACACCACCACCGCACATGCTCCACCACCCACAGCAGCCCGTGGTGTTGCCGCAAATACACCAGTACCCGCACATGGTGGCGCAGGTGCCCCACTACGCACCCAAGTTTCTGCCCAGGGCGAACAGCGACGATGAAGATGAGTTGCTGCCTCACATGCGTGGCAATCTGAAGAGAAAAACAAGAAACAACTTACCAAAGGAAACCACATACATATTGTTGAAGTGGTTGAATGATCATTTGAACCATCCGTATCCTAATTCTTTTGAGAAGAACCAGTTGATGATGCTGACGGGGTTGAATCAACAGCAGTTGAGTAACTGGTTTATCAATGCTAGGAGGAGGAAGATCAAGAGTTTGAAGGAGCAGAAGAGGTTAAATTTGGTTTAATTTGGATTAATGGTTTTGAAAATTTTGGTGAACTTGGTTTGGTGAATTTTTTGGATGGTGAACTTTGCTTGGAGTTTGAAGAACTTGTGGTGAATGCTTTCGTTTTGAAAACTTCTTCGGTTTACAAAAGTTTGAAAGAAACAGTTTACCAGTGAATCACTCAAATTGAAAACAGGCTTGTTGATAAGTGAAATCTTGGTATTCACAAATTTGATATTTTGCAGATCGAAATGATCGACACAGGTGTCGATCATTGATCGTTGGCTGCGCCAATGATTAACGCCAATGCCATTTTTTATTTATCTATGTACTATATGGAAATTAAGGGTTTGCACCTGTAATTTACACTCTGACAGTCTAGATCGCACGCACCGCACCGCCCTCCGCACCCTGCGCTGGAAGCCTTGTATCCGTCAAATTAAGGTTAGGGCTAGGCCACTGATGTGATGCACCATGGCCAAAATTTAAGGCAGAGAAATGCTGGGTTTTCGTAACCCTTTCACTGAGTGATATCCATTTTTATTCTGATTCTTCTGATCTTCTGATCAACTTTATGATTCTTCTGATCAACCTTCAGATCATCCTTATGATTTTTCTGATCAACCATCTGTTCAACCTCTAATCAACTCAATACACCTACAATCAGCCTCTAATAAACCTGCCAACCGCCAACCCTTTTTCATTGACACAAGGTTATGAGACGCCAGACGGCTAACCTGGTCAGGGAATTGTCAGGGTTTGGTTTCAGGGTGAAGAATTGACATGAAATGACTTGGAGATTTACGAGGCTTGGAAGATCCAGGACTACTAACTATTTTATAGTTACGGTAATATTTTTCACCCGCTTACCAATATGAAGAGTAGTGAATAGTGATTTATGAAGAACAATGAATACTGAAAATGATACTGAAAATGAATACTAAAATTGAAAACTCAATCACAGTCAAATCTAAATATCAAATCTCATCACTGAAATATCTAATCAAAATCAATCAAAATCAATCAAAATCAATCACCAATCAAAATCACCAAACAAATACAAACCCAGGAAGACACAAAAGCTCCACACTAACCGGACCCCAGATCCCTATACCCCATCACTCGTCTTTCGTGCACGGCTTTTGCACGAATCTAGATCAACTTGACGTTATTTTAGGTTGCAGACCACTGAGTTTGCAACCATTATGCTTTGCGTGGACCCATTCCAAACCGTTTCTCCACGGCCAACAATCGTAACCACGCCTCAGAACAATAGTAGGACACCTTATGAAGTGGGACATATACGATACGGGCACAAAATGGGTGGCACCATCTGTGTCACTGCAAGGCACAGCAATACCCGGTGCTAACAATGGCTGACGAATGTCCCAAACGAGATGGGCATGGGATTTGACGTGCTAAATTTGTGGGATAATATAATGGAGTTGAATAAACGAGAAGGGTATTATAAGAGGTAATAGAGGTGAGAGAGAGTAGTGGAGATGATAGAGAGTAATAGAGATGATAGAGAGTAGTGACAGATAATAGAGAGTAACAGATAAAAGAGATGTAATAACGATAAACAGAAAATTGTAAGAGATAATAGAGTGTGTTACACATAATGTAATAACAGATATATAGAGAGTTAATAGAGATAATAGAGACGTAATAACAGATAATAGAAACGTAGTAACAGATAATGTAATAAAAGTAAAACTGAGAGTAATAGCAGTTAAACAGAAGCGTAATAACAGATAATGTGGTAACAGATATAGCCATAATACATATAAATTGTAGAGGTATAAAAACAGATAAATTGTAGAGATATCAAACAGATACATCGAAACATAGATAACCGTAGACTTGTAACAATAAAACAAAGGTTAGCCTCATCCCAGAATACAATCAAAACAAACCCTCGATAATAGTAGAAACTATAGAGAAAACTAAACAAAAAAGTAATGAAATCAAAACCATAATCATAAAAGGAATCCGCAAACAAGATGATCACTCTAAACAATCACAGCAAACCTGCACCTTTGTGTGCTTCCTCGTATTGTTGTGACATGTTGATCGACGTCTCAAGTCTTCTCCACTGAGGGACGTGCGCGCACCAACTCGGTGTCTAATTATACTCCATTGTGCGATAAGCAAAATGCCTTGCAGGCGATCCTTGTGGTGGTGGGACGGAGATTAACAGCAGGGGCACAAAAGATAGAGGGCTGTGGGCACCAGCGATGCCTTGGAGCGTCGTGCACTTAGGCTGCGGTGCAGCGTGGAAGGTACCGTGGCGAGGAGGGAGGTGCGACAGCGAGGTGGAGGTGAGTGGGACCCAGACTTGAGGCGTCGAGGTGAAAAAAATAGGCTGAGGAGGTTTGCGTGCGGATTGCTGGGAAAATACCGCCAGTTGGGAGTGACTTCGCGGTGTCGGCGGTGCTTTGAGACAGATGGGCACAATGCCCTCGAGATTGTAGACAGCACAGGGACGGGGTGCTTGGGAGATCCGCCCATAAAGGGGTTTTGGGCAAAATCATGTGCCATTGCAACCTAAAACTGAAACTCATGGCACCTAAACCCAACTAATCTTGCTCAAGAATGTATGCCATACATGACATAATTCCAGGTGAGATATACGAAAACAGCACAATGTGCAGAGATGTAATTACCTGTCTTAAGCAAATGTCCCAGCACGTTGGCACGCAAAACGCCGGGCGTGCAATAATCAGCGAACTTTGGCCGCGTTTTTGCCGACACAGCTTCTCCATCCCACGCACCTGCGCATTTTTGCCGGTGCAGCTTCTCCAGGCCTTTTTTTTTGACGTGAAACGATTCGGCGGGCGATGCAGAACCGGGCATCATCTCCAGCGTAAACTTCATCCGTGTTCTGGCTCTCCGTGCCCACACCTCGTTTGCACTTGGATGTAATCTTTCTGCGTGGTGCGACTGGAGACCGTTAACCTTTTTAATGTCGTTTCGTTTTCTATTTTGGAGCTGGCCAGCTGAAACAGCAGTCCATGTGCACGTCTTGGGGCCGAGGCCCCCAGCTGCCAATTACACTATTTTTGTGGAGAGATTCGTGAGCAGGTTAGTGTAGAGCCAGTCCAGTTCACGGCCCATGCAACAACTAAACCTGAACTCGTGGAATATCGCTGAAAATCTGAACAACACGGAAACTATAAACCA